>NGKI01000026.1:208412-230368 GCA_002162615.1 Myriosclerotinia duriaeana
GGTGGGAGGTCGGGGAGGAGGGTGCGGAGGGCGAAGGAGGCGAGGGTTTGGAAGGGCGCGGGGACGCTGTTGGTGGGGGTGTCGTAGGTGGTGCGGGGGAGGGAGACGGTTATTTCGCCGAGGGAAGAAGGATGTGGGTGGGGGATGCTAGTTGGGTTTGAGTATCCGTGTGCGTGACGGGCGAGTTTTAGAACGTTGTTTCGTGGGGGGATGACGAAGTAGCCGGTGCTCATGTTGAGGAGAACGGGATTGTTTTTGTATTTCTCTTGTTCTTCATCTGTGATGTCGATGTATAGGAGGCATTGTCCGCTAGAGTGAACTTGAGAACGGAGATCGAGAAATTTGGCACTCCAGGCTCCGGCAGCGAGAATCGTGAGGTCAGCGAAGTATTGTGTGCCAGATGCAGTGTTGGCTCCAAGGATAGTGCTTTCGTCTGGGGAGAAGATGAGAGATGTTGCTTCCGAGACGATAAATTGGACGCGTCCTTCGGCGAGCTTTTCAACTTCTTTTCGCAGCCAGACTAGGGAGGCTTCTGCATCGGCCCACCCTGATCGTCGATTTATATATCCCCATTCTCCACTTCCTGGTCCTGTCTTGAAAAGGTTCTGTATAGCCTCTTTCGAAGGGAGTTCTTGAATTGCATCTGTATCTCCCGCTTGTTTCATTATTTGCTGAACATTTGAAAAACTCCCTCGTACATATCCTTGCCCGCTGTTCTCATATGAGGTGTCGCAGGTCAAGCACAAACCGCTTTCGGTGTATCGGCCCTGGCCTCCCAGTTCATCGTCGCCAGTCTGGCGCCATTGTTTTTGAGCTGAGGCAGCAAGTTCGGCATAGAGAGGGTCGGAGTAATCGGCGCGGATAATTCGTGAGGAGTCGACGGAGGAGGCGTCTGGGGCAGGAAAGGGGGAGCGATCCAGGAGAGTGATGGTTGTGGTTTGGTAGGCAGGTCGTTTCAAAAGAGCGAGAGCTGTGCTCAGGGAAAATAAACCTGTGCCGATTATGAGAATCGACGAAGGAGGGGTATAAGCTGTCATGATGAAGAGGAGTGAGTGAGGCGGGGTCAGTGAAAGGTGAATTGGTGGGATGAAGAGTATGATAAGAAACGATAAGGGAAGAGGCACTCAACCTCTTGGAATTATCAAGATATATGAAAAGCTTGATAAGTAGATGACGAAAAGGAAATGGGAGAGGTCTATATAATAATATTCTCCCAGAGTAAAGTACTTATAGTGGGGGGATGGATGTAAACTCCGGAACCAACCTTGAAGAAATTTTTGCAACTGCACCAAAATCGGAAGAGATATGACAAAAGAGAATTCGAAATGGAATAGAGCAAGACCAACACCCAGTTGCTCATCATCTAAGTATTCCAGTGCTGGAAATACATGATTGTGATATCCGTACTTCGGATCTGGTTGAGGTGATTCATAACTTCAGAGAAAGGAAATGATTCTACTCAAGTGTCTGGGTTTGCAAAATCATTGAGATGGATGCAAGTGATATTGCAAGTTCAGACTGATAATTGTCGGTAAATTAAGATAAGCCGATCGACCTTAGCCTTATTAGTAAGCTTGGAGTGAAACTGTGAAAGGAGCAAGTCAAGCTTCAACCAATTAAATGATATCGCAGCCTCGTCGCAACAACTTCTCGCGCATTTAAAATAACATCACTCAGCAGACTTCCCATGATCCTTAATTCCCCGAGAAGACGTCAATAGTCCCATATGGAATTGCAAAGTGGTATTGCAAAATGAGTTCCAAAAAGATCATCGAGTTTCCCGATGTCTCGAATAAACTACAAGCTCCTTCCAAGAAATCGTTATTTGAGAGGCAGAAAGCAGATGCGGAAGCTAAGAGATTGAGGGAGGAAGCAGAAACGAAGGCTGTATATGAAGATTTCGTGAAGAGTTTCGATGATGAAGACGATACGCCTGCAGTTGATACTGGTGGAATGGGAGGAATTGGCGGTATAAGAGGAAATCGACATTTTGGAAGGGGAGGTTTGGGTAGCGGGATGGGAAGAGGAGGATTTGGGGAAAGTCGAGGAGGATTTGCACCGCGAGGAGGATCAGGCATGGGTAGTGGACCGGGGAGCTTGGGACCTTTACCAGGAAATATGAATAGCAGTGCTTTACCAAAGAAGCGAACATTTGAAGGATTCGCACAAAACTCTTCGCGCAGAGATGATAGAGGATTGCTTGCGTTTGATGACTACAGTCATGATGGGCCTGCTTCGAAAGCTCTCAAGACATTCGATCACGACGAGGATAGCATGGGAGCCAACAGAGATGAAGAGAGAGCTGTGGCCAAACCAACTTTACGATTGGCATCTCTACCTCCTGGAACCTCGCCTGCCGTCATCAAAGCTTTACTTCCCACCAATTTGACCATCGACGCTGTCAGAATAATCCCACCTTCTGGACCGATCTCACTTGCAGAAAGGAAATCCATGTCAGCGATTGTCACATTGGCCAAAGACACACCTGCGAATGACATTGATACGACCGTTAATTCGTTACAAAACAGATACCTGGGCTTTGGATATTATTTGAATTTGCACAGACATTTGTCCTCAGCAGCTATTTCGAATTCTACGCAAATCTCCAGTATAGGGGGTGCAAATGCCGCGCTACCTTTTGGCGCGAAACCGGTCAACCCACCAGCAGCTCGCGGAGGTCCACCACCTCATAGAGGAGGCTTTGCACCACCTACCTCCTATAATAATACGCCTCAATTGAATCGATCCATCCTTTTCGTTCCCGTTCAGCCACCACAGGATATCAAAGAGCTGAGACTCATCCACAAAACAATCGAATCGCTCCTCACACATGGGCCTGAATTCGAAGCACTCCTCATGTCACGCGCTTCCGTCCAGCGAGAAGAGAAATGGGCATGGTTATGGGATTCGAGGAGTACGGGCGGTGTTTGGTATCGATGGCGACTATGGGAAGTGTTGACAGGTTCGCAATCTAAAAGAGGGCAAGGAAAATATCTTCCATTATTCGAAGGCTCTTCAGCATGGAAGCAACCGGACCAACCCTTGGCATATGAATACACTACCCGTTTAGATGAGTTTGTTTCGGAATCTGAGTATAATTCCTCAGATGAAGATGATTCTGGCGACGAAGGCGCTAGACGTCCTCCAGTCGACCCTAATACATTGAATGAAGATGGGAAAGCATATCTAAACCCTCTCGAAAAAGCTAAGCTCACACATCTTCTATCTCGTTTACCTACTAGTACAGGCAAACTACGAAAAGGAGATGTAGCACGAGTCACCGCATTCGCAATCTCACATGCAGGTCGAGGTGCCGATGAAGTCGTCTCAGCAATAGTCTCCAATGTCGAAAGGCCCTTTGCCTATACATCCGCAAATCCAGATCGCAAGAAAGAAAAGGAGAAAGAGAAAGATACCAGCGGAGACGATAATGAAGATGGTGGCGAGGAAGAAGATACTAGTTCTGCGTCGCTAATTGGTTTATATATTATATCTGATATCTTGTCAAGTAGTTCCACTAGTGGTGTTAGACATGCATGGCGCTATCGACAATTATTTGAGCAGGAAATGAGGAAAAAGAAAACATTTGAGGGGTTGGGCAGAATGGAGAGGAAGATGAAATGGGGGAGATTGAGAGCAGAGAAGTGGAAGAGAAGTGTAGGGAATGTGTTAGGTTTGTGGGAAGGTTGGTGTGTATTCCCTCAGGAAAGCCAAGAGGAGTTCGGGAGAGTATTCAGAGAGCCACCTTTGTCGGCGGAGGAATTGAAGGAAGCCGAGGAAAAAGCTAAGGAAGAGAAAAATAAAGAGAAGAGTAAATGGAAGGCTGTTGAAGTGGCCCCGAAGGAGAAAAGTAAGGAGGAATATCATGATGATGAGGATGGGGATTTGGATGGTGAGCCCATGGTAGAAGATGATGAAGATGTAGATGGTGTGCCGATGGAAGAGGAAGATGTGGATGGGGAACCAATGGTTGATAGTGATGATGGTGAAAATATGGATGAGGAACCAATGCAAGTACAAAAAGATGAGGAGGATACCTATGAACCTCCTCCAGCGGTGGAAACCGCAGCAGCACCAGCATCGACGACTAATACAGAAGCGTCCGCGTCGCAAAGAAGAGCAAGACCGAGAGCTGTGGACATGTTTGCGGATTCGGATGATGAGGATTAGGTGGTGAGACTGGCTGGGTTGTACAGATAGATGTATGATTTGCTCGGAGGCAGTATTAAATAAATATCATGATACTAGATTGTCTATTCATTCTACTTGTTGTTTTCCTCATACTATCAAGCCCTACCAACCCGTTTGGTGTTTAGTCAAAGGACTATCAACTTCATTCTCTTCTTACAATCACCCCTCTACTCACCTTTGTTGCATGATAATTTCATCATTCGCTTCCCCTATTTACACTCACTAGTCATTTCACTTGACCTAATATTGCCACCCAATCACTACCAATTCTAATCAAACGTTTTGTCATATTTGATTTTATAAAAAGCTCTCAGAAATCCATCTTCAACACTACCTTATTATCCTTTTCGTCCTGTCTAATGATGATACCCACAACATTAAGTATAACATACCATACACAAGACATTTGAAACAAAGAACTTACATCATGAGATAGATGAATGTCAGGGTTTCTGGTTGAAGCGAAGGTAGGACTTGAGGGTTGGATGTCTGTAATATTATTATTCAGTACTATTATCTACTCGTACTATACCCAGTATGGATAGCCCATGCAAAATATATTAGATACATGCGATATATCCGCCGTCCCATCCCCCTTTCTTTATTATTCATTGTATTATGCAATACATCAAACCACTTCTCGCGCCAAAATGCTTTCTAATTTTCATACGTTCTTTCCTATCCTACTCCTACTCCTATTTCCAAGAACGAGCTTGAATTTTCCAATACCTAAAACTCGTTATTGGAACACCTACTTCCATCATCCTTTTCTATGCACTCCCCATTCCTCAATTTATCATCGCTGGACCTGGATCTGGACCGGCTTTCTGCATCTCTTATACTGCATTCATGATATACTGCTTTGAACTTATGCTCCTAACAAATGCAGTTCCCATTCCCTACGCCTTGCACCCATACCAATGACCATTTACACCATCCATCCAACCATTATAAAATTCAAGTATGTACAGCGAGTGATAAAATACAGCCCTCGTAACACTACAGTGCACAACTCAGCCCTACCACTTAGGCCCCACACTACTAGCCCTCCTTTCCCTTTTCCCACCATGCCCCTCATTAGCCACACTCCCCCTCCTCCTCAACCCCCCAGCTTTCCTCCTCCTCACAATCTGATATCCCCTATCCAACTCCGTTTCCACCGCACATCTAACCTTCAACGCCCCCACAGCCGGCCACACACTTTTCTCACCCCTCAGAATCCAATACTCGAGACTTTCCTGCGTAGGCGTCTCAAGGAGGCGAATAAAATCACTTGCGGAGAGGACTGGGACCAGTGTTACAGATGCAGCGGGTATATGCTCATCCACCAGAAATCTGCGGATGGAAAGGGGAAGAAGTTGAAGGGAATCGAGTTGTTGGAGTCGATGGTGGATTTCCATGGTTATGAGACGTAGTAAGCCGCCTGTTAAAGAGGTGCGTCCACCGTGAGTGTAGAGACGAGAGGGGCCGTGCATGTCGGATTGGAGGAAGGGAACGAGGTAGGGGCGGGCTTGAGAAACGATGAAGTGGTTTACATTGAAGAGCTCGGCGATGCGGGAGAGAGGGGAGTCGCGGTCAGTGTAGGAGGCGTGGGTCCAGGGGCGGAAAGTAGCATCGGCGGCGGCGGACCAGGGGATTATGGTGCCGGTTAGGGGGTCTTTGCATTTTAGGGTCACTGAGGATCCGTAGAGAGATGGGGTGGAGGCATTCGATGCGAGAGCTGCGGACCATATTAACTGCTTCGGTTAGTAATATGCATTGATGGGCAGAAGGAGCACACTTACAACATTGGGCGCTGTAAGATAATTGAGTAAATTTGGTACGCCCCCTTTTCCACTCGTAGCCACTGTGATATTCAACACTCTCTTTGTCTTATTATACGCCTCTTCAAACGTCAAATCCCCCACATTTGCCCTCACACATTCCTCCAACACTTTCACATCCAAAAAATATCCCTCCCGATAAAATCTCTTAACTCTCCTCGTCAAAGTATCCCACCACCCGCTCGTGCCCTGAAGCCCCTTTTCCTTGCCCGCAAAGGCCGAAAGATCAATACTCTCCCCATTTAAAAACTTTGGCAACTCATCTTCCGTATGAATTCCCACCAATGCCGCAATCAGCGCTCCCGTCGCCGTGCCCGTTACAATCCGAGGCAATAACCCCCTATTAAACAACGCCTTCACAACTCCTAAATGACAAAGTCCAAATATCGCTCCGCCCTGTAATACCAATGTGCTCCTTCCAAAAGCCTGCCGGGTATCATGCAGTAAATCCAATTTCGCCTGACTGCTAAAGCCCATCACACTCCCATTATTCCCATCTGCGCCGGGTGTCGTAGGTAAATTAGTCACATCTGCCACCGCTTGCGCAACTTGTGTAATATAATCTTCGATCAAGAGTTTCGTACCCGCGAACGCGCGATTGAAAAGTCGGGGTGCGGATATATTCCCTAAATTACGTACGAGGCCAGATCTCAGCAGATTGACCAATTGTAGAATATCGCCTTCTTCGCGGGCTATGATAATTGATTGCAATCGCTCGTGTATCAATCGATAATCATAGTATTTGGATGTAGGATTCTGGCGCCTGCAATCGTTGTTCTATTAGTTTTTGCTCACCGCATGTGAAGAGGATTTGGAAGTGAACAGACCATAAATCATTTCCCAACAAAACATCTAATTGAAAAGCAGCTTCTTCCCATTCCTCATATGTATGGGCATCCCGTAAAAGATCTGACCAAAGCTGTACGGGTTTCTTTCGAGTCATCCATTGTATGAATCTCTACTTGCACAATTAGCTTTTGGTATTGGCAAGCTATTGAATTCCTTACCCTTTGCCAGAAGTACATAACCTCCAAGAGCATGCTCCATATCCCCGATATAATTCCAGTCATTTTGAAAGTAGAAATAAGGTCTTTTGGGACCTGGACTACATGATTGTATAGCAAGTCTTTGAGTTGTGAAGGATGGTAGTTACAAAAGCAGAGTTTAAGTATGCCCAGGTGAGGATTAACATGTGATAATTCCCCGGATTATCAGTCAGGGATGAAGCTTTGACCACATGCAATGGATGTCCTCATATTTTTCAAGACAGACGTTCCAGTCAATGTATTTGGTTCACAGTGAGTTGCAGCATAAAATCTGGTAGTTCGAGAATCCAATAAGGACACAGAATCTTTCTAGGCATGCAGCTAAATTACTATACATCTGCCATAAAACGCCGGGTATGCTAACGGGAAACACAAGAAATGCTTTTCGAAATGCCTAGTATGCGAACGCAATATCTATGATCCTATTGAACTTATCGAATGGAGATCATTCATCATCATCGTCCTCGATGATATTACGTTTTCTCCTATTTCCACCAGCTTCTGCATGTGGAGCTTGAACAATCTCATCATCATCCAGATCAGCTTCGGCATCTGCGTCAGCATCACTATCTTCAGCAGGTTTCGATGTCTTTTGCTTCTTGTGTCTAGGAGCCTCGTCACTTTCATCGAGGATTTCTTCATCATCATCATCTCCTCCACCTTCCTCAAGTTCCTCATCACTAGATGCCAAAAAGTCATCCCCTTTGTCGTACTCATCCTCACGATTTCTACCACGAGGAAGGTCATCATCCGAATCATACTCTGCTCTATAACGAGGACGCTTAGCTCCAGCAGGTTTGCGTGGTCCACGACGTCCAGAACGGCCATCCAAATCATCAAGAGTAAGACCTGCACCAATACCTGCACGACGTCCAGTTGATTGACCGGCTTTCTCAAGTTGGGCCTCCCGCCTACGCTGAGCACGCATACGTTCCTTTTCTGCCGTCTCTGCTCGCTGCTTTTGAAGTTCTGGATCTTCATTTGTCACGATCATATTCCGACGTTTCTTTTCGCCTCCTTCGAGACCAGCAGCTGAGACAAGATTCTTCTTCAACCTGTTAAGCGCATTATCTTCAATATCTTTGTTTGGTCGGACTGTAAATTCGTTGGTCATGTGCCCGACGAGAACAAGAATTTGAGATGTGACTGAAGGTGAAGCCATATAATAATGCGAGTCTAACACTTCTTGATACTTGCTATCTTTAGGTGGCGCAAGAGGTTTGCTCTGTAACTCATAATGCTGATCACCAATAGCTAAAGTAGTACTTCCATCGCTCCATGTGTATATGTTTGTATTGCTCTCGAGTTTACCAGAATCTGCCTTGCGATAGCGAATCGTTGATTCAGCTACTTTCCTGGCGGAGAAATTTGCGGATTTGGTATCGACATGATGATCGGAAACGGGGATTTCGAAGGTTTCAGGATTATATGCGTAAGGCTCAATGCCAAAGAAATCGGGTAGGCGAAGTGTATGAAACTGTGTATTATTATTAGCTTTGCGCATAAGAGGTGAACAGGCGCATTTACTTCTCCATCGGAAGGTCTTGGAACTGGATGTCTGTAGATATCAGCCTCAAGAATTCGCGCATCTCGAGTATCTTCTTCAACTGGTAATTCTTCATCTTCCCTATCTGGTACTCTATCATCGCGGCCCTCATCGTCTCCCGAATCCAATTCCGCGTCGCTCAACATTCGGGGTGGTGCCGTCTCTGGTTCCTCGTCGGGAACATCTCCAAAGAGATCATCATCTTCCTCAACGTCGGAGATATTGTTCATAACTTCATCTTCTGAATGAGAAGTCATATTGTGCAGTGTATCTTATTTTTGGTTGTGTTGTAATGTAATGAAAGGGTAAAAGGTAGATCGCGAGAAGCAGTTGAAATTCGCGTAAAGCTAGATTCGATTTGTAAATATCCTGAAGATAAATTTATTAAGGTGGTGTGTCTGGTCGAAATAGTGTAATTGGTGTAAGAGGAATTGAATCAATTTCGATTAATAAAACAAGATGATCCTCTAGTTTGTATAGGATTACCTAGTTAGCTATGGATCCTCAATCAGATACTTTTTGAAGCTATAAGGTCCAATACAAAGCAGCAACAAGATAATTGCAAAGGCGGCGGCAAGATCTTTTGATGTCAATTGTCCATTTGGTTGACCATCACACACCGCCTGCTCGGTTTGTTGGCCAATGAGTCAATGACCAAGTTAAAAGATAGAAGTGGTCGGAAGTAGAGTATGGCAAAAGCCGACGCTAGTCTATTCAAGACTTCCTAAGCTTTTTGACTCCTATTCCTGTTTGATATCAAGTACAAACATAACCACACCTTTCAACCACCTCAACTCAATCATCTTTGATCTGGAAGTTGTCTTACTGAATTTACTTGATAAATTCCTTTGAGAGAGGGGATCGGTTGACAGAGAAAGAATCAACAATATGTCAAACTTGTTTTCAGGAATGTACGTGGTCGGATTTCTTACTTGTTGGTTGTCTTGCTTCCGTTTGATGGCTTTGAGCCTCTTGATATTATTTGGAAGAGTTTTGCCACATGAAATACTTTGGACGGAAAGGATGTTCATCAAGGGAGAGAATTCTATTTGGGGTGTAGTGAATTGAGAAGTCGGCTTAGTGTCACCGTTCCAATCTCGCTCTTTCGCTTCAACCGACCTATCAGCAAGCAAGTAGCTTGAAGTTCTATGATCCCACGAGAAGCCTCTTATCTGTTAGTCTCATAAGCCCTTGGTCTGGGTGACTTTTTATCAGCGAGGGGACCAGCTTTTCTTCCCCCCAAAACCAAGACCCTACAACAAGTCATTTTGTGTTATGGAGATTACTGGTCCAAGGTATATTTGCTCTCAAGACTTGTTGTTGATGGATTGATATGTCTGTGTTTACTATTTTGAATTATTCTGCAACCTCCTAGTATTTTTCTATGTCTTCCTGTCTCGAGAAGAATTTTACTCTTGTTTCCAGTCAATTTGAAGACTCAACCCGCTAACTGTTCTTGTAGAAGTGGCCGCTTCCGTGGCAGTGGTAAGAGTTCTGGCGCGAAGAGTCCTGGTGGACTTAACGGAGTTTCGCCAACGTCTCCTACAGGCAATTCCCCGGTCAATTCCTCGTCCCCTGCCAGCACCGCACCCCGCATCGCGCCGCTCTCTAATTCGCCTGCGCTCTCACAAACCATGTCTATGGATGACCAGCAAATTCCACCTGCAGGCAATGATCCTCTTGCCGCTTACAACCTCCCTCGCCCAAAGCCACTCTGGCTCAACAACGCTTATGCAAAGCACATTGTTAAGGGTAATTTTATGACTTTGTCTGCTCGACCAAAGACAGTTGAGCCTGGAGAGTGGATTGCTCATCAAGGTAAGTCAAGAACAACCATCTTCACGGTCTTGGACTAACATTTGTAGTTGTTGAACATTATCGTATCCTATGGAACTTTGTTCGGGTGATTCACGAAAAAGAAGAAGATGGTAACACTATTTGTAACCCTCAGACTTGCCCTCGCATGTCCGCTGGCGCGTAAGTTAACATTACCTCAGATTTTCCCGACCTGATACCTAATAAGTTATGTTTAGTAACCACTCCTTCACTTGGTTGAACTCCCGCAAAGAACCGGTCGAGGTACCGGCCCACGAGTACATCTCCCTCATGCAACGTTGGATCTCTGGCAAGATCGATAACACCGCTATCTTCCCCACCGATCCCGCTGGCGTCTCCTACTGTCACAACAGTGGCGGTCCAGAAATTTCTGCCTCGACCTATGCTTCTGGTGGAGTCAACACGCCTGGATCGAACACACCCATTCCAGCTGGTCCAACTACGCTCACTACCTCCCTCTCCCAACTTGCCGGAGCTGGCGATTGGATCGGCAAGAGCAGTGGATTTCCACAAGAATTTGTTGACGTCTGCCAAACAATCTTTAGACAGATGTTCCGAGTTTATGCCCATCTCTACTGGGGACACTTTATCGAGCCTTTCTACCACCTTAATCTCGACAAGCACATGAACAGTTGCTTCAGTCACTTCGTTCTTACTGCAACTGAGATCGACATGTTGAAGCCACATGAATTGGAGCCTATGCAACCATTGATTGATCTTTGGGCAGCTAATGGAACATTCCCACCTGAGTCTAAGGCTTATTCTTGTGCAAATCTTAAGGCCGGAGAGAGACTTCTTCAAGCTGCTGGTTAATTAGATCTGCGCAGATCATTACAAGCATACAGGCGTTTAGGAAAGCGATTTGGTAGAATGGTTTATGATGTGCTTGATGATTGCATATGAAAGCTTTTACTTTGGCGAGATATCTGTTGATCTTAAAGATTGATGGCATTGTTCTTCAAGGATATTTTTGGGCCTGGCGTTTCTAATTTAACGAAGAGAATGGTGCCAAGTTTTGCAAACCCGATACTCCATATGTAAATGATCACTAGCACTACCTGGAAATTGATAAATGTTACTTGAAATTGTTCATAACCTTCCACGTGCAACTTTGGATATAAAACATACACAAACTCTCCCCAGGACCATTCCATTGTAGAGGTATAAAGTCCTTCCTGTAGCTCAAGCCCTCAAAAAGGAACAAACTATAGCATGGATGCTCCCGGTGAGCTTCTCGCTATGGTTACTTTAATGTGGAAAGGATGATCAGATGAGCAAGCAAATTGATTGGTCCATTTGATATTTATGCGTCAACCCCGACAAAGAGGGTCGGGCCGTGTATTATCCGGCTCCAGCGACGTAATCAGCATCACAAAATAATGCGCCAGCAGTAAATGCAATAAATCATTGCGAATTACATACACATTCCAATTCATATCGCAACTTAGGAACAATGTCTACATCTACCGGGACAGGTTGGGCACAGCTTCGCCAGCAAGCCAGATCTTTAGAAACACAAGTAAGTAATACGTACCTCCCCAAGAGCTCTCTTCCCCAAAACTAACCGGCCGCAGACGGAAACATTGTTCCATACCTACTCACAATTCTCAAGCATATCCAACATCCCCCCCAAACCCTCAGAAGATGAACGATCAACCGAAATGAAGCTGCAGGAAATTCTAGAAAAGGTAAATACTCCCTTCATCCCCAGCTCGAACCCCTCGTCTCACATGTGCATAATAGAGAGAAACCTTAATATCATCACTCTCCCGCCTCCTCGACAGCGACTCCTCCCTAACCGCCTCGGCCACCCGCCAAAATAACCTCACCCG
The DNA here is from genome assembly GCA_002162615.1 of Myriosclerotinia duriaeana. Lineage (NCBI taxonomy): Eukaryota > Fungi > Ascomycota > Leotiomycetes > Helotiales > Sclerotiniaceae > Myriosclerotinia > Myriosclerotinia duriaeana. The sequence continues at coordinate 220,687 of NGKI01000026.1, forward strand.
CCACCGCGAAATCCTCCTCGACCACCGCCGCGAACTCTCTCGCATCCGTTCCTCCATCTCCGAGGCGCGGAATCGCGCAAACCTGCTCTCGAATGTGCGCTCCGATATCGACGCTTATCATAGCAATAATCCGGAGGCCGCAGAGGCGGATTATATGTTGGGGGAACGGAGTCGGATTGAGAATAGTCATAACATGACGGATAGTGTGTTGAGTCAGGCGTATGCGGTTAATGAGAGTTTTGGGCTGCAGAGGGAAACGCTGGCGAGTATCAATCGGAGGATTACGGGGGCGGCGAGCCAAGTTCCGGGGTTAAATAGTTTGATTGGGAGGATTAGTGCGAAGAAGAGGAGGGATGGAATTATTATGGGGAGTTTTATTGCGTTTTGCTTTTTGATGTTTTTGTACTTTATGTGATGATAGGATAGCACGGTGCATCAAGGTAATGAGAGAGCGGATACGGCGTTTGGAGTGGGATGGTCTGAGATATGACCAACTTGTTGAGCAGTGTAATTATGACTTATGGGTATATTCAGGAATATCATGCTTGGCGGACAGCTTTTGCTGCATCTTCTATACCCCACTTCTTTAAAGTAGAGTCCCATGATTGCTGCGCACTTTGTTCCAGTCTCTTCTGCGTAAGGGACGCTTTAGCATCCTCCAAGAGTCGGGAAACATTCTTGACCAAGACATCCTTCTCATACTCCTCAGCAGGACCACTTCCCGCCCATCTAATCTTACATTCCCCGTCTAGAATGTATGTATAACCGACCTTACTATTTAGGAGCCCTATAGCATCTTTAATTTCGTCTGTAAGGCCCTTCCGAACTACAAAATATCTCTTCCACATCCACTTTGGCAGCTTTTTCCTCAAACTCGGGCGAAAGAACTTGATGAGCATAGCCTTCAGGTAGTTTTCCTCAATATTAATATGTACCATTTGTGCCAACCCTTTGCTGTTTCTCACTACCTCGTGTAACCCCGGATTGCTCTTCTCGGACGCAAAAGTAGCCGCCTGGTTCTCTGCCCACGCACCACTGAATACGGAAACCACGGAGACCTTCCCCTCTAATATAGGTGTGGTGTTTTCATATAGAGTTGACTCTGGTTCTAAAGTTCGGCCACTTAGATTCGGAAAGTAGAGCGCACGATCGGCTCTGAAGATTCGAGGAGGTGCTAGGAAGGATTTGCCCTTATGATATTTCATATTGCTCCATTCTCTGTAATATGGTTTGGCCATTGCCGCAGTTCTATATCCTTCATATTAGTAACCTGTACAAACCGTTGAGATACATAAACCTCACAATTTCTTGCGCTTTTCGAGATGCTTGTCCCAATCGACAAAATCATCTCGTTTTTGTTTCAAAGTCCTAGTATCGATTCCACTATTCTCTCCTGCTCTCGGTGGGTGTGGAAGTCCAATTGCTCGATCCAATGGTTTGGGCGTGAAGCTCTCGACTCTCTTGCCCGAAGCTCTTGGGGCTTCATCCAGTACTGATGGGGTTTCTACCACCGGTGGTGTGCTTTTCTTTTCATCGAATCGACGATATGTGGTGGTAAATGAACGCCATTGGCATAGTAGACATGCCGAAGCATCCAACTGCTTTCTCGCAGATCGTATCGGTAATCGTGTAAGGATCATGTTTGTTTATGGTGAGGGGAATCTTGCGGAAAAGCTCGTGCTAATGATTTGATATGCCCCGAAATAAAATCTTTCCCCAGACGGAACATAGTTCTTCCGGGTCTCCTGTTTTGATCTTCAGAAATGGCCGGGGTGCACGGATTCATGAAAAGCTTCCTACCTACCTAATAATTGCAACTCCCAAAAATCATAATGAAATATACGATTTTATTGTTCAAATTAAAACGAATCATTCAATTGAGCTTCATAGTATAGAAAGGAACATTCAATTCAAAAAAGAAATGTATGTTATGGATATTTCAAATGTCACATTGTTTCCTTAGTTACCCACGGTTGTTGGTCTTAAGCCGGTTGCATAGCCGTTGATATCCGATCTTCCCCATATTCGGTTCCCCAGATTCCATCTCCCTCTACAGCCATGTTATGAAGGTACTTTTGTATCCCCCAGAAAATGTAGATACTACAACAAATACTCTCTTTTACTTGTTCAAGATATTGAAAGACAATTTTACAAGATGCGCTATCAGTTCTTTTCAAGAATATTGAGCAGACATTGGAATCTCTATCAAGGTCTCAACGTCCCCAAACAATCCCCGACAGCACATAAATTCTTCCATGCATCTACGAAGCAATTAGCAATAAAACCGTTCATGTTGGCAGATATTGGAGAAGGTTAGGATGGTATCTTTTCCGGATATAATTGACATACTAATATCTATCACAGGTATTAAAGAATGCGAGATCATACAATGGTTTGTGGAACCAGAAGCTCGAGTGGAGGAATGGGACAAATTATGTGAAGTACAAAGTGACAAAGCTTCGGTCGAGATTACCAGTCGATTTTCCGGTGTCATAAAGAAACTTCATTATGAAGCTGGGGATATGGCACAAGTTGGGCAGCCCCTCTTAGATATCGATATACAAGGGGAGATTGAACAGGGTGGTTTGGATGCCATTGGGGGTTCAAGTGCCGGCGAAAAATCCAAGGCACAATCCGTACCTACTGAATATAAAGTTGATGTTCCGGGGGCCTCGCAGCCAGCTGTCGAGACTCAATCCTCTACTATTCCAACTCCAAAAGGGAAACACGCAGCATTGGCAACACCAGCGGTACGACACCTTACCAAAGAGTTAGGTGTAAATATATTGGATGTGACAGGTACGGGAAAAGATGGCCGCGTACTCAAGGAGGACGTTCATCAGTTTGCAAAAAAGATGGATGGGGCTCCATCAACAAGCCAAGAACCCTTCGTAGAGGCAAACGGCGAGCCTCAGAAGGAATACACTACCTCGTTAACACCCATTCAACAACAGATGTTCAAGACCATGACGAGATCTCTTAATATACCACACTTTCTGTACGCTGACGAGATTGATTTTACGCGACTATCTCAATTACGAGATCGTATCAATAAGCAATTAGCAAGTTCTCGCAAAGAGGAAGTCAGCAAACTATCCTACCTTCCTTTCATCGTCAAAGCTGTCTCTCTAACTCTCAATCACTACCCCATTTTAAATGCTCGACTCGACGTCGACCCCAACACTCAAAAGCCCATCCTAACAATGCGACCCCAACACAACATCGGCATCGCTATGGATACACCCACTGGCCTCCTCGTCCCTGTCCTCAAACACACCCAGGCCACATCCACCCTCCTTACCATAGCCCAATCTCTTACGGCCCTTCAATCCCTCGCCAAAACCTCCACCCTCACCTCCTCTCATCTCTCCGGTGGCACCATAACTATCTCCAACATTGGCAACATCGGCGGTACCTACCTCTCCCCCATCATAGTCGACTCTCAACTCGCCATCCTCGGCATCGGGAAATTACGAACTATCCCCGCTTTTGATACACACGGAAAAGTTATCTCAAAACAAGTCGTCAACTTCAGCTGGAGCGCCGACCATCGCGTAATTGACGGTGCAACCATGGCCCGCGCAGCCGAAATGGTCAGAGGATATATTGAAGAACCAGAAGCCATGCTCTTGCATATGAAATAACGTACTTCTGTACATCTCACGTACATGACATCATCACCTCACTCCGTCTTGCATCCATATAGACCGACTAAAAGGGGCTAAAAATTCCAATACCACGAGATCGTTTTTCGTTTCAGACCACAAGATCTCATCCGACACTGCATTCTATATTCTTTATGATATATGACAGAAATACGAAACACGAGATACTGTGATACCATACCATACCCTACGGACCTAAGGAAAATCTTTCCTTACCCCTCCAATTGGGTAAACAAAGTCACGAAGTGACCCCCTCGTTTGATGAATTAGGCAACCACATCAAATGTAACTAACTCGTTGAAGATGTCTGCGTTGCATTCGGGGTTCAAAAGGGGCGTTCGGGTTCGGGTTCAGCTTTCGGCTTCAATGATTCCTTACGAGCACTTGCAAGCATTGACATGGCATGGCATAGTATAGTATAATATACAGAGCAATATACACAAGCATACATTGATCTATCCATCCATTGATCCACACACATCCATACACATTCATCCATGACTTAAGAGATAACCACTAGGTAGGTATATCGTATCTGTATCTCTCCCAAACTCTCTCAAACAACCAACCAATCAACAAACCAACCAGTGAAGTTTATTTTAGCCCTCCCGATCCCAATCCCAATCCCACGCCCAATACAATACAATACAATACAAAACAATCTATACTAAAAACCTAGATATGCCATACATATATGCACATATACATACATACATGCATACATGCACATATACATGCACACTTCATTTCAGCATCAGCCTTGTGACCCCAAATCGATGTAAATGTAATCGATGCAAATGATGCAAATGATGCAAATATAATGCGTTGTCCACCTAGTAGTCTCATCTCATCTCGTCTCGTCTCATCTCGTCTCATCTAGTCTCATCTACTTCATCCGGGGTGCATAAAATTTTCCCAAAAATCGAAAAAATCGAAAAAAAGGATTTTCTGGGGTTATCATCATGGTAGTGTGGTTAGGTATCCATGGATGTGTGTAGTCGCTACGCTACGCTACCCCGCATTCGCATCGCATTCTTTTCGCATCGCATCGAGGGGAGGGGGAGTTGAGGATCTCGAGAGAAATAGTACTAGAAACAGAAACGGAAACGGAAATGGTACTGTAAGGAAAAGACGAAATCCTCCCTCTACCCCGTTTATAAATGGATGCAGCAAGTGTAATGAAGCGCATAAAGTGCATGCAGGATTCTGAATTGCGTGATCGATACTCTTCTTTATTAATCTAATTGCGTAGTGTGTACTGTAGTAGTCCTGTATTTTCCCATCCATGTTCTTTTCTTCTTTGAACCTTGCCAATTCCCGAATCCCCGAATCTCTGAATTTCCTTCCGGGCTATTCTTCCCTTTTTGTTCTACTTCTTTGAATCTTGCGATTGGTCATGATATGATTATGACATGAACACCATCCTCTCGAGAAAAAAATCATGCGTGTGAACCGCGTAAGTAAAATCAAATGTAGTTGCAGTTGTAAAGAATGAAAAAACGCCAAATTCTTTTTGCTAGCCCCTTTTCCCCCTTTCCCCTTTTCCCCGTAGATCCATCCCATATGCGAAATGCAAGTTAGGTCAATGTACTTAGTAGACACACGTAGTAAGAAATAAATAAACCGAGCAACTCCAAATCGTGTAACCAGCCAAAGAGACATCCCAATGTGCAAATCGTGGATGAATCAAGGATATCTAGTCCGCCTATTGGTACCGAGCGCCGTGATGAAAAAGAAAATCTGCTCTGCTCTGCTCTGTTCTTTTTGTATCTCTCCACTAGGAGCATCCTCTACATCATACTGCGAGAAATATACAGTTATGAATCCCTCTCCAATTCCTTCTTAATCGCCGAATGAATCTTCGCCAAAGCATCTCTCTCAACCTCTTCTATCGATCCACTCACATCCACTTGAATCACATCCGTCTCGTCTTTGGTCGGTGGTTCTAGAATGCCAAATTGACTATGCACCATATTTGCGCCCATGAAATGACCTTTTCGAGCACCGACTCTCTCAAGGAGGGTTTCCTCACTCGCATGAAGGTATACAAAGTGAACGAGAACGTTGTGATCGTAGTAGGATGCTACGCGGATGACGTCACGGTATTTGCGTTTGAGGGCGGAGCAGGTGAGGACGACGCCTTGAGAACCGCTGTTGAGACGGTGGACGGATTCGTCGCGGAGTTTGGTGAGCCAGTCCCAGCGATCGGCATCGTTGAGAGGGATGCCTTGGGCCATTTTATCAATGTTTGTTTGGGGGTGGTACTGTTTTGATTTTTGGTCAGATTTGATTTGGATATTTGGTGGTTAGATAGAATTGATGCGTATATACCTCGTCTCCCTCAATATATGGTAGGTTCATGGCGTTGGCAACATATTGAGCCACAGTGCTTTTACCACATCCAGCAGGACCGGTAATCAACCAGATGTGAGAGTGATCTGTCTTGGGCTGTCTTGATGCGCCATTGGTCAATGAATTCGAGGCAGACGAGGAAGTCGATATAGGTAAATGATCAGGCATGGCTGGAGTTGGTTGAGCCATGTTTGAAGATCTTTCGTATGATAACATGATGGCTCGAGGTTCGTTGGTGAATACCTAGGTAGTAGGTAGCGTCTGAGTAGCGTTTGGCGGGGGTTTCTTTGTTATTGGTAAAAGTCAATTTGACTATCGGACCAAAGGGAAGGAGGTCAATATCAAAGTGATGTCATATATAGCAACCGGAAACTGATTTAGAATTAAAGTATATATGTATATACTTTTGAGAGTTCAGTTCGTTCTGTTGATGAGTTTTGTGCCAATAATTTAGAGTGAGGAAGACAACAGTAGATGTTCAATCATAGAGTAATTTTTGGCAAGAGAACTGTAAGAGTACTTTGGAAGAATCAAATCAAAAGACTCACAATGTGGGAAAGGACCTCAGTATATAGGAAATAGGAAATAATAGGAGTAGGAAATAACAAATAACAAATAACAAATAACAAATAGGAAATAGGAAATAGCTAGTAATATAGTAAAGGACCTGGATCTGGACCTGGACCTGGACCTGGAGACTGGAGACTGGAGTAAGAAGGTAAATACCTAATGACAGTAAGTGGTGGCGGTGGTGGGTCGTATGCTAAGGTTGTGCTTGTGCTTGTGAACTTGTGAACTTGTGAAGGTTGTCCCAGGTAATAAGGTTACCTCGTTTGTTAACCTTGAATTATTATTGTTAGAGACTTATTATTAGCTGACCGGCAGAGAAGGGAATTTAATTTGGCATTAATGATGCGGCCCATAAAAAGGAAGGTTTTTGGAAGGTTTTGATTCTTGAAGAGACGGGAGGGAACCTTGGGTAATAAGACCCGTGTACCTACTACCTACCTAGTCTGAAAGTTTTATAATATCCATGGATGGATGATGGATACCGGTACTCCCGTACTTTACTTCACCTCTTTTTCATCACCGCTCCTCCACGCGTTTGCAATGTTATGGCGAGGAGTAAGGAGTACAGATGGCAATATGATACAATATACATACTAGGTAGCTGAATTAGCTGAATTAGCTGAATTAGCTGAACAAAAGTTTAGAGGAAGGGAAAAGATTCACGCGGGTCGTCAGCCTGTAGACGACGTAGCTGGTAGGAATCTGTTAATGTTTGATCCCGTTTCCCGTTCCCCGTTCCCGTTCCCGTTTAATGGATCATGGATGGAGAGGAAAAGAATCAGGTTCATGAGTATGAGTTCGTAAGAGAGCAAGCCTCAGCAAGGTTAGAAGTTAGAACTTATTACCTAGGTAGAACTTAGTGCGAGATTTTTCATTTCCCTGTCTTTTTTCATTTTCATTCGTATGGGTTGGGTTGCTTGCAAGGGTTTATTATATCGGCCTTGCCCAACGTCAATAATATCATTTCTTCTTTACTGCACAGTGCATGGTACATACTTCGTACATATACTTTAAATCATAGTCTCATCATTTGTCTACTAGTATGGTATGTCTAGGACTCTAGACCTAAATCTTTGCCCAACCTCATGCCCATCATCCCCTTCTTTGAATGTTTCATACTCGAGGCACACATTTATTATAGACAGATTGTGGAGAATACCTAGTAGTTATCTATTTTCTTTTCTCCTTTTCACTCGTCTCAATAATAATATACATATAATCCACCCACGCCCACGCCCACGCTTTTCCCAAAACTGTGGTTTTCAAAAGTCACGCTGATGATCCCATTCAAGCGGGTCTCCGATCGGGACTCTCGCATCCATCATGGTGTTGTGGCTTACATTAGTTTTTCATGGGGGGATCCTCTTCAAAAACCGTGGGGGTCATCACCGTTCAAGAAATGCGGCATTATTATTTGAATGTCATAGACTCATAGTCTCATAGACTCATAGAGTCATAGCAGGACAGGAGTTCCAATTCGATGTATTAATCCTCTGCATCCCGATTCGTTCAATTCAAGTCGAACAGTTTTAAAGGTCACACCGCTGCCTACAAGTTCATATGCACAGCTTATATGCATTTTTTGATCACAGCAGCTGACCTTCTCCAAAGTCCAAGCCATGATGTTGTGACTTGGAAACCGGAAGATGCAATCAGTTATCCGGTCAAAGTCGTGCTCAAGGATGGAATTTCTTTTAATGTTCCATTAGAGGACTATTTGATGATTCTATGACAAACGATTCAGGCAATTCTTATGCACGTTTCATGATCCCTCGAGTATGGAGTACAACTGTACAACACCCATAAAAGAAACATGCCAATATATAATAATGAGGGGTAAAAGGCAAGAGGCTTGATAAATAAGCAGATATCGATGCATCTGCAACCACAGCTCGCACAGCTCTGATCCGACCGAGTACAATTTGATGCTTGTGCCCCAGAAGATTCAAGTCCAATCCGACTAAGATCAACATTGGGCTCCTCTAGGAGTTGCATCAAATCGTGGGATGCAAGTAGATATGACGATGAGAGTATCTTCATGTCTGATGCTTTGGGACATATCTCGGCTCAAGAGATGGCAAACAAGGAATAAATTCTCACAGGGAGTACTTTGTACCTTCACATGATTATACGAATATAGAGATCCCCAGACCCCCAAAACCCCACCTTCCTGCTGAGGTGTTCGATCCCCACAGCCCTCTCAGACTCCTTTTTTGGCAATTCCTTAGCTTCCTTGGGATGGGATATCAAATTCCCATTCTTGAGAATCACCGATTTTGGCAATATCGATCAGTTCAGTCGTATAAGAATTGCTTTCGTGTTGAATCTCTTCATTTCCCCATAGGATTGATTCAGACATTGAGAGCAACGGAGAGTTATTCTCTCAACATACAATAACCAACAAACATTTGGTATTCTTACGAATACGAGAGGAATTGCTACAATCAATCAATCGTTTCCCAATATCTGAAACTCATGAAAAGCTCCAGTAAAAAGCTCGGGACAGCAATGCAGCGAGTGTACATTCTCAACACCCAATCACAGTATACTAAACCCCTCCTTCCCAAACTTTCAAGCGGGAACGATCATTGTGCTCATAGTGCAGCAGCAAAATGTGGGGTAATCATATCCGCAGCTCAATAGGGAAAGTCACTTCAAGTACGTACCGATACTCTAATACTAACAACAATACCTTAAATTCCCTACTGTAACTTTCTTCTAAGATCCCATCCCCCCTTTCCCTTTTCAACCCTTTCTAAAGCGGTTGAAGAAAACCCCTCTGCTTCAAACGGATACAATCGGATACAATCGGTACTACTCAAATCATATAATGACATCGATAATGCAAGAAGCAAATCGATTGAGGAGGGTGATGCGGGAGGGCAAGGTACCGGCGATGGGGTGTTGGCAGATGATTCCTGGGGCGAATGTGGCGAGGACGTTGGCGAGGACGGGGGTGGATTGGGTTTTGGTGGATTGTGAACATGGGAATATTGATGGTGAGTTTTGGGAATTTTTTTAGGGTGTCGGTTGGGTTTGTTGGGTAGAGGGGGGTATGTCGGTTGTGTGTGTGTGTGTGTGTGTGTGTGTGTGTG
>NGKI01000026.1:234216-278853 GCA_002162615.1 Myriosclerotinia duriaeana
GTTGGATATATGATGTGGTAGGATGTGGTAGGATATGGGAGGATATGGGCGGATATGGGAGGATATGGTAGGATATGGGAGGATATAGAAGGATATGGGAGGATATGGGAGGATATGGGAGGATATAGGAGGATATGGGAGGATATGGGAGGATATAGGAGGATATGGTAGGATGAGAGATGATGAGAGGATGAGATGATGAGATGATGATTACTATGTTGGCTGAGAATTGCTTGGGAAGGTTTTGCGGGATGTTGGGATGTTGGGAAAATCGAAAAGGGGGGGGTGGAACTTTCGATGAGGTATGGTGGAAGGGGGAAAGGGGGAAAGTGGGAAGGAGGTGGATGTGGATGTGGCCTGTCTTCTTTTAAAAGGGATGGTTGATTGAGAAGAAGAGAGGAGAGGAGAGGAGAGGAGAGGAGAGGAGAGGAGAGAAATTAGCAAGGAAGGAAGGAAGGAAGGAAGGTATAGTTGGCTGAGCTTGGGCATGGGTTATACATTGATGCCGCTGTTACTTGGGGTTCACAGGTTTATTTCAAGCTTACTTGGCTTCTAGATGCTTTGGGAATTAGGATTATGGGTGTAGATGTTGTGTTATAGTTATTTTGCTATTTTACTTTATGTTATTCTATTTTGTTGCTTGATTCTCCTCTCTTCTTCTCTGAAAACTCAATACTTGATATTGATATCCCTTTTATCCTCCACATTACTTACAATTCAATGGCTTAGAAGTTAGAATTCGGCTTTTGTATTCTGATTATGTCTATTGGGTGATGAGTTGTAACCTTTGGGGAGCGCGTGGGGTTTGGGTTTTGATGAGTGTTCTTTTTGGTTTGGGGTTGGGGATGTTGTTATTGTTTGTGGTGTTGGTGATGAGTGGTCTATCTAAGAGTTATGAGATATTAGATTTTAAAGAATGGATATTGGATGCAGCAGAGATGGTTAAAGCGCTAGTGAAGAAGTCAGTCTTGTTATAGCTTAGGATGCTGGATGGTTCATCAATAGCACAGATGCTGTTCGATATGGGGTTGGAAGATGAGCATTCTGGCCTTCTGCGCCATGTTGCATCGTTTGGTTTCGTTCCGGCAGTTTTAAAGCAAGCATCAACTAATCATTACCAAATTTGATGGTGGGGAGGTGATCGTATTGTTGCAGATAGACCATCTTCTTCGATACATTGTCGATGAGAAGATGATCGTCCAGAACAAGTCGTTAGGTTACAACTCAATTCAAGAATTATCAATCCCTAACCATCATTGGACAAATCATTCAAGAAATCATCAATGTACCCGGATCTTTACAATATTTCTACGAGATGCAACATATAGCATTCCACACCAAGGCCATCTTCCAAAATCTTCCATAAGAGGATGTCTCCTGGAGTACCTTGATGCCATGCCCGAAGCAATTCGACCATTTAAGCTCCCTCGCAATGATACACGATAGTTCTAGCATTAAGATTAGGATTTCTCAAGAATGCCATCGAATTTTATACGAAAAATTAAGACTTCTTGGTGGGACGATGGATATGAGGGTAGCGAACTTGGACATATCGGACTGCGAGTTCTTTTAATCACTAGCGATATATATGCAACTTTGGCAGGAAAGTCGACAGATTCCGATTAGGCTTTGTATATGGCGTCGCATTGGAGAGCATGGCATACAAACCCACATTCTGAGCAATCGACGTTTCATGCTGAGAAGAGTTGTTTCGTGGTGTCAAATTTGTAATACTTATTAGTCTTTATGAAGACCAGCCAGCTAGTGACCCTTCGATGGATTTAATCTACTTCAAAACAATCCCCTTTTCCCCTAAGACTTTTATGGAAATAACGATGATGGGCTTGAATTTATATCACTTCCACTCATGGTATAAATTTGGAGTAGTTCAGGAGATCTGTTCGTCTAGCCTATTAAACTCCCACATCACATCTAAAATAAACCTAAAAATTTGACTACAAATTTTCAATAATGAATTAATAAAGTTTGAACGGCACGAAATATCTGGGTATATCACTCTATTCAAGCTATGAATTCGGATGCAATGGATTGTGGGGATGGTAAAACGCTGTTTACAATGATGCTAGTGATATTTGAACACAAGCCCCAAATGCTGAGAAAGAGACTCGGCATGCATCTCATATACCTATACTGAGCTCTTTATAGACACAAGGATTATGTCGAGTAGATAGTAAATAGTAGATGCTCACATAGTAATCGACAGGCAACACTATAAATAGCTAACAAACTCTCGGAGAAAAAGAAATAAACCTTGTTGCCTCATCATCTACTTCATTATTTATTGTGGCGGGTACATATATACGCCTAGATCTACGTACACGCGGAAGCTAGAGATGAAGGCCCTTATGAATGAAGTTTGGATGGTACTGTTTGGGGAAATGCTATAACCTAGCTAGCGGAACGGATGTGCAGTTGTCAGACTTTTCCCGGAAAGTAGAGTAGGTTGATTGAGAAGTCTTCATTCTCGAATTCAGATTTGGGGCAAGCCAACATGTTTGTATTGCATGTTTTGAAGCCACTAGACCATACGTTTTCAACACCGAAATTGGTGTTATCGACTACATGTTTTGCTCAATGAACCGTGGTCATACACCATTGGGTAGACTCATTATTTGATGTCCTATTATTAAAGCCAAAAAAAGCCCTAGTCACGGTGGACCAAGCGCAATAGCCAGTCATTGCTTACCTAAGCATACCACGATATACTAGCTCATGTTAGCCACATCATTATGATCCTTTACTGCCGTAGCCGCCATCACAACTCAACCAGCAATTTTTTTCGAAAAACTTCACAATAACCCAACAATGGATCTACCACGTCTTTCTCGTCCTCGCCCTCGTCCCAAGATCACTTGGCAAATGCAATGGTTATTGGTTCAAAAGATGGTTCAGAACCCCACTTGAACTTCGTGGAAGCATCACCGTCTTCGACATATTCATGCCCATCCATATGAATTAGCCCTTCTCCGTCTTTTGGTGCCATTTCTCTCATGGAATGTTCCACTTCCTTCACTTGTATCACCTTCGGTTATTGAGCAAAACTAGAGCTTATACTACAATTTCAATCCTGATCTAATCAACGCTCCTATACGGAGTATCCCTATCTGGATCGCAGTTTTCTTAGCAGGGAATTGCTCGCTTAATCCATTGCCCGCTTTAGCGCTTTCTACTATACCGCCGCTAGCTTTTGACTTTTACACATTTCTGTATAAATCCAATACTGTTTCTAATATGCTTAGCAGTTTTGATACCTCTTGAAATCTTTTAAAATCTTTTAAATTTTCTTTTTCCTTTCTATTTACTATTCTAGGTATTAGTTCTAAGCAAACTGTAGCTAGACGTCTCCCCTGTTTGAATTCCGAATTCCGTCATCCTCAATTTCCTTTTGGGGCCTTTAGCTAGGCTTTTGATATGCCCCGAGTCTTTATTGGTTCTTTCCTCATCCTCTATCTACAAAATACAAATTTACTCTCTTACTAATGATCCACACCTAGTTGAGTTCGTGCTTATCATTATTATCCAATATCCAATCGATTTTGGCTTGTAAGCATAGTTTCTTACTTTTGTCTACAAGGCTTGGCATCTTCTATACAGTGTTTGCGTTAGTATTTCCCGTATTCCATATACGGACCTGTGCAGTAGTACGTATCTACTTTTTATAAAATACATGCGTACGTAGTATTAAATCTTATACTACTAAAAGTATTGATATTGATATAATACTAAATATCACTGAAATATACGGCAAATACGGAATAAGTATTCTGACTAGGGGTCTAAAGCATTCAAACTAGCCTAATTAGATTTAAAGCATTCTAATTAAGGGTTTCAAAACATTCCAATTAGGGTTTCGAAGCATTCCAATTGAGATTCCAGTATTCCCCGTATATCCCTATAAATATGATATCAAGCAATATGTACGGGAGTAGTGTAGTATTCCTTTGATACGTACGAACTGCCCTACTAAACCCTCAATACGCGCCACCGTTTTATTACCGTATACTAACGCAAAGACTGCTTATATAGATATAGAAAATCCTTGTTAGGCTTCTCATAAGGCTTTTGCCAATATTGCCCGTAGTATCTCAATTATTCGCTCTCAAACATTTCGAATACGAGAAATTCATTGCGGATTATGCCAAAGTCAATGGAAATGGTCAAGTGGACCTCCAGGATTACTGTGACAACAGATTGGGCAAAGAGATGAGGATATAAGTACGCGGTGATTCAAGGAAACTATTTTATTTATCAAAAAAATGTATGCATGTCAATATAAATGCCCACAAGCATTTATTTTCGACGGAAATCTTCTCCTAATCGAGTGATTTCGGGTTACAAACATTGATCATATTCTGGATCAAAATTGTCGTGTGGATTGTTTCTTCCAACCGAAGGATTCTACTGATATACCGTATTGGATTAGTACAAGGATTGGATCACCTTCGAGGAGAACGAGCACAACCATTGAATCTTTGTGGATATAATCGACACTTTCGATATTGTGATGGAAGGCCATTTTGGACCCAGGGAAGAAACCAATATTGGGAACATCCAGTTGGATACGAGAGACGCTTTGTAGATGGAGAATATCGATGGTAGCTTGGCGATGTCTATCACGCGTTAGATAACCCCCAAAGCTGGAATAGATGATGAGAATAAGGTGAAATCTAGCTATTCAAGTTTTGTTTTTCGATTTGGATTTCAATGTTTTAATTAATCATTTATATATAATGGAATGAGCATTAAATTACGAGTACATTGCACCTCGGGGAATTAATCTGAAAAGTTCAGAGTTATCGTAGTTCTGATTGTTATGATATCGACGTCGAGGAGGATCATTGTAAGCTGTCGAAGTGCAAGAATATGAAGCTCTTAAGTTTTCACGGTATTTCGGATACTTGCATGAGAGATGGTTGAACAAACAAAATACTTTTCGTCTCCATCGGAGATGCTTGCGGTAGCTACTCTCACGTGACTGTATATACGAATTCCCGCTACCATCCTTTGCTTACACAGTATAACGATGCCCACTGACCGGCTGTTGCAGTAATGCGTCCGATTATGTCTGGTAGTTAAGTATATAGCTACGCAGGTACGCTAGATACCCTAGATACCCCTCGGGAGGTTCAGTGACCCTTGCAGAAGCATATGTGTCAGCCTAGCGCTATAATGGAAAGTGTTTTATGAAGCGAGCAAAGAAACAATCCCCGTATGTTTCTACGCATCCTCTGCAGTAATAATCGGCTTTCTATGGATCGGCCGCCTGGGTTCCCAGTCGGGGAAAGCGAGTGTCCCTCTAGCTAATTTTGGTGTAAAATATATCAAAATGAAGAATTACTAGTAGAAAATCTTATTTTTAGTACCAGTTCATCAACTTTGATAATTATTTGATAATTTTTATATGGTTAGATTGCTATAGTAATTTTGAATTCATTAATATAATATTTATTATATTAACTTAAAGATAGCTAAGTTATTTAAAGATTTATACTTAAAGGGACACTTGCTTTCTGGGGACACTCGCTTTCCCCGATTGGGAACCTAGGCGGCCGATCTATGGAGAGCCAACTATTATAATACAGGATTGTATATATAGATCGTTTCTATCCTCCTTCTCTTCCTCCCTCATCATTTGCAGTTGAAGAACGATTTTTTTCTCCCGCCCTCCTCCTTTAGACTAGTTTTTAGATAGATTCTTCGGCAGGTAGTTCAGTCCTTCTAACCCTCAGGGTCTCTTCTCCTACAGAAGAAGCTTTTGCAAAGGGTACGAAGGATTTATAGCTAAATTTACGTTTGAAAAGCGATAATCGCTGCGTCTAGAAAAAAAAAGAATGTTTTTATTGTTATTTTTATTAACTGCTCATCACTTCCATATGAAATGTTTGACTACTGAGAATAGCTTCGTATTTGGCGGTTCAGCTTAATAGAACAGATGCTTCATCCACCCTCCCAACCCACTCAAGAATTTCTCAATCCTCAAGTCAAGTCTCCAATATCAAGAACATCAGCAAATTGAACCCGAGACATTTCATTATTAGAAAGGAAACCAATAAATAGAGTGAAGTGATGAACATAGAGCAGAATTATCATATTATGGGGTTTGATAAGATTCTGTTGCGAGCCCAATAAACCAATTAAGTTCGGGTACGTAATTTGACAGATCTCTGGCGGGAGTGACTATACTAGCAAAACTTGAGTTCTTATCAGAAGGTTGAAGTTGAACTCCAGCAAATCGCTCTGCAATCCAATCCATCCATATTCTTTGAGAGCCTGTGACAGCAGGAGTATGTGAGGTCCCTGGGAGGCGGAAAAGTCGAACGTGAGATGTAGGAGAGAGATCAAGTGCGGCCCCAAGTTTTTTCATCGTGTTGTTATAGTTGACCATTGGATCGTTGTCGCCTTGGATTACAAGAAGAGGTCCCGCAATCTTTCGTCCACCGTTCGCAGTCAGATTGTCGTATTTCAAAAGCCATTCATTAGATGCCCAGTCTGGTTTCAGTAAGTTGCCAACAAGCGTGAGTAATAAGGGTATGGTTGTAGAAGAGGCGCAATCAAGCTTGACGATTTTGTTGAACAGCTTTAGGCCTTCAGGCGTAAAGAATTCATTGTAGTCGAATTCCGGATACAACGCCGCAATTCCGGGAGCCATGGTTGCAGCTATCAGGCTTCCGAAGGGCTCGGGGTTATCGAGAACACTCGTGGCTGGAGAGATGGCGATGGTACCGAGATAACCCGGAATGTTCGATATAGCATGCTTCTGGGCGACACCCCAAGCAGCGCCCCCTCCTTGACTATGTCCAAGCACAACGAACGACTCAGAAAGTTGAGGAAAAGCTTTTCTTGCAGCTTGAACAGAATAGATAACGTCGGTGGCTGCACTAGAAGAGGCGAAAAAATCGTGGGTAATCGACTGGTTATTCTGATCTTTACCAACACCCAAACCAGCATAATCCGTGGCTACTACGACGTAGCCCTGAAGAACCAATTGGTAGGGAGCAATAAAATGAAACCAGAGATTTTTAAATTTGGATGGGGCAGTTGAGACTGTTGTTCCTGATGTGCCATGAGCCCAGGCAACAACTTGGTTTCCGCCGTTCGCATCCAGACGAGGCATATAAGGCCACAAGACATAGCCAGAAACAGGGCGACGTTCTCCAGATAGACTCTCCGATACATAGATGAATCGCGATACCGCAGTATTAGGTGGAAGAGTATAGTTCTGTGGCGAGTTTGCGTTTTCTTGCACTTTGATCGGTGTTCCCGGTTGAGCAGATGTCATGTCTATTCCAGACACCGAGTAAAATGCGGCATCCTCTTCAGCGCTGTGTGCCCATAAAGAGCGTTCGTATTGAATGGCATCAGAGACATTTTGGGGGAACTCCGATAGAAGTGATTCGGACATACTGTTTACCTTTGCAACAATAAAGGATAGTAACAGTGTGAACGAAAAAGATGATGAAGGGAAGAGGTATTTCATTTGACGGGAAGAATCTGAAAGATTCGGAAAACTAAACAGTAGTATTTTGTTATAATTGTCGTGTATGCAGATGATATGCAGATAATATGCAGAAAGGCGACGTACAGATTCTAGGTGGTAGGAAAGAATGGTACCCTTCTCCTACCATATCCTATCTAATTGGTACTAGCGTCTTACTAAGATTCTAGAAATACATTCTACCGAATTCTTCTATATGCAATAGTGAATATGGACAAATAATATCATATGATAACGTGTTGAGGCTAAAAGGAAAGAGGCACAGCAAATGCTGTGTTACTCTATGCAACACGTATTAGGTATGTAGCGTGAGAAATGGCTTACGCCCACTTACTTTCTATATCTATACATCCGTGAACATCCTACACACCTACCTCATACGGCACGGATGGATAGAGTCCGAGGAATCTAAACAACGTGCTGTTTGCGAGGCCGCCACACACCTAATCTACATAGATATCCTTGGATATATTATTATTCCGGTGAGAGAGTTTCATTATCAATATTATGATTGGCCCCCAATCAATAAAAAACGTAATTATAGCGGATTGGGCTTTATCAAATTATGAAGATATTATTATACTTCAAACGATACAAAAAACAATTATAGGGATTCGAATAGCATATATGCTATTTAAAGTATGCCATAGTGTTATTCCGGTCTCGCTGCTTATTATTTTTATTCTTATTATCCGGGTCCCAAATATATACTGTGTTATTATATTCTTTGAATGCCAGAATATGCTATTCTGGTCTCAAACTGAAAACCTACTAAGCAGGTCTTGGAGAAAGTGTTAATCTGGTCTCAAAAACAATATGTTAAATCGTTCTCAATCCAATAAATATGATATATTGGTCCCAAAAGTAATATATCAGACTAAGGAATTTCTTGTCTCATTCTGGTCTCATTCCTACCACTTATATTTATCCCCTTTTGGACCTTTTAGATCTGAGATCCTCTGTCTTTCCGCTCCGCCCCTTGTGCCCCTTGTGCTTTTTATCTTTCTTACTCTTCTTCTTCTTGTGTGTAGCTGCAGTTAACAAAGAGGTGGATACCTTGAGCATATTCATATACTTATCACTAGCTGAACTAGACGAAGAGCCCGAGGCTGAGTCTGTATCAGAGCTAGAACTCTCCTCCTATCTATCCTCCTCGTCATCTTCCTCATCACTCCGCCCTGTGAAATCCGCCCACGCTATTTCGAACTCGTTTGCGTAGATAGATTCTCCCGGCACGATAATGAGGAGTTTCATGTGCCTAGGAGGTGTATTGGTTAGATTCCTATAACAAAGCAATCACATACCTCTAAAGTTGCACCCCTTAGACTCGTAGTTCACCATAAAATTTACACACGCACCACGACCCCGCTCTAGATAACTCTGTAGCTTTCCAACCAGGAGTACAGTCAGAACCATCTCTACACTCTCACTCGGATTCTGAGTCAACCATCATCAAAATGCCCGACGATAGTCCCCCTCAAGGCATCAACTCCGATAACTTTATCAATGCCTTCTTCAATCGGATGCAAGGCCCAACTGAGTCAAGCAAATTGAGAGTTTCAGATCTTGGATATTTTTATCCAGATGCAGCATCAAATTGGGGCGAAGAAGCAATTTTTACATACGGTGATCAACAATATTACCGTTCCGCAGCTAGGGTACAAAATTTAGTTGCTTTGAAGAAATAGCAAGCAGTTTCTGACGTTATCGATTCATCGTTAATGGGAGCAGGTCGTATCTGGTGGGACCAGGCTTTACAGAACGTCACTTGAACCGGAATCCTCAATTATGTGGATGAGAAAGAATTAGTTAAAGCACTCATTGAGTGCTTTAGGCCATCATCTTCCGAGTCCTTCGCAGCCTTATACATAACAAAATATGGTATCAATGAATGTCGAGAACGAAAGGATATAGCAGACTACATTGGACAAATTCAAGCAGCTTCCACAGCCATTGGCGGCGCTCATGACACTCCACCATCAATCGTTCTACATGCTTGGCATCAGATTGTCATAGCTCTTCGAGAAAATATACCAGAGCTTCCACCTGAGAAGACCGTGGAAGACTTCACCAAGAAAGTGAGAGCTTGGAAGTCAAATTAGTTTGAGAAGTATCCACCTTTTCTCAAAAGAAGCCAAAAGACGGTGTTGAATGCTTTTAACCAAATGCTTTCAACCCAAACAATCAGGGCAATTACTATCCTCGACCCAACTTCAACAACACTTTTGTTGATTGTGGTCCCAACAATGGAAACAACTCCTACAACCCTTACAATCGCAACGGAAAACGCAAACTTCCGTAACAATCGCTCTAACAATTGGCTAAATCAGAACAACCCTTATCGACAGAAATATTCTCAACTACAAGGAACTTTCTCTCCCAACTCACCGCCTAACATACCACAGCAACGAGTAATCGAGGGCAATAGAGGCAACCCGAACCAACAACATTGGGGCAATGGGCCTAATCGAGCTCAGCAACCTTGCCAGAACATGAAGAATTCTAGGAGCACCAGCCTCTGCTAACTCGGCAGACAGTGCAACCTCAACCAGAGAGTCTAAAACAGTAAATTTCGCGCCGGGAAAAAAAAACCAGCCGATACTGATAACTCATCACCCAACCCAGTTAATGGCTTGGTTGGGGACGAGAATGGAATCAATGGATTGTTATCAAGGACATCTCGAATGAGTTGATCAAGGAGTATGAGGATCAAATGGTTGGTCTGTCATATAATAGCTTGAATATAATTTAGTTGTTTTCTTTTCTTTACATAGTGTCGAGAACGACAGCCATCTTTCTCTGCAAGTTTGTAACATTCTTGATAAGGTCACATGATGAACCCCACTTTGCATAATGTTATTATCTCCTAAGTTCTAACAACAATTTCAAAATTTCAACATCCCCTTGCTTCCAATGCCTTACGGAAAGTTTGCTGGAAACTGAAAACATGGTCCGCGCCAATCATTGTGTAATGCTCGCCCATTACATCATGGAATCTAGGTTTTGATCTGCTAAAGTCCGCCCATTTGCTTAAGGAATTTTTTCTCCAATCCTCTTTATTAGCTGCCACGGCCTGCAAAGGCTCTGCAACAAATATGTCTATCATCGCAACTGTTCCCGAGGGGTCGTAGTTACTTGCCATGCTCTGCAGCCTGTATGAAAGGTCGACCCAATTTCTGAGTATCTCTTCATTGAGTGAAAGCTCAAGAAGACGATTTGGATTTGCGACTTCGCTGATATATTGGATGGCTTGCTTTTTGGAATATTGTCGGAGCTGTGGTGCCATTATTTCGCAGTGTTTGACATTGATGAGACCAAGGAAGTAGGCCAGATGCAGCAAGCATTCGGTCCAATCAAGTTGTCTCATTCTGAATTTGATATGTGGGGGCAGGTTGAAGGATCCGAGGAAGGAAATCTCATCACCGCTTGCTTCTAGCAGTTTCGCGGTTTCGAATGCGAGCATTGTGCCATACGAATAACCTGCGAGAAGATATGGGCCTTGCGGTTGCTTGCTCTTTATAGCTTCGAAATATATGTTTACTGCTTCTTTAATATCTGTGAAAAACGTTTCTCCCTTTTCGAAGCCTCGAGCACGAAGAGCAAATACAGGACGATCTGGGAGATATTTTGCGAGATTAAGAAATACGAGAACTTCGCCAACCTGCGGTATCACAAACTTAGCATACAATTTCAGGAGCGTGATCGATTCATAAGCAGTAATATCTCGGTTGCAGGGTCAAGGGCTTATACTGTATAAGCCTCTTATCCACAAACGACCATACTACCTACTTCCAAATGTGTCTACGGCTAACGGTGCTAACAATCGTATTGGAAGCCCGTTGGGTTGATCATAATACGAACACCATACCATGATCTTCCCTCCAGGCTTTCATGCGTACGCACGATACTTCGCATCGGCAGGGTTATGGGAAAGATGTCACTTACTCCTGGGTGAAAGAGCCATAGAGGGGCTTTTCGTCCATTATTCTGAAGTGCTATGATGGGTTCATAGTTGCGTGGTTTACCGAGATTTTCCAAAGCCGTGGCTAACTCTCGAACGGTCGAATTTTGCATCATTATGCAAACGGGAATCTCTGGGATGGAGAAGCGGCTTTGAAGTTTCTGTTTCAATCGGATTAAGTCGATGGAGGTAATGCCAATCTCAAACAAATGTGTATTGACGCCGAACTCTTGCGGGCGGAGATCTAGATCCTCGCAAAATACTTCTTGAATGATGCGTTCGCTCTCAGTACAAGGTTGTTGCATATGAGATGAGTTATATATTTCGATCTGCATCTTATCGAACTCCAGGCATTTCTTATAGTCACCGCGTTCAAATGCAGTTCTGATTTTGGCGCGAGAGAGTTTTCCGAGTGTCGTTTTCTGCAGCAAAGTATCGTTCAATGGCAGAACTGAAGGTCGAGAGCCAGTTTGCAACATTGTGACTTGGATAATGGCGTCTCGAGCTGCAATTCGAGCATCCGCATTTTGAGGTCCAAAGGAGGGCAAGTACACAACTTCGATTTGCTCTGATTCCGCACCAAGTGGACGGAAGGAAAAGCATACCGTGTAACTCGGTGTCACACCCTCAATTTCAACCCTTCATTTTCGCAAAGTTAGCTTCCATCTCTATCTAGCTTAATGAGAGCTGAACAGATCATGATTGGCAGATGTAATATGAAACAATACTTACTCTTCGATGGCAGCCTCTAGTTCGTTCGGGAGATACTTAACACCATTGATGTTCATGGTATCGTTTGTCCTCCCTACCAGATGGAGCATTCCAACTTGATCGATCGTGGCGTGATCTCCTGTTCTAAACCAGCCATCTGGAGTGAAGGAAGCTGTGGTGGCGGACTCATTGTTGAAGTAGCACTTGAATACGATAGGCCCACGAACTTCAAGAAGGCCAAGTTCGTTAACTGAGGCCTGAACACTTTCATCACCAGCCTGAGGGATTGTAACTCTCATCTCTATTCCTGGTACGCAACGGCCAAGAGAACAAAACTGCTGCATATTCTGAACATCGTATCTCGGGCAATCGAGATTGTAGATAGACCCAGCGCAGGTTTCTGTCATACCACTTTGGCATTATTAGCTTATTGGTGTTCTTCCAGTGGTATTTGAGCTCAAGAACATGTTGATACCTAACTTACAAGGCTGCAGAGATCACATTTGGTGGTGCACCATATTTTCCTAGATAACGAGCGAGAACGTCACATGTCTCTACGACATTTGCCTCGCCACCAGAAACCAAAAAGCGGAGACAGCTTAAGTCTAGGTCGACATTCGTGTCCATAATAGCTGTGTCTAGCTGTTTCCTCAATTTTCCCAAGAAGAAATTCGGTGCAAATGTCCATCCCACACGATGCTTATGTATGAGCTCCAAGAAAAGCAGAGGGTTAGAAATGACATCTGGAGCCTGTACGTGAATTTGATTTATACCAAGGTACATGGCTTCAAGGTGCATTTCGGTCAAGTTGGCGACATGGTCAAAGCCTATCCAGTTCAGGGCCGAGAATTCCTTGGGGATATCTTTCCGAACTGAAGACTTTCCAGCCATTGACGCAAAAATTTGGCCATGAGTCAAGCAGACGGCTTTTGCGTTTCCCGTGCTACCGGAGGTAAGCATTAATAGAGCTAAGTCTTCTGGATGCTCTTCTCTTGCAACTCGATCAAGTTCGTCTATAGTACCATTTTGTGATGTGATTTGAGCGGAGGAGATGTCCTCGATAACGTATGGTCTCAGTACATCCTGATCCGAGAATTGATCTAGCAAGGAACGTCTGGTTATGCAGAGGGGAGCTTTCAAGAGATTGTATAAATGCGCAATATGTTTCAGACGTTGGGTTTCAACATTGCTGAATGGTGTTGATAGTGCAGGAATGCCTCCTGCAGCAATTACGGACCAAAACCATACGATGTTATCAAGGTGATCCGTGAAATGAAGTAGCACAATTGATCTTGATCTGAATTTGGGGATGTGTGAAAGGAGTCTTGCGTTGTGGATCACTTGGAACTCTAAATCTTTGTATAACGTTTTCACACTGTTTCTGCTCCCAATTGGATAAGTGACGATGCCGTGCCCATCGTTTCTGCTTGCGCAGATCCTCAGAATGCTTGTTATGTTGGCCGGGTCCATGGCGTACTAATACAGTGGTACTTAGGGTGCAGTCAATGCAAGTGGAGGATAATCCTTTTGAAAGAGGTTAAGATATGTCGAACTAGCTTGACAGCATCATAGGTTCTTATCCCAAGAAAATGCCGTTATATACTGGCAGCTATTACTCTATCCTGGACTAGAGGTCTGAAGACGGTTTCTTCATTCTTACGTTACATGGAATCTCTAAGCTATTCTAATACTTTCTGTGAATCCCTCAGCTGATATCTGCATGTCTTGTTTAAACGAGCAATCGCAAAATTTAAAAGGCCAGTTCTCCGAGATACTAAAGGAATTTCAAGCTGTTGGTAATTATGATGTAACACAAAGGTTCAACCGGAGGGTATTTGAATCACCAGACGTGTGAGTGTAGAATAAGGTTATCTTAAAATTCCAAGCGTTAGCTAGCAAAATTTTCGCAGGATTCAACGAAACGCCGTGTATATGCTTCAAGTGCCGTAATGCTGCGTTTACTTCGCCGTACTTTCAATGCATGCTCACCTTATGTCTAAAGAGGGTGCGCTCCGAGGCATTGCTCTCCGAGGCATTGGCGCTGGTGATCGATAACGCGAGATTAGACGAGGCCAGTAAAATAATCACGTACGTCTTTTCAATTTATTGCTAATTTGCCCCCTCATTTCTTATTGGCTGTTACAGCTTAATTGTCATTAAGATCTGACATGCTGTGTGTGAGGAGATCCATGTTCCATGTTCCAATTCCAAGGCTATGTATTACCCCCTGCCATAGCAGTCGTGTCTCCTTCGCTACTCGAACTTTCACCTGAGATAAAGTATCTGGATCTCAATACAACACAACATACCCCTTGGAAAAGTGCGTTATGGTTATTGTCTTGGCCTTTGAGACTATTGGTACGATTTGCGATTTACGAACTCCGTACCCGGTGAAGGGCGTGGGGGACGCCTACGCGAGTATCCGTTGGATTCAATGTAACAATCCTATGGAGAGACCGAGGGGGCAGTTAGAATGAATAATCTTCATGGTCACATGCATATGACTGTCGCCTCTTCCTCTTCTCCCTTCCACCGGCCATGCCGCCATTCACAATCATAGCATAATAGCCACCCAGGTATATCACAACAGAAGTTTTGTGCTTGATACCAGAAACACAGGAGTTATCGCAATGGCTCCACGTTTGGCCTTTATCGGCATGGGTTTGATGGGCCAGGTAAGTTTTGAGCCTTGTAACCTCTATTTTTCTCCATATGTACTGAAAGTTAAATGCATAGGGCATGACAAAGAATCTGGTCGAAAAGGGAGAATTTGAAAAACCTCTAATTCTCTATAATCGAACACGAAGCCGTGCCGAGGAGCAAAGCGCACGTATTGGTAACTCAATAGTGTCAAGTTCTTTGTTTGAGGTCGTATCAAAAGCCGACATTATCTGGTCATGTATTCAAAACGAGGAGGCCGTGATAGAAATGTTCAAAACTCTCTCTAATTTTGATATCCGTGGAAAATTGTTCGTAGAAAGCTCAACAATTCCGGCTGAGACTGCAGATAGTCTCTCGAAGCAAACCTTGGATGCTGGTGCCGAGTTTGTTTCTATGCCTGGTTAGTATTGTTAATAAATTGCAATTGAAGTGCTAATAATATGCGCAGTTTTTGGCGAGCCTAGTCTCGCATATGCCGGGAATCTAGTATGCGTTCCAGCAGGCGCTTCGGAGTCGATTGCCCGTATAAAGCCTTACCTTGTGGGCGTGTCAGTTTGAAATATTCATCTACCCTCAGGATTTTTTCTGATGTTTATTAGGGTAGCAAAATCAATTATCGATCTCAGCGGGGAAAGTCCCGGTAAAGCTGCTCTCTTAAAGATGATAGGAAATGTTCTCATCGTGTCGACAATGGAGACTGTGGCTGAAGTGAGCGTACTTGCTGAGAAAACTGGGATTGGTAGCTCCCATATCCAAGAGTTGATATCAAACTATTATAAAGTCGGTCCCTCAATATACGCGAAGAAAATGGATGCAGGCGATTATTACAAGCATGAGGTGAGAAGCCAGCAAATACTTGAGAAAATTTAGTTGTTGCTAATTTGACACGCAATAAAGCCAATGGTAGAGACTTCCAAAGGTCTCGATCTTGCTTCCAAAGTCCTTGAGCTGGCAGCGTCCGTTGAAGTGCCACTAAAAGGGTATGAGGTTGGAATCGCGCATATGATTACTGCACAAGCCTATGCCGGTCCAAAAGCTGATATTCTCAGCATTTATGGAGCTGTCAGAATGGAGAGCAACTTAAACTTTCAGAATAGTGATGAGAAATAGCTGCAATGACTTACGGTGAATCTCGGATAGTGAGATTTCTTATACGGATACTGCGCAGTAAATTTCTGGTGGGTAAAGTCATGTACTATAACAGAAAGACATCAAGTTACCAACAGCTATAGACTGCAATGTATCATATGTTTACGGGAAACAAGAAAAATAATTTCGCTACATGAAACAAGTTATTCATTTCTTCGCAGAAAAAGATAGGCTTCTCAAGTTCCTACGCCTGAACAACTCTCATCACACTCTCATATACAGGAGCATTATACACCCAAGTTTCACTTCTCTTAAGTCCCACTGTCGCGAGAAGATCATCCCATTGCGACTGTGTTCTTTCCTGAGACGCATGTGCACACATCATTTCGAGATCAATCGTAGTCACATTCATAGAAACCCCTGTATCTGGAAGAATCATTTCATCAATGAGAATGACCGAGTTTTCACCCATACCTGCTTTCGTATTCCGAAGAATCTCGCGGCACTTATCATCTGGCCAATCATGAAGAACATGAGCCAAATAGTAATACTTTGCATCTAAAATATATACATCAGATGCTGTTACAAATGCAAATTTTTGCTCCATGGTTTACATACCTTTAATAGGCTGTGGTTCGAAGAAATTATAAACCATAGGTTCGACTCCTGGCGTTGAAAGAGCGGCTTTTATGTTCTCCGGCAGATCTTGAAGAATGATTCTACCAGGGATATTAGGAAACATTTTCTTGAAGTGTACGCAGTTATGGCCGATATTTCCACCTATATCAACAAGTAACGGAGCCTTCGGATCAAGCTCTTTCGTCTCGGATTCGATTGGATAAACTGACATCCACATCTCCTGGAGACTTTGACGACGACCAGCCATGTACTTTTGGTAATATCCAAGATTTTTGGGATTCTGAGCGAACCATTCGAAAGTTGACCCGGGAAAATTAAATGCATCTTGAAAGACTGTATGAAACGAGTCTTTTGGGTTTTGATAATTCGTTTTCTTCAGGAACTCTGGTAACATTTGATACATTGGTCCTGAAGTCTCAAAGCTAATATTTGATCAGCCTTCTGCCCGGACACAATATTTGAAGGATTTTTCTGGCATACCCGTGGCAAACACCAGCTTGGCTTCCTTCAACCACCAAATTCTTGGTTACATTTGTGGCAGAGAAAACATCTTTACCAGCTTCTTCGATTACAGCGACTGAAGCTAAAAATCGCATCAATCTTCCTACACATTTATGATTGCGTTAATAATATGGAAAGATTCAAGGTCGACTTCGACTGACCAATAAGTCGGCTATCACCACCAGTAATTTTGACAATTTCATCAAGACTGAGTGGAGCGCTGCGAGCCTCCAGTATGTCGAATAGTTTGAGATCGATACCGACGCGAATCACTGCAGCTTCCTCATGCTGAAACGCTTCAAGTTAGAATTCGTATTGAAGTCGGGCAATAGAACTTACCAAGTGGCTTATTCTTTTCACAGTGTCATCCACACTCTCTAGCGAGTGTGCCAAAGTATGGAGATCACGGATTAAGGATGACTTCGCCGTGTCAGCAAGTGTATTGGCGATTTGTCTGATTTGGCCAAAGATAGCTTCCATTTTATTTTAACGGTTTGAGGGATTTGAGGTGGAAACACAACGAACGTAGATGGATCGTATACAGTTAACTATTACACTCAACAAGCAGAAGAAGAGCGAACAGGCAAAAAATTGATGATACCCATTAAAGGGGGCTATTGCAGTCGCGTGAAGGCTGTTTCCTGGCTTTCACGTGACAGTATCAACTTGGTCGTTGAAAGAATTCCCTGTGTAAGAGCCTTGATCTGGTCTTGTTCGCTTTCCGCTCCGACTCGCACTATAATGTTTGAAATCCTAAAGATAAGTTTCTTAGGGAACGTTGACGCTTACCCTCTTCAAATTCGTTCCTTATTTTGTGTGCTTGCTGGCTGGACACGCCAGCACCATATCTAGCCTTAGGTAGCACTGGCACGTAAAAAGAAATCTGGCGGACTGGTATTGGCGCGCCTGAATTCTTTTCAGTACCTAGTGTTTTTCTTTCGCCCAATACATTGTCCAAATCCATGGAGAAAGATTCCGTTGTCCCCCTAACCTGTTAGGGTAATATTAAGAACACCTGAGCAGCTTATTGCTTGGTTTCAACATACATACATATATTCTTAACAAGGAGAGAGATCGGACGAAAGATGAGGAGAATCGGGATATTAACTAGATGAATTACTATTGCCTACCTAGGTAGTTTAGCAAGTTCCCAACCCCGGCACTTGAATAGGTAGCCCTACGGAGGTACAATAATAGGATTATTTTCCTTTAGGTATTAAAATATGTAATAAGATTGTGTTTTGAGATTTTAATCAATAAGCTAAATCTAATATTTATTAGAATTTTAAAATTTTAAAATATTTTTTGATTTTCTTTAAATATAAAATTATAAAAATACTTTTTTTTATTAAAATATATTAAAATATATTAAATCGAGAATCAAAATTAAAGTTTAAAATTAAAGTTTAAAATTTTGTTAATATCGAAATAACAATATACTAAAAAACTTAATAATTAAATTAAAAATTAATCTTTTTTGAAATTATTAAAAAGCCTTTTTTTATTTTTTTTATTTTAACTTTTTAACTCTTCAAAATTAAATAATATATATATTTCTAAAAGTAAATAATTTTAACTTTTAAATAATTTTAAATAATATTCTAATAAGTTTCTTTGTTTTTTTTTTGTTTTCTTCTTTTTTCTTTTTCTTTTTTTTCTTTTAATTTTTTTAATAATATATTTTTATTTTTAATAATAGTAATATAATAATATATTTTTAATTTTAATAATAGTAATATAATAATATATATATAAAACTAATTAGAAAAACTAAAAAGTTTAAAAACTTTAAATAAAAATTAAAAAACGTATAAAACAAAGAGTATTCTAATTTAATTTTGAACTTTATTATTATTTTATTATAATACGTTAGCAAAACGCGTTCGCCTTTTTGCTATAGTAGTAGGATAATCCTGCTACTATAGTAGGATGGGTATAGCAGGATTTTCTTGTTATTTTGCTTTTATAGGGTAGGGTCGTAAGCTTACAACTACCTAGGTAGGGTTGGAAAAATTATTAAGCGGGGGATTTAATCTCCACCACCGGTACTTGATTCATAGTATTAGGGGTCGATATGTCGCAGTAATAATGAGGCACAAAATTGAGACGCAAAATTGTTTCTCAAAATCATACCCTACCAGTGCATCACCGATTACCTTATTTGGAGAACCTTGGAATGCCCAGGTGGTTAAATGGATACTGGAAACGAATCGTTTTGCTTATTCACCCTCCTTAAATCCCGTTCGGATAAATCTACGAGTAATAGAGCGGCGTGTACTTATGGTCCCGTCGGCTATGTTATTCTTTTATCCTTTCAAGCCACGCCACGCCTACTTGGGTAATGTTTTGTAAGATCTTACCTAATTGAAATAATGGTGGTGCTTCCAGTACTTCATTACTACCTACCGCGCGCAATGACTACTGATAATATTGCACTATTGTCGTTGGTACCTAGGTACTCTGAGGTGGTATCAATTTCAATCTGAAATTTTGCTTCTAAGGTAGCCTTACCAATCGAAAAGAAAAGTGCCTGGGTGGGTGTCACACCCAGATTTTGAAGTAAATTAATAAATTCAACATGGCCAACTGTACAACCTGTGTAACCGCACAAACGGCAATGCCATGCTTTCAACACTTCTTCTTTCCCCATTAAAAACCTTTTTTCACCGTGTTTTATTCTGTCCTCTAGCAAAAAAATCCACGAAGAGTTGTACCATGGAGAACACTGCGACAAAATCCTCATCTCCAGAAGATGACGAAAAGACAGTTGAACGAAACCCTGGCTCCAGCGGTTCCAAAATCGACGGCTCTAGACTGAAGTTAGAGACTAAACCAGTTGATGAGGTTGAATACCAGGTGGAATATGTATCCGGAGTGAAGTTGGCAGTTATTATTGCAAGCGTAGCATTTTCATGTTTTCTGGTTCTAGTAGATAATATGATCGTTAGTACGGTATGCTGTTCTCTATTTTCCATTCTTCAGATTGCGTCTAATATCTTGACACTTAGGCTATTCCGCGAATAACTAATCAGTTCAAATCCCTCAGAGATGTTGGATGGTACGCCAGTGCATATCAATTTGGGAGGTGTGCTATCTTTTTTTACTATCCAAGATGAAGCAGAAGAATCAAGAGCTGAAACTCTTCCAGTGCAGCTCCACAGCCTTTGACGGGCAAAATTTACACCCATTTCAAGACGAAGGTATTGTTGTCTAGGAAAAAGCGCACCTTCCTTTGCTGACAAGATAACTAGTGGGCCTTCCTGACCTTCTTCGCAATCTTCGAGCTAGGATCGCTTTTATGTGGTGTGGCCGATTCTTCTGCTATGCTAATATGCGGCAGAGCCGTCGCTGGTTTGGGCGCTGCCGGCATTCTAAGTGGTGCTCTTACTATAATTTCTAGCTGCGCAGCTCCGGAGAAACGTGCAAGTATGTAGTGAACATTTCCTGTGGAAACACTGATATGGTTGCTTGGATCTCAAGGTTGCTGACTCTACTCCATAGATCTAATTGGGATAACTCTAGGCCGTGAGTGCCCTTTCGTCGACATAAGAAGCAAGCTAACGTTGATTTACCAGTTAACCAGCTCGGACTCGTCGTAGGACCGTTGCTCGGTGGCGTATTCACGACGTTTACTACGTGGCGCTGGTGTAAGTGACGTGTTCCATAATTCATCTATCAATTCTAACAAGCAGCCTAGGCTTCTACATCAATCTGCCCCTCGGAGCTGTCTCAGCTATTGCCATTATCTTACTTCGCATCCCCGAACAAACGCTCAAAGCGCCGATTCGAACTATTCTTCCTAAGCTACATCACTATCTCGACTTGCTCGGATTTTGTCTTTTTGCACCAGCTATAGTGATGCTTCTTCTCGCACTTCAATATGGAGGGAATCAGTTTGCATGGAACTCTTCACAAGTTATCGGGCTATTCTGCGGTTTTGCAGCAACTATTGTTGTTTGGTATTGGTGGAATAGTCGGCTTGGTGACAAAGCCATGCTCCCGCTTTCCTTGATTAGCAAACGGATTGTCGCGATGGCTGTTTTGTACCAGGCCTTCATGATGGCCTGTCTTTACGGAGCGATCTATTTTCTTCCCATATATTTCCAGGCTATCTTAAATAAAAATGCCATGCTCAGCGGTGTGTACTTGCTGCCAACAATTCTTCCGCAGCTATTTATGGCCGGTCTTTCTGGTCCAATGAGTAAGTTGGCGAAAAACAATCACTAAGTCCGCTATCTTCATTCATTATGACTGACATTTTTACTAGTAATGAAAGTGGGATATTTGATCCCCTTCGCGATTTTCTCGACGATTCTCATGTCCATTGGCGCTGGCTTGTATTCTACACTAGGTCCTAATAGTTCAAGTGGAAGATGGGCTGGATTTCAAGTTCTTTCTGGAATCGGCTCAGGTGCTGGTCTTCAAGTGGTTCGTCGTCATGTCTCTAAGCAAACTTTGAAGTTACTGATGTACTATATAGACTATCATTGCGATACAAGCAGCAACAACAGGAGAGGAGCTTTCATCTGCGATGGCATTCCTTATCTTTGGACAAACATTAGGTCCTGCTATCGTTCTGGTTATATGCAACGTAATCTTTGATAGCGCTCTTGAATCACAACTTCCCCAGCATGCACCGCACGTCAACGCTACTGCCATTATCGACGCTGGAGCTACAGGATTTCGAGCCTTCGTTGGTGAAGCTGATCTTCCCGGTGTTTTATTGGCATACTCCAATAGTATAGATCGCGCTTTCTACTTAGTGGCTGCTATGGGCGTAATGTGTGGGTTCGTTCTTTGGGGATTGGGTTGGCAAAATGTGAGCATGAAAGCGACGGATAGACAGGATAGACAGGATGAACAAGTGAAAGACAGCGCGGAGAATGGAATCACAAAGACGTAGGGCTGAAAGAAGAGAGAAACTTTCTATTTATCTAGACGCAAATCACGAGTACATTTTACATACTATCCATATATTGAGCTGAGATTTAGAAAGGAATGGCATAGACTAGCATAGATTGATCCCCATCCATTAATATGACAACAGAGCATATTGTATTTCCTTACCGACCCGACGCCTTTTCTAATCATGATAGAACAGTCCACGGGCCAACTTACCACCCTGACTGGCCAATTTTCACTGCCTGTTCTTATAGCCTGAAGCATCATTATTACAGGAAAGGTACCTACTAGGTATTGAAGCCTACAAATCTATCTTACAACATCGTACACTACCCTGACACAACTGACCTTGGGAGTGATTTTGCCAGATGTATTAGGACTAGCGCAAAACTTCGCTGGTGGAGTAACTTGTCCTGTCCCGTGGATACTTACCCGATGGCTCGTATTTCTCTGGGACCTT
Organism: Myriosclerotinia duriaeana; assembly: GCA_002162615.1. Taxonomy (NCBI): domain Eukaryota; kingdom Fungi; phylum Ascomycota; class Leotiomycetes; order Helotiales; family Sclerotiniaceae; genus Myriosclerotinia; species Myriosclerotinia duriaeana. Next base: position 256,657 of record NGKI01000026.1, read on the forward strand.
AGAGAACAATACTACTGTTACATACTTATATTACCACCAAAAAGAGAAGGATTATTTTCGATCACAACATTGGAATTTTTACGAGGCTGGATGATTAGTACATAAGCCTTTTGGATGCAACATAGCCTCTATGCAATCCATGGATGTTGGAGATTAATCTGCTGCAGGCTTACTCGGTGAGAAGTGATTGTCCCAGAAAAGATAACTCTGAGCGCAAATTCTGCTGACCACCTTTTTTCATATGAATCCTAAGCTTTTTGGATTTAGTATAACCTTTATGCAATGCTGTAGATTAACCTGCTGCAGGCTTACTCGGTGAGAAATGATTGTCCTAGAAAAAGATGACTTCAAGCGAAAATTTTGCTGACCACCCTCTTTCATATTTGAATCCATTGAGTGGGAATGAATTCTCCAGCGTTTATGCTGACAACGGTTTTATTTCACACCAACGCATGTCACACGGATTTATATCCGGATTGGTTCTTATCTGAATGTGTGTGAGCTACCGAAGGGGGGTATGTGAAAACACTCCACAGCAAAAGCCGATGTACCTTCTCTTCTTATCAGAGTACTCCGTATTCTTTGAGAATTATCTTCGAGACTCCAAGGCTCGGATTGAAAAAAATAATCGCAAAGTCCCCGCAAATGCGCGCATGCTAATACTCAGCTAAACTAGACTGCTCATTTAACATTGCCTCTTTCTTGCAAAGCAATTGCAGATCCAAGAACTCGCTACTCACTTCCTCCTCCGAATGGCAATAGCAATTATGTCTTGGACAATGGGTATTCAACTACTTCTATTAGTTTTGTTCATTACAGTCATCAGACTCGCACAGCGTCTTTTTCAGACATTCTTTCGAAACAAGGACGAAGCTCATGTATGGACAAAAATTGAACCCATTGGTGTTTCATCCGGCGGCATTTTCTCGTGGACTCGTGCTGTAATCAGATCCATATTCTCCTATCGACAGGATACGCAAGATGGGTACGACAAGTTTTGCAAAGCTCAAAATCGGCCATTCATTCTTCCTACTATGTGGACAGGAGGCTCCGTAGTTGTGCTTCCACCATCGTTGCTACACCTGACCCAGAAGGTCTATCCTTCGATGGCTCGCCATCAAGCCAAAATGGATCACCTCCAGCTACCTTATATGATTTCCGACCGCGATGTGATAGACAATCTCATCCAATTTGATATTGCTCGCAAGAAGCTTAGACAAGCAGAAGTGGTCAGCTCCCTCGCAGCCATAACAGAGGAAGAGATTGATGTAGCATTCCGCAAATCTTGGGGAACCTCTGAAACGTGGACGAGCATAAATGCCTGGGACAATTGCACACGAGTTATCACACAGGCCGGCTTCCGTATCCTCATCGGATTACCTCTTTGCCGTGATGAATCCTTGCTCGAACACTCAAGGATGTATGCGAATTATCTCTTTAAAGGAACGTCTATCATCAACTGTCTGCCCCCCTTTTCCAGGCCAGTGCTAGCGCGAATCATATCATGGCCATCCAAATACCACCAGGCACATTGCCGAAGAATACTTAGGCCGTTGATCGAGCAGAGGATCCGTGAATTGAAAGATCACAAGGCAGGGTCTGAAAAACCGGTATATACCTAACTCTAAAGTATTATGTATTATTGATGACGGGTAGTCTTAGGATGATTTTCTCCAATGGTTAATTGAACATTGCAGCAAATTAGACCCGAAAGAAATGGAACCCGACAAGATTTCTGACCGAGTTCTCGTCTTGTGCATTGCCTTTGTCTTTGCAATGGGTTACATTTTCTGTAGTTCTGTGCTTGATCTATACAAGAGCTCCGAGAAGACCACATTTGTCGCCGGGTTAGTCGATGAATGCAAACGTGTATCCGCAGAACATGGAGGCTTGTCGACGAAACAAGCGGTTGACAGTCTCTATCGTGTCGATTCAGCGTTACGCGAGTCCATGCGCGTTTCTGATGTTGGGGCCACCAGCATTCCAATAGATGTCGTCTCAGGCAAAGTCGACCTCGGTAACGGGATTCAGATCCCTCCAGGCATGCGAATGGTTTTTGCCACACAGCCAATGCACCTCGATCCCGACGCCTACCTGAATCCTCTACGCTATGATGCTTTCCGATTCTCGCAAAAGTATGAGGATACAGAGAAATCAGAGCAAGAGCTTGGCGAGAGAGAACTTTGCACCACTATTACCGAATCCTTCCTGCCCTTTGGTTATGGGAAATTTCAATGCCCTGGACGCTGGTTCGCAACCCAGACAATCAAGCAAGCGCTTGCTTATGTTTCCATGAACTATGATATCGAATTTGATGCCAGACAGTATAAGAGGCAAGCTTTGTTGAACATGATGCTACCGCCTGAATATGTGCAAATGAGTGTTCGTCGTCGAAGGACATGTGTTTAGCGTAAGAGCTTTAAGAAAGATGTATCTGGTGAAAGCTATAAATTTTCGTAGGAAGTAACTTAAACAGTAATGATTTGTCTTCTTTTCATTCAACAGCGCGCATTCTATCTACGTTCTACTAGCTTGCAAACTCTGCTTGTATCTTCGAGGTTCTCTTACTTCTGGGATCCAGATTGAATCTAACATACGATCCAAAGCATTACTGTTACACCATGATTTGAGACCAGCAAATTCGACTAGTACACTGCTTCGTACGGTCAATACAACTGGAGAATTATTGTCTCCGAACCTTATATTTAGGCATGATGTATATTTGTCAAATGGGCAATCCGAACTGGGCGCTGCGAAACGTTGGGTGTGTGTCCATCTGACTTAAGCCTCTTTCACCGTAACATTTAGAAGCTTAGGATTATGCTTGCGACTTGGGGGCGTAATATTGATTGCAAAATTTAACCCTAAATAATCTTCAAATTTGCCGACATGCATGACGCAACAAAAACAGCAATATGTTCCAGGGGGTAATTTAGATCATACACGGCTTAAATAGAATTTTCGAATTTTAATTTGTACTTTTACTGTGACATTAACCTACCACCTAGGTAGTTAATACAACACCTTCGCGTCTGACAAGATCCTGTCTACTGGGGTTAGGGGGGCTGACAAGTACCGAGCAGCTTCGCCGTCCACAAATACTACTGCGCGGCAAACATATCCAGCAAATATGGTTGGCTACTCTGTTAAAGACCTCGTAAGCCCATATGAATCTTCTAAACCTTCCACCCTGCAACCACATTACCTACTTCTTCTGCCTTTATCTCTATAATCTAGGTTTTCTTCAACAATCATCGGACCCAGTTTATCTTAATTGATACTGGTCCCTTCTTCCAAACCAAATTTAAACCTAAAACTCTTGACTCCGTCAAACCCGAGTATCTCTTTCGATTTCGCCATCAAGTTTCCTATCCTTCACGATGGGTATGGAAGGAGAAGATGCGCTGCTGGGCACAACAGTGGCATTCACCATTTTGGCCGTCATTACTGTTGCCATTCGCTTTTGGATGCGCGTTACACACAATTCTAGGCCAGGTTGGGACGACTGGCTTATGCTTATAGCTATGGTAAGTGACTGCAAATACTTTCCAAAGCAAACCAGGACAGCACTCATCATTCATTCTTATAGGTGGACCAGATCGCTGCCCGAGTTTTAACGGCGATCTCGATAGCTTATCAATTTCGCAACCCCCCTAGCCCTCAAGATCAGGTTAATGCGTTGAAATATAATTACATCGCTGGTCCACCTCAATTGACAGTCTCTGTGATCGCAAGACTGTCGGTCACTATCTTGCTGATTCGGTTATTCGGTGTGCATCTTTGGTTGAAGAGGTATTTGATCGTCTTGATGACGATTTTGAGTCTGCTTACAACCGCTGTGATTATTATCTCTTTCGCCCAAACAACACCAGTCCAAGCTATTTGGAACCCGATGATACCTGTGAGAAAACAATGGAACAAAGATGTTTGGCTGTACTTTGCTGTCTTCAATCAAAGTGAGTAGTGCCCGGTTTCTGCCAGTGCGTGGATATAACAGAACGTTTGCTAATTATCATGGAAGCTACTTCCACACTTTCTGATATAACTTTTGTCTTGTTCCCGGCTTTGATTATTTGGAATTTGTATGTATTCTCTAAGACTCTCTATCCTTCTGTTTCCACGATCCTTAACTCTTTACTTAATTTTTTTTTCAATCCTAGGAAAATGCCACGACGCCAAAAGTTCGGTCTCATCTTCCTCTTGGCACTATCACTATTCGTCATGATCATGTCAATCTTGAAAACCGTTTGGGTAGTCGATTCGTACCACGGCAGTAAGACTCTTGAGCATTACAACCAAACCGCGATTCTCACACTCGGTCTCTTGGAGGGAGACATGGTCATCATCATGGGGTGCATCCCAACATTCGGCCGATCCCTCATAAACGCCAACTTTTCCTTGTTAGGCTCGACCATTTTAAGCTATCTCGGCAAACTCAGATCCACGAGAGATGCCTCCACAGATAAAGACAAGACCGATAAATCATACCCCACTTCTTCTAACCCATACGAGAATTTGGAGTTGAGCTCAAGGAGGCTACCTTTGAATTCAGATCATAGTCTTGGAAACAAGAATTCGGCGGAGACACGCACGAAGGCTATAAGTCAAGATAGGTTGGTGACGGAATATGAAGCTTAGGCATCTAAGAGTAGGCGAGTTTTCCTTCGCTTGGAATGGCAAGATGACGTAGTATGAATTAATTTTCTGAATTGATGATCCAGGAAGATGGACTGGTGCTACTGAGTATGATATATCAATTTGTTCTCAAAGGTCAACCTTTTCCACATGTTATTTCTTTGGCTCGAGGATTGAGTTTGTTTAGGGGAAACTGGTTTCGGATTCTTGTCTCACTAATTAGCTAATTAGTGAGAAATTCAGAGATTAAATATACCACAGACTTTTGTGGTACAATTCACTAGCATGAAAAGTAAAGCCTTGCGCAGGTGTTATGAAGTGCTAAGAGTTGTTTAATATGTGTTTAAGCATCACTTGACTAAGGGGCCTTCAGCTCAGGAATTACTGGTCAAAACATATATATACAGTACGAACTTCCACGATATATAGGAGCTTCAGACTCAACTTAACTTGAACCATCAATCATTTCTATCAGATGCTTCGGATCTCAACCTAGCGAATCATGGTTCGACGGAACATTTGACTGCTTTTCGAAAAGCATTGTGTACTGACACTGGTAAGTCTGAGAAAAAGAGCAAGAGACTCGGAGTAGGTAGAAAGAAGCAGCCTACTTCCACACAGAGAAATCAGCCAGTCTTAGCCAATCTCAATGCATTCTAAGCTCAATACAGCATTGAAAGGCCATATTATAGGTACTGTAACCACTTTTAGCCCCCAAGAATAGCTCGAGAACACATTGGAGAACGGCGCAGTTCGATTACAGTAGTATCTTGATACGTGTGGTTGCAGTAGCCATCAGTTTTAGTATTGCAGCAAGCCACCGAGGAGAAAAACTCGCCACCTTCCGTTTTCTTATTCCTTATAAGCTTAAAAGACCCGCTATTGGAAAAGAGTAAGCCTAAGCCAAGCTTCTGAAAGGGAGAGAATACGGCAAATTTAACAACCCACAACTATGAGTTTCTCCCACAGAAAACCCATCCGTAAGCATCCTTTTCGTGCATAGAAGCTAGCACCAAACGGCCAAGCCCCGAAAGCATGCGAGTGATTGACATGATGCGAGTTTTTAGGCCTTTGGAGGCTGTTCCAACTGGCATTCCGCTATCCTTGCAACTACTGAAATGAATCCTCTCGTATAGTGATATAAATGCAATGCTGAAGTTTCAATTAACTCGGCTCTCTAAACTTGCTTCTGAAGTTCAATTTTCTTGAACGCCAAATTTACCCATTCCAGCTAAACTAAACAGTCATCTCGACTTTCCTTTGATATCCATTGACAATGCCGCAAGAAATTGACGCCGATGCATACACCAGGCCTTTCAGTTTAACAAAGACAGTTCGTCGTGACCCTTATCCAGCTATCCTTCCATCCAATCCATCCAACTCTCAGGAAGGAAAAATTATTGTAAGACCTTCTTGCGGTATTATTTTGTTTTTTCTTGTATCAGAATCTTAGAGGATGTCAAAATGGAGCGCTTACTTTCATTTCTGACGTATGATAATTGCCGCTGATCTCACTTTAGCTCATCACAGGTGGAGGCACTGGAATTGGAGCTGCAGCCGCACAAGTCTGGGCTCGTGCTTCTGCCGCCGGCATTATAATTACTGGACGTCGAGTCGAAAAGCTAGAAGAGACAGCTTCCAAGATCAAAGAAATCAACGCAGAGACCAAAGTATTGGTTGTGAAGACTGATGTTAGCATCGATAACGATGTTAAAAATGCATTTTACCAGACAAAAGAAGCTTTTGGAAGAGTTCCTGATCTTATATTGCTTTGCTCTGCGATGTTAGAGCCTCCAAAGTTAGTCCACGAGACTCCAGCTGATGAATGGTGGAGCTATATGGTATGCTTACTTCTTCCTGTTGACTACATGAAGACCAGAAGGGGAAAAGCTTACACAAACCTGATAGGCCATTAACGCTAAGGGCGTATACTCAAGCATTTACCATTATATCAATTCTCAAGTCGATCCAGCCAACCCTACCGGAACAGTGGTGGTCATGGGTAGTGCTTCCACCGCTATTCTAGATGTCCAGCATCCCGCCAATGGAGTAGGAAAATTGGCAGCACAGCGACTTGTCGAGTTTGTGGATGCGTCTTATCCGACTCTCCGCATTTTCTCTTTACTGCCAGGGCTAGTCAATACCCCTAGTCAACAGGAGCAAAATCTTCCTTATGCACGCGATGATCCCGAGATGACCGGAATGTTGACTTTGTATTTGAGTCAGCCGAAAGCAGATTATTTGAGAGGTAGTACCATGTCAGTCAATTGGGATGTCGAGGAATTGGAAAAGTTTCAAAATGAAATCAAAGAGAAGAATATATTGAAGTTGAGTTGGATACCTATTTTGCCAATCGGTGGTGGAGAGGGACTTTCGATGTGAGAGTTACCGGGATGCCGTCATATGTTTTGACTGGAACGCTGGAATAAGATCTAACTATGTGGGGGCAGCGTGATATGGAGATCACTTTTGAGTCGCTATAAATTGGTTTGAAGGAATTAGTTCTGCTAATAATTCGAATGTCAATCAATTACTTGTTTTCACTGATGTGAGTTTACAGATGCCGTTTTACTACTACTGATAAGTTGGACACGATCTATGACACCGACACGATTTATGACACCGGGGTTTTAGTTTGAAGTTATGCGACAAAGTCTCTACAGCTTGCACACAGCTTACATATGGGCAGCTCATTTTTTATATTTGAAGTTTTTATTTGTCTATGATATCCCCCCTTTTGTGCATAGTATCTGAAGAGCGTTCTCGCTAAAACCCCCTTGCTCAAAATTTTGTGTCCTTCCGGCTATCGACTCGTGGCAGCGTAATATTTCATACACTTTGGAAAATCTCCATGTGTTGACCATCTCAAATACCACCCGCCGAATTGTTATGTTACACGTCGCCTGTGCCCCTTGCCCATACCCGAGCCAAACTCCACGAAGGACATTACCTCCCCTTCTGTAAACATTGTATATTCCATAAACGCCAATCCTTTCCCTAGTCCAAAAGTACAAGAAGTGACCAAAACAACAATGCTCAGTCAAATATGTAGCATAATTAGGATTATCATTGCTCCAACTCCCCTTCTTCCTGCTGCTCCTCCGCATCAAGTCCAGCTTCAGCTGCGTTAGGAGCAGTAATGGATTCAATGTTGGAATCAAGTTCACTATCTCTAGTTGCATGGTCTTGATCATCCTGTAGAGTTTCAGAGCTAGAGTTGTCTCTTTTTGCTCGCTTTGGCAGTGGCCCCTCTTCTAATTGCTCGTCTGCCTTGCGTTTTGGACTAGACTTGATGTCTGAATCAATATTTGACGAAACATCATTTGAAGATTGAGTTTGGTCATGGCTTGAAAGATCATTGGCGGCAGCTTTTAGAGGAGCATCGTCTGTCCCGGAAGTGGGCGAAGGTCGAGCATCATCAGCGGTTAAAGAAGTCTGCGGCTTAGTGTCTGGGTGACTATTCTCTGCCTCTTCGGCGGGTCGATCTTTATGAAGTTCAGCGTCTGGCTGAGAGTTGCTATCCGAACCATTCATTCCATTACCATGGTCATAGCCGTTTCCATTCTGGTTCCGAGTTTGCTCCGAGTTTGCAGCAGCATCATCACTACTACGTTCCTCTTTTCCGCTTGAAGCATGAAGATATTTGGCAGCCGCAACTCCCGGCTGGTCTTGATCCGTGATCTGAAAGGGGCTGTTGCTTAAAAGCTCATGCAAAACCAGACCAGCTTCCACAATCTTGGGTTCAGTGCCACCGAGATGTTCCCACCAATCTTTACCATTTATATGAGGAATTTCACGTTTTCGAGCAACCGCGGCGCACATAAGACTTGTGATGGCAATAATTCGGGGTGTTGCCATGAGACCTAATGTTGAAACGTGCGTATCGCAAATTATTGCCCAAGTATAATCCCGCAGTTCTTTGATGATCGCAGAATCCATACCAGCAGATTTGAATTCCTCGAAAAAATTCACCAGGTATACCAACGGGGATTTCGCGGAAAGGTCGAAACACAACAACTCCAGCATGAGTTCCTCGTACATGAGAATACTGTCACGCCAGCGCCAGTATTCTTTAGAGCTGGCATCGACTTCGAGCTTTACATTCTTCTGGGCAATCTTAATACAGGCAAAAATGAAGGGCTTAGTTCCTCGTATGGTCTCTTCGGTTTTCGTAGCCAGAAAAAGAGCGGTCGCTGCTATCTCCTAACAAAAATTAATTAGTATTTATTGCTCAGGCAAATGCATGATAAACAAAGCCGTGAAAGCAAGACTAAAAGAATAGAAATCAGAGCGCATAGTCCTAGGTCTTCGATCTGATGCGGGGTGAAGTCGGCGTCGAAAGTATAAGGTAAAGAAGCCGTAATTCTTTCAAATTGGGCAACGGAAAAAGAACTTACATAGTGATGAATTCCGGTGCAGCCCTTTTTGTCTGTGACCATGCTTTTGCGCATATAGAAGCGGTGGAAGTAGAGACTCGCAACGCTAACAGTGGTCATGGGAAGATGTAGCATGTTTCCAATTGATTGCATGAATGAAACTCCTTTTGCTCTGCGAGTACGTTCCTCCTCAGGTGAGAGGCCTTCTAGAAAGGATGGAGTGGCTTTAAGCTCCGCCTCTGTGAAAAACCATTGTTCAAGAGCCTTAGAAGGCATCTCCGGTATCAATACGTGCTTTGTCTGACGAAAAGGTTGTTCGGGGGGTAAGTGATGATTCGACAATCGCGGGGGTGAAGGAACCGCCGGTGGTATGTATTTTTCAGCTATATTTGAGGCGCAAGACGATGGAGGTCGAGTGTGGTTTGAATGATCATCCGGGAATTCGAGATCTTCCTTAGGATATGGACCTGCGGTGGTCATAGGATTGAAGAAGTGCGATAAGAATTTGATTTGCGATGACGAGGCTGTTGTTCGACCCAGAATCTCTTTTCGTCTATCGAGAGAGGTTGTCGATTTTGGTAAGAATTCAGAGTTATTTTATAGATGCGCTGTAAAATAATGGACAGATCCAATTGTGTGATTGTTGAAAAATTTCATTATTGATGGGATTAACATCACAATAATACCAAAGGATTCCAAGACAATTGAAATTCAAAATCGCGATAGCTCGATTAAGCTAGTCGTATCTTAGCGCCAGTTTTAGGTTACACGTGACTACGTGCCAAATTCTATCACGTTTAAATTTCTTGACAGCCCCCTTTTCTAACTTCGGTACTTTTCTTTTGACCTTGACTCTATTTTGTGGTAGTTTCAGGCGTTCTCTGTCCTGTCCTGTACTGTCATACCAGACCCAATCCTCTGCTGAATTTATACCACCCATATACCGCAAGACCGGATGCATTCCGTAAGTATAACTATGCGAATTGCTTTCTGGATCAACATTCTTCAACATACGGTCATGTCACCACGTCACTTCCATACCGATGATCTCGTTACATGGTTCATATTATCAAGCCTTGCTAAAGCAACGCTGGAAAATAAATATGATTGAGCTCCAAGTGGATCGTTGATATAGCATAATTTCCTATCACTAGCTTCTCTAAAAGGATCATACATTGGCAATACTTGTAGCGTAATTTATAACCATTTATAAAAGTCGATTCTAAGGATGGAGACAGCCACAGCGGAAGTGCCGCAACGTGAGACATTGTTTCTAGCAGCCAACCGCATTTCTATTTGAGCATTCCAGTTCTTCAATGCGCCAAGCCTCGAAGATATGGCTGGCATCGCGTACTAGTTATATTCAAGAATGCCTCACACATATACTGCTGTCATGGAGAATTCATAACGAGTGCTCTTAATATCCAACATTATGGATCTACGAAATCTGTTCATAGCTTTCCTAGGCATCACTTCAGTCACTGCATCCCAATTATCCAGTGCTACCAATATCTGCAAAGATGCCCTCATGTCAGAGCCTGGTAATGCTGAGGACTTTTGTATACGATATGAACTTCTGAGCACTATCCCGGTTCCTTCGTTTGCCTCTCCATGCTTGAGTAGCAATCCATCTGACAATCAGCTATCCAAATCTTGCTACGAGATACTTTCTCGATTAAAAAAAGAGGTCCCACTACCCGCAGCTTTACATTTCGACGCGACTGATAAGCCTTCCAAGCGTGCAGAATTATTACCGCGTGATGGAGGGTTCTTCAATACGGGAAGTGTCACAAACGTATCAACTGACGTTGGCACATATGATAGCATTGGATGTTTTGAGGATGGCGTACGAGGCAAACCTCTGGGCTCTCCACTGCTTAAACTTACTGGAGGCCCTGCGGAGACGATTCAGAGTTGCGTAAATGCTTGTTCTACGGCGGGACAAAATGGATCACCATATCTCTATGCCGGCATAGAGCCTGGGTCTTGCTTTTGTTCCGATCATATTTCGATACTCTCCACTAAAAGTTCTTCGTTTTGTCAATCGAGTTGTCCATCTACATACGGCAGATATTGTGGAGGCACTGTAGACGGAATACTTTACATGCAGGTATACGAATTGAAGGATCATAGTGGAAACGTCAATTCTACGTCGACAACGTCTAGTTCTTCATCAAGGTCTTCCGTTGAGTCGTCCAGTTTAAACTCTCAGAGTTCTTCGTCAATTCTCCTGACTTTAACTTCAAAAACTACGAGCACCCAAAAGTCTTCTTCAATCCAAAATCCAAGATCATCTTCCAGTTTAAGCCTAACAGCTTCTCAATCATTGGGATCTATCTTAAGCAGTATCAAAAGTATCTCCTCCGCTCCGCCCGAAATTTCCGATTCCACAACCAGCAAATCAACAGTTTCCAAGCCTCTCGTAACAAGCGAGATACCATCCACCTCTCTTCCGCTAACAGATGGACCGTCAACCACGACAAATCCATTCGGGTTACCCCCCGATCCCCCAAGTATTCCTCCTATTGCTGAGCCTGTCGGCACGGAGACTTACGTACGACCATCCGGTAGCTTCGTTTACCCGAGTGAAGTATCGACCACGGCTGAACCATCAACATCCCTTGCCCCGGGAAGAATCTCAGAAATTTCAAATAGTCCCTCGGTTTCCCCCACTTCTCCTCCGTCTCAAAAGGCTAAGCGCGAATACGATATTTATGCTCCAGATAGCCCATGGGCCTCCCTCCTTCCCCTTTCCTCCCCAGAAATCGTCAAAGAAGTAGCTCCTGGACAAGTTCCCGGCTGGGAACAACAGGCTATAGTTCCACCATCCAATAAAGTTAAACGCGAATACGATATTAACGCCCCCGATAGCCCATGGAGAAGTCTCCTCCCCCTTTCCTCCCCCGAAATAATCAAAGAAGTCCCTGCGGGCCAAGTTCCTGGCTGGTCCCAAGAACCCGTCTCTCCTCCCCCTTCCAAAGCAAAACGCGAGTATGATATCACCGCCCCCGATAGCCCCTGGCTATCCCTGCTTCCTCTCTCCCGCCCGGAAATCATCAAAGAAGTCCCACCCGACCAAGTACCCGGCTGGCAAGGCGAACCCTCCGCCCCCCTCATCCCCGATTCCGACGTCCCTCCAAGACCAAAAGGTAAACTCCACCGCCGCCAAATAGGCGCCATCCCCGAAAACGCCCTCGAACCACCCGGTCGTCCAGACTTCATCAAAAAATTTCCAGAGAAAAATAACAACAAACCACTTCCCCCGCCCTTCAACAAGTTGAATGATCCCGTTGATCCGAAAACGGGGAAGAAAATATCGAAGAAGAAACCGAAATATAGTCATTCAAGAATTAGTTTGAAGAAACGGCCGAGTTTAAAGGATGTAGGGTTACGACAGGATGGGCGGAAAATCTTAAAGTCGGATGCTAGTCAAGATGGGAAAGGGGTTTCACAAGAGAGGATCAAGGATCGAAAATATAAGCACAAACTCCATCTTCAAGGCATCCCGAAAGCATATATGGATATAGAAGAGAAAATGGCGAGGAGAGAGAGGGGTAGAGTTAAGGAAACGGTTGAGGAGTGGGAAAAGAAAATCTTTCAGGGGTTTGGCAAGGATTGGGATGAGAATGATCCGTTTTTGAGGGAGGGTGTTATTATCAACAAGGTGTTGTTGGATGAAGAAGATGAGGGTGAAGATGATGAAGAGGGAAATTGGATTTGGAGGAAATGGAGTGGCGGGAAGAAGATTGGAGGGAAAAAGATACAGTTGGAGGGGACTTGAAGATTTTAGGTTTGTTGGATATGTTTTCGAATGCGGCGTTGGTGGATTGGGTGTCTAGAGGCGGTGCGGGAATCGAGGGTATAAATTGTAACGTGTTGGTGATCACTGATTAGGAGTCTGTTATAGTTAGTTATATGATTTATCTCAACATTTGAGGTCGAATGGAAGTTCCGTACGTCTTCGCCATTTATCAAGATACTTGCTCCAATATCATGTGCTTTGTTCTTCTTATTCTGTCCATCCTACCTTAGACTATGGCGTTGTCTTAATAATGTTCCTTGAGGTTTCATCTAGTTAGAATTTTCCATCGGAGAGAGATATATATACCCCGGAAGGATATAAAGACTACCAGAGTTTCACAGGAAGAGTGCCATACATCTCTCATATCTCCAAATCATAAGCACGCCCCAGTAGACAGAAAAATAGCACGGAGAACCCGCGAAATGAACCATATGACAGGGATATAAACCTGGCATTATGTCATACCAGAGAGCAAATGGTTTCACCACCCATCACAGACACTACAGAACTACTCACTGGATCTCATCGAGGCAGTCTTTGTCCAGGATATGGATCTGTGGAACTGAAATGATCATAATCAGTGTGTCCAATAGTCCGGACTGGGAGACTAAAGAAGTGAAAGCTATGGGTATTTGGAAAGCTTTAGATGTTTCAACAGTTGGGGATGGTTGAAAAGTTATGAATATCTACAAGGTTATCAATATTCCAAATGAATTGAGTATTCTGAACAGGGTTGGGCACTGGGTAGGGTATACCTGGGGTAACCCGGGGTATAACCCGGGCCATATACTACCCAGCTCTACTTTTACAGGGTAGGGTATAAACCCTGTGAAAAGCGTTGAGTATTCGGGATACCCACGGGTATATAGTACGTGAGATTATATAGCATATGTGAAGTTATATAGTATATATCAAAAACAACCTCAACTTTAGACGATAATCACAGGACGATCATATGATGATTTAGATGGTTGGGAATAACCTCAATATTAAATGACAACTATAGGACGATCACATGATATATACCCTTGGGTACCCTGGGTACCCAGCGTATTGTCCGGGTAACCACCTTATAAAACCTCGCTGACCAGGGTATACTACTCCATGAGGCCAAATACCCGCGGGTAGGGTAGGGTTCCCAACCCTGATTCTGAATAGATAAGAATAATCAAGAGTCTTGTATTGTCGGGCTGCAGTCCGGACTACTGGACACACTGATTATAGTACCATCAACTACTAGGCCAATTTAACGTGGAAAGTGGCATGGAAAAATAGTTAATCGCCACAAAAGAAGAGCCCTGAAACAAGGGTCGACGCAGTGATTTGCCTAGAATAAATTAATCAAAAGGAAGGGCTCTCTGGAAATACCGACCCCCGTGTGAATATCACAAATTTCAATAAAGCTTAGCCCCAGCATATGAAAAAGAACGTCGATACCCCGGAAAATCATATCATTTGACTGCGAGATCTGGTCACCGGTAATTGAGATCGCGCGATGGATGCCACAAATGGGAGGTCCAAGAATAGGTATGGTAATATAAAACCATCTGTAGAAAACTTGTCAATCTTGCGACCTACAGTTATTATAGACCCCCGAAGTTATAGATCTTAGACTCACGGTGACTCAAGTACTTGAAGGCATGATGCGAGACTATGCTCGACGTAGCACAGCTTCCTTCAATCGTACATCAGATCATGTCACATGTCACACGTGACTTCACAGTGAGACAAATTTTACGACCACACTCGGGAACGATCAGACCTGTATAGGCTCCGCCCAGTCCCTCTTTTAAGCGCGTCCCCAAACGAGCAGCCCCAGAATCAAGTCATATCAGAAGCACAATATCGACACGTGATGTGATATACCCTCGTCTGAGGCTGAACGAACGATGTAACACGGACTGACTTATATTCGGCTCAATCCATTCACAAGACAGTCTTGTGTTCTAGATCATATCCCCTAGGACCGTGTACAAACAGTGAGTCCTTTATGCATGAAACCCAAAATTCTGAATGGAAAGATTGCCAGTTTGATCCCCTGGTGTTATATAGACCATGGCGTTAACTCATGCCGTCTGAACCGCCTTTATTATTGGCAGAACTTTAGCCAAATAATGTGGTGTTTTGATGTGTGTTGACACTGCAGCACCCGCATCAACACAGCAGTAGATCTTATATCTGATTGGAGTGGTTGATGGGTCTGGAACTCATGGGCATTTGGTGGTTCTTGTACTTGCTGTGGCTCAAATGATGATTTCTCTCCACTAGATTGGGAAATATCGCTCACACAGTCGGGATCTCTCATACAATGAGACATGATTCCCAATCAGGTGAATCCAGCTTGAATTTAGATGATGTGAGAGATGGACCACGTGGGTCTTTTGATGGTGTGGATGTTGTGGCTATTGTTAGTATTTGAGGAAAATGTGTATAAATAAAAAGAAGCTGCTGAGAAATGAAGCTGATATATATATTATATATATAATCTCGACTCACTTGCTGGCTGTATGGGGTAGAGTCCGATCCCCGGATTTTATATTACTCGTTTATTGAACAGACCAATATATGGTCCCCTGCCTTTCGATGGATTTATGATGTTACTGTAAGACAATTGCAAGGTACAAAATATGCATCGACGTTTGCTTTCCCCACCTGTTAATATTAGAGTTCTACAGTATAAATTATTAGACGAAGATAGCGAATCAATTCATCCATCAACCCCCTATGAAGATGAATCCAAGTCCAACTGTCCAAGGTATGAAAATGAAAAGAACTGCTTGCTTGCTTTCTTTCTTTCTTTACACTTGAGCCGAATGAAATAAAGCCATACGATTCAAGGCTTCTTAACCTTAGCTATTTGCTTCGGTCTTCGTATCAATTTATCCTAATTCCCCGGATTCCTCCCATCTTCTTGTCTTGAGTTAGCGAGTTAGTTTACGGTTACATTGTTAACTTCGCAGCAACATCACAGCCGCCACAAGAGATGGAAGTGGGAAGCAATACAAGTTATACAACCTCCTTAAAATAGTATGATTCCTCTATGCCTTATCAATGGTTCGTTTGTTGTCTTACAGGGGCTTTTCTCCGTCCGCCCCTCAACTGTTCGCTTTAGCCCATCTCGAGACCCATCTTCTGGGATTTTCTCCAGCCTCCATCTACTCCCCTGTACTAAACGCTCCACACTTAATCTTATTTTGCATCTTCTACTACCTAGGGCGTGCGATCGGTACTCTTTTGCGGCGTCGAAATGGAGTAGGGTATACAAAAATGGTAAAAACCTAAGCATATCGGGGTCGTGTTCCTCGGGTTTATCTCTTAATATGTTATGGATCGTTATTGGCTGACACAATGTTTTCTTCTCATTTAGAGCCACTGCTTTCTCTTCATCCTCTTCTTCTTCCTACGCATCCCCCACAACATCTATACCTTCATTCAATCGTTTGCGAAAGGATCAGGAATCTTACATTAAGGCTACAAATAACCGCAAGGATCGAGAAATCTTGAGCAAGCGGCGAGGATCTAGCCAACACGGATTTCGAAATAATTTCACTCAACCTTCGATACCTCACACGAAACACATAACTTCCATCTCATCATATCCCATATATACTCATCCCATACTTCCTGAACAAGATCTTATCATTTGGGAAGGAGTTACATGGGAAATGCAATCTCCACGACAAATTTCTCGACCAGCATCGGCAGGGAGTGTGAGCACCTTTGATTCAAAACCTCGAAGTCCTTTGAGTACCAGTTCCTCAATTGACGATATTTCGAGTATAGCTAGTGATATATCCTCAGTATCCAACAACTTCTCTATTAAATCGAGATCAAGAAGTTCTATTAATGGACCCACTCGATCCCAGACAGATCCAATCTACAATCGATACAGTGTACCGATTGAGCCCAGACCACCAGTTCAAACAACCCTCCTCGAGCCTCAAAGGTTGAGACAAGAACCTATCTCTTGGACGAAATTCGTTTCGCAGCCATCTATGGGGGAAGATTTCCTTAAACTTCCCGAAGAAATACTTTTGGTTATCCTGCGGGAACTAAAGAAGTCACATTTGAAAGCGGGAAGCTCAAGCTGTGCAACATGTTGGATGAGAGATTTGCATAGTCTTGGATTGACCAACAAAAAATGGTGGAGTGCTGCAAGGGTCATATTATATGAAGACATCCAGCTCGTTGGGAGTGATTCAGTTTTGCATACGAAAAAGAAGTATAAAACGAAATATGGAACTCGATTAAGACTTCTTCGCCGAACCCTTCGAAGCCAGCCAGAACTTGCCAAATATGTCAAATCGTTGAAAGTACCTTCACGACCAGAGTCGGCCAGAACAAAACAGGAACAGGATGAATATTTGGATCTGGTGGCTTCAGTGATAATGGCATGTCCAAACTTGGAACGTGTACCAGGACTTTATCAACCCTACGATCACGAATTTACACGATTCTTCCATGCCCTAGGAACACGATCGAAACTCGTCGAGAATGTCTGGATCATCGAACCAAGTCCCATACGGCGTCTATACAATGCCTCTGAGGAAACCGAGAATCCTGTTATTGTGCCAGGCCCTCTACGATCTGAACAATATGTGGATTTCCTAAACCTTAATTCGAATTGGCCCCATTTGCAAACACTCGTTCTTCATTGTAGCCCCGGTGGCATGATCGATTCGTCATTATTCACAGATATATTCCAGCGCCTTCCATCTCTTCAGGATTTATATATATCGAGCTTTCCCCGTACATCTTTTAATGATGAGAATCTATTCTCTCTACCGGCTCTCAAAAACCTTCGCCTAGATTCACTTCCAGGCATAACCTCCAACGGATTATCGGCATATGCTTCATTGCCTAATTCCGCCAATTTGGCCTCGCTGTCTTTAATTTCATTACCACTTCGATCACTCGCCGTACTCGCTCGAATCTTTACTAATTTGAAGAGTCTCAAGTCTTTCTCCTTATCCCAAGGACCTTCCCCTATGCCCAATGACCAGAATGATATCTTCTTACACCCCTATCTTGCCTCATCCACGCTCGAACACCTCCACTGGGAAATTACGAATCCTGATGACGATAAAGCTTCTGAAATCCTTGCCAAATCGATTACTTTCTCCGGTTTCCCTAGTCTTAGGTCCATTCGTGCCCCAACCGACTTCAATGGCTTGCTTCAAAAATTATGTAAACCAAGGGCAAGAATCGAATTGCCTGGAGATAAATATCGAAATATGGGGCTTAGCAATACTCCAAATCGAGCGTCTACTATGCCTGCCGCTATACCTGTCATGCCTCCGCCTAACCGACAATCGATATTTTCTCGACAGTCTGGCGAGCGTCGTGATAGTGTAATGACTGGGAAATCTTCAAATTCTTCATCATTATCTCTTCCATATGAGTCTGCTATAGACGGCAGTGGTAGGCACGAGATGATGAGTTTATTGCATGCTCGGCAAATAGCCCAACTTCGAATCGACAATGCAACAACAGCACAATTTGATGTCATAATTTGGGATGACGAGGGACAATTTGTTGAGAGGTTCAAGCTAGGAACATTTATTGGAAAAGTGGAAAGTAAAGTGGTATACAATCTGAAGCCGGATCTTGAAGGGAGCGATGAATCAATCATAACTATCGATACGCTTCTGGAGAAAGGGGGAGAATTGAGAAGTAATGATGGTTGTACGGGAAGTTGGAATATAGATCTAGACTCCAAGTCTAAAGATAGAAAGAAGAGAGATTGGTGGTGGCATACTGAGAGGGAAAGGTGGAGAGAGATAACGTTGGCTACTTTCTTTTGATTTTGATTATTATGATACCCTGGGTGTGGATGGTGTTTATGTTCAAGAGTCTCATGGCTATTATATATCATTGAAGGTGCTAAGATACTACTACTGGTTTTATATACTGTAAATATAATATTAATGTTTTTTTTTTTACTTCATCCCTTTGACCTTTGGAGAGTTCTTGGTTCAACCTTTCAATGTTTTTCATCTCTACTGTCAGGTAATTATGTTTTGGTTGTAGGTTGGTTGTATCATGTTATTAGCAAGGATATCAACTCTCCAACTCTCCAACTCTCAACTATCGTCCCATCACCATCCATCCATCCATCATCATCCACTACCTACTACCTACGTATGCATCATCTTCTCCTAACATGATATTCACTTTCACCCCTTCTTTTCTCTTCCCTTCCGACCCCTCCTTACCGGAACCCAGATCCTGGTAGCCTGATATTGAAATCCTCTCACCTTCCAAGGTTCTTAGCTTCGACCTTCTTTCTTATTACCTTCCTCCTCTATGAACAAATCTGCAAAATACCTGTACAGTACAAGACAACAGGCTCAACAAATTTCTAGACTGGCTGGCTTCCATCAGTTTGCACTTCTTTACTTTGCAACTTCCGATCTACAATCTACACGATAGGGATAGATAAAGATTTATCTTGTCTTGTTTCTTCTGGTTGCTTCACGAATTATCAGGACTTTCATATTCACCAAACAAGAAACCCTGAAGATCAAACCTGAAATTCAAAAAGGAACAGATCGGATAACACTTCTAAACAATTTTAAATCAAGTACCTCGGATTCTTCGATCTACACATCACCCTCACACCCATCTACCCGAAACTACAAGCAAAATGTCTATCGTCCCCAACAGAGGTCTCACCAGTCGCGAGATCATCGCTCTCCTCATGATGGTCGCCGCCCAACTCATCGTCACAGTCGTCATGCTACAGATGATGATTGCCGATCGCGGTGACGGTTCCGGTCTGGGCATTGCGGGAGCACTTACGGCTATACAGACACCATTTGGTGGCGCACCTTCTTCCGCCAGCATGCGCGGCGGGGAACGTGTTTGGTTGAAGGAAAATTGGGATGCCGAGGGACGCATGGATACGTCGCAGTATTTGCTGAGTGCGAAGCAAACGATGGCCAATCGTATTACTTGTCATCGGACTTTTGTGACGGAGAAGAAACACTGTTTGGTGAAGGTTTTGTGGGAGGTTATCGAGGGGGTGTATGAACTTGAGGTGTTGGTTCGTGGGGGTGATGATTCGGGTGATGCTTTTATGTCTGCTGGTAAGGCAGATGGAGGTGGAGATTCGGATGCTCAGGTTGTCTTGCAGGAAGATAAATCTGTGACGGATGATACGAGAGAAGGCGAGACAGAGGGAGCGGGAATTGGATTTCGCAAGGAAGTGGAGGAGAGAATGGGGGCGAGTGATTTCGAGGGAGTTTTAAAGATGGTTAAGAGTGGACTTGCGAAGACGGGAAGGAAGATCGGGGCGCGAAAGATCGAGATGGAAGATGGGGAGGAGGTTGATGGGAAGATGAAGAAGATGGTTGAGGAGAGTAAGGAGAAGGTTCAACGAGGCCTCTTGGCTTCGTGGGAGATTCTTCGGGAAATGGAGGAGGAGATGAAGGATATGGAGACATGGTTGAGGGGTATGGAGGGGGTTTTGGGAGAGGTCGTTGCGGAGTTTCTGGGGACTTTGTGATGTTTGACCGGAGTAAGTCTGGTTCCTTATCGCCTGCGAGATATATGATGTGGAATCCTAACAAGATGTGCGTCAGGAACTCATATGATTTGGAAAGCGTCATAGTACCATTGATGGATATTACGAATTGATACGGATACGGATACGATACGATACGATACGATATGGTACCAACGGAGACTTTTGAACGATTACTTACATACGCATACAACTGGGTTACGACTATTCACCTCACTTTTTCACTTTTCGGTTTGGGCCCCAGCTTCCTGTTTCTTTGCTTTGCTTTTCACTTCATTCAGATTCGTCCCAATTCCAATCTTGTCCTGTGTTTTCGACAACATGACAAGATAATCTACAATATGAATCGACGAAGTGAGGGATAGGAGGATTGGAGAAGACTCATGTATCAAATCACCCCGATTCTACAGCACAGCACAGCACAGCACAGCACAGCATGATAATTTCACTGCGGTACAATTCAATGCGGTAGGAGATATGGGGAAGGAAAGAAATGGAAACAAACACTTTTTTGTAGTTGTCTTTGGTACATTTCTTTTCGTACATAGATGATTTAGTCTAGGTAACAAATGGAAATTGTATCAAATTCTTTGGCGCGCACATACGTACCTAGTACATACATATGTATACATACATTACTCACTGCACATAATACGTAGGTAACTTTTTCCAACAAGTACCTAGCCATAGATAAACGTTTGATTCCTTCCCACCTCCCTCTCTTCTTTCTCCACATCTAATAAAATCACCGTGCATTATACAGATATACAGACCTTTCCATCCCACCAGGATATTTCCAGCCATCTAAATACACAACTCCCTGTTCATCCCCCTTCTAAAATAATAGACATCTATATCTACATGTACTCCCTTCCCTTCCCTTCCCTTCCCTTCCTTCACCGTCCCAAACACTCCTCAGCCCCCGAACGCAAATAATCAAAACTCTGCACCAACCCAGCAAAATGCGCCAACGCTGCAAACACAACCATGAAATGGAGGATTTGATGACTATTGCCGTAGATATCGAAGCGGCCGGGGTAGTATTTTTCCGGGATCTGTGGTTTGTTAGCTCATGAATATTGCCATCCCTTTTTTATCTTTCGAGTTTTGGATTACATCTTCTACTCCTCCTTTCATACAATCTACAAACAAGAGCACGCAGGAATGGGACAGGAGAAGAATAGAACACGTACTCTCAAACTATAAGCCAAGGCCCCCACAAAGTTCAACCCCGCCATGCCGGCCATCCAAGCTAAACTCAATCGTTTATATTGGATTGAGAAGCCGTAGATGATGATGGAATGGACGATGAAGATGATAGCTGAGAGACCGAGAGATGCATACATGAGGGTGCGATAGACGCGGAACGTGGGGGTGCGGAAGGGAGGGAAGAGTGTGAAGAGGAGGAGGAGGAGCGAGAGGAGGGAGATCTGTGGGGTGGAGTAGTGTTAGCTGGACGGGAGCGAGGCAAAAGCGGTTGGCGAAGGAGATGGGATTGAGGAAAGGGCAGGGAAGAGATGTGTTAAAGGAGTGGAGGGATGAAGGGATGAAGGGATGAAGGCGAAAGGGAATGGGGAGAGGAGAAATACCATGGACCAATAAATCCTCTGCAATTTCACATCGCATATAAATCCATGATAAATCGTAGCAACCATACTTCCCCACATAAGCACCACGATACCCAAATAATCGAGCTCGATCCAGAAAGAAGCGGTCCTGTGGCTGTGGTTGTTGAGGGTGTGGTATCTGGGTTGGTTAGTTTTGATTCTGGGGGCGGAGCGGGAAATATGGTTGTTTGGGGGTGCAAGAGGACGGAGATGGTTGGGTAGGAGGTTTAGGGCATGATATGGAGGAGAGGG
>NGKI01000026.1:279843-291976 GCA_002162615.1 Myriosclerotinia duriaeana
CCCAGCCGCCTCCTCGCCACCTGTCCCACAATCCTCCCCCAACCAACCCTCAACCTCTCGATTCGCATCAGGACCAGTATCTTCCGCATTCAATACATTCCCACAGCGTCCATATATCCCAACAGGTACCATTACAGGTGATCCCGATCCCGATTCCAATCCCGACGTTGATGCTGATGTCGACATATCGACCCAGTATCCAGTACCTAGCATATACCGACTGCACAACCTATCCTATCCTATCCTGTGGATAGTTCAAAAGTACAAGTACAAGTGCGCAACGCAACGCAACCCAGCTCAAATCCTCCAGTCCTCCAATCCTCCAATCTCCCACCCAAAACAGACCGAAACAGAACAACAGCACCCACCACAGAAAGAAGAAGAAGAAGCAAAAAAACAAGAAAAAAACAAGAAATCGATACCCCAATTTCAATACCGAAAAAAATGAAGATAAGTAAACGGAAAGAAAGAAAGGAAAGGATT
This sequence comes from Myriosclerotinia duriaeana, assembly GCA_002162615.1. NCBI lineage: Eukaryota > Fungi > Ascomycota > Leotiomycetes > Helotiales > Sclerotiniaceae > Myriosclerotinia > Myriosclerotinia duriaeana. The sequence continues at coordinate 280,327 of NGKI01000026.1, forward strand.
AACCCTTCAACTTGACATACGATGAAGCACCCAACTTCAAAAGAGCAATCATCAATTCCTGCTTGTACTGTGAGAGTTGCTTTGTTATGAATTAGCGACTCGAGAGTCAAGAGGGGGTAATTAGATGAGATGGATACAATAAGATGAGCTGAATTGGTTCAACCTTAATGAAGTATGTATTTATCCTTTTCCCGCTGCTTGGTGTCAATTTGAAGAGGGCTAGAAATTTTTAAACGGGCAAATCGAGGAATGGTTGTTTCACTTGGTGATATGCAGAGTTCTTATTGGGAAAAAATTAGAAGGTAATATTAGTGGACCAAACGGCCATTATGTAGAGCTATCCATCCACCTACTGTTGACCCTTTGCCCATCCAGCCCCAACATCTTGGGCCTAGAGTACCATATTTACTCCGCCAAACCGCATGAGAAGCCAAATAATACTAAGGTAGCCATCTTCACGTCCTGCCAAAAATTTACTGGCAGGGGTATCACACTCAACTCGTGATGCTAGACAACATCAACGTGGGTATATTGAGCGACGAAATAGCCCATATCTGCATTCTGTACCTGGGCAGATGATATCGTATGTAAAAATGTAGGTGAACACTAGAGAAATTCTGTATAATCGCGGTACTTTTCCACGAAGATAAATTGTTGGAACTTGCGCAAGACAACAAGTAAATTGTTTGGTCAAAAGTTGAGTTGACCAATAGTATAAAGGACTGAAGCCAACGAATAGGTCTGCGCACGGGGGCAATAGTGGGCACACGCACTCCGCCGCCTGTTGGTGTCTCGCGACTTCAGTAGCACAGGATCGTACTGTAAGCGGAAAGAATAGATTGGGCGCTTAAGAAGCCGAATGTGACTATGTAACCTGAACTCCTTATTCATCACTATCTTGATGACAACCAGTGACACACGGAGAATCCTAGGTTGGAAATCAGGATGGTGCTATTTTCAGCATTTAGGATTCATTGACTAAAGCCATAGATCTGGAAAGCATTGTGAGAAGTAGACTTTGTTGAGTAGATAGCAAGGTCGTAAATTGATCAAATATTATTATGCAGTATCAACACTCCAGTAATGCCGATGCGTGAAATTGTATGACCATGCATGGGAATCTCATGTACTAGCTGGGGGGTCGGTAATTGCGCCAGAAGCAGGATCAACGATCAAGTTGCCAGTCCTATTGATTTCGTTGTTTAATAATTCCATGCCTCTGTCGGCCACTGTAATTATTTGTTGCAACGTCTTCAATGCTTGTTCAGTGTGATTGACAAAGACACCGTCAATGCACCTTTTAAAGCTCGAAGTTGTGTTTTCCTGATTCGTCTGATAGGCCTCGGCATCGTAAGTATCTAGGTCGATTCCAACGTCAGAGGTGTCGGAGAGGGGTGAATCGAGGGGTTTTGAAGCTGTTGTACCCATTACAGCTTCCACAAATCTTTGGTCAAGAGATTTCTTGTGTCCTGTAGGGTCGTCAAGGTCGTAGTTGGGATTTGCCGAATCAGGATCGGGGCTATAATCATCGTAGCCAAGCCTACTAACTCGAAGAATTTTAAGATTGAGGCCTTCAACTTCTCTTAGCGCTGGAGCCAACCATGTGCATTTCTCAGAGTTAGGTTTGCTGGTGTTCGGGTGACCTATCCACAAACTAGTATTCTCTTTATCGGAGGAACCGAAGACTTTAAGATAGACCTCGTTCAAGTATAATTCCGTTAAAGAATGGCAATTTTCCTTGATTAAAAGTAGCAGCATCAAAGGGTCTATATCCAACCGCTTCAATTCCATATACCTCAACTTATTAAGGACAGGTCCTTTGCTAAGAGGATATGGTAGGGACCGCATGGTCCATTCTGAAAAAGGGATGCGGACCGAACTCCTCATACCTATCGTGTTTCTACTAATATTCCACCCAATAATACACAAACTCTCCAGATCCTGGGCTTTTCGAATCAGCAACCAAATATTTCTAGCAAAAATCGCCTGCTGCGATGCTTCGCTATCCTGTCTCTTGATAGATATCACCAGACTTTTCAAGTTTTCGAATGTCTTGAAGGCGTTTTCGATATCGATGGGCACATTAAATATGTTGTTGATCGATTTATCCGTGACATGGTCCAAGGCCATTGTATCAATTTTTCGGTGTTCTTCGGGGCGATTTGCGGCACATGCTAGAGTGTTTGCGAGTAATCTTGTAGCTGTCATAGAAGTAGTCCCTATAACTTGAAAGGGCAGGTTGACTTTTAGTCGGGTGATCTCTGGGCCGCTTCGTAAGACTCTCCAAACCAGACGCTTGTAGTCCTCCTCTATAAATGTATCTTTGTGAAGGCAATAGTTTCGGAGAGATTCGAGCAAGTCTAGCATCTCAGGAACCCTAATAGAAAGGTTGGCAAATACTTCTTTGAGGTGATCGATTTCAGCTAATAATTATGTTAGTTGGGTAATGCCTTGCAGACATAGAAAATAATATAGCGCGATCATATATATATACAGCGCTCAGTGCTGAAAAAGGACTTCATAGAGAATTGGCGCATACCTGGATCTCTAACTACCATCATATCGATATAGAGAGAAGTTGACAATGAACCTATATTTTCAAGAGTATTCAATCGCTCTGGATTATCCTCAATGTCGCGGAATCGACTGAATCGCGAGATATCCAATTGAACTGTCTTGAAAATTGTTGGCTTTAAGACTTCATTAAAGGCTTTGCATACTAGTCGTAGATCTAGAACATGGTTTTTATTGCAGCGGCACATCTGGATGTTCTTTTCAAGAATCAGACCAAGGAGCTCAGGTGGAAGTTGATCCATGATGTTCAAGGTGTTGGTTATCCAAATGCGACGAGAAGAGTATGGAATGGGAGATGGCGGTTAGTATGGACTTTTAAGGGTGAAATGTAACTCTCAGTTTGCTGTGTGGCACGAAACGCTAAGACGTGATGGTATCGCACTTTCGATGAAATACACTTGGAGAGAGAGAGAGAGATGGAGAGAGTATGGGAGTATGGGAGTAAAAGGGAGTATGGTTTTGGTATGGCTGTTTCGTGAATGGAGATCAATCGAGATGGAGGCTCGAAGGCTACGCTAGCCTCCGACCAATCTAGTGGGGAAGAGAGAAGTCATAGCCTTGCATGCAAGGCTATAATACGACTGAAAGGCTCTTAGCGAAAAAGGTAGCCGGTATCACGAAACTACAGGTACTTTAATATGGTATGTAATCCTTTTTTAGAATTGGAATGAATATTAAAAGGATCTGAGATGTCTATTGAGATATAAGTTCACTGAATTCTTTCTTCATTACTTTGTATTTCTGGTTTTATTTAAAACGTTTCCATGGCCCAATTCACCCTTTTTCCCTCATGAAGGGAAAGGGCACCAACAAGTATTAGGTAGTCTCATTTGACCCCCAATGTAAGACAAATCAACTTATCTGTCGCCACTATTGATGAAGCATTCTCTATGCCTATTCTATACAGACGGCCAATAACTTCAAGTAGAGTGCGCAGTCTCGACTCTCAAGACTGAAATGGAAGAATTCAACCAAAGATTTCGAGGTTACCCGTCCGGCGGAGAATATATGGCCAATCGTGAGCCTAACCGCCAGCCACATCTAAAGCTAAGACAGCTTGATTGATAAGGCTGTGTGTGAGTCTGTGAGAACTACCTAGGTAAGATTACAAGAATAATACCTTTTACGCTACTAGGTACTTTTGGATACAAATTAAGAAAATCATACCTCGATTTCATCGAATCTTTGAGTTCTCGGAAGAGGGACCTCAGCAATCCGGTACATCACTACAACATCACATTGCAACTGTGTGGACTTATTGCATAATTTACTTGGCTTTGCAACATAGCAGAAGATGCATCTTGAGTAATCATCATTGAAAAACGACAACGAATGATTGCATGAAGGAAACCAAACAGTTGTATCCACGTTCCTTCTACGATAAGCATTGCAGCTTTGACATGCAGAAAGGAATATAGGATAGGAACTGTGCACAATCTGGTGGTGGCTTTATAAGGATACTACGTAAGACATGCAAGTTTTGGAATACCTTGAAGCATATGTATATCCATTATTGTACCAAGCACTCTCTTACAAGTTACCACAACGACATGCAGGAGCTCCTTTTTGGAAAAGGCTCAGCAACCTTGGAATTTGGAAGAGCCGTGTTTTGATTCAAAAGCTGGGACTACCTAGGTAATAATAAGCCCCCTACTCTTAAATCCTGAGTAAGACTTTGGGAAAATATACTATTAAACTGATTGGCAATTTCGAGGATATCATTATTGAAGTCTGAGAGATGCTAACCTAGCTAACCATTTGCTATACTGGTATATATAATATCTACGTATCATGATATCACCATTTCTTCAAACCTCTTTCGATATCTTTGGCGTCAAATCTCGGATATAAGCACTCCCCTTGTAGACGGAATTGATGATCTACGAAAGCGAAACCATACAAGATAGTACATAGCTACAGTACCTACTGTAGACTGTAGTATACCTAGTATCCACATCTCCACCAGGTCATCTCAAGCGCGGATGATCTCTTTCGGTTATGACAACGCTCAAGGATTTGAGGATCTCGAATCTCGGTAATAATTTATAAATTCCGTGCAATCTGAATCCGATAGACCGAAAAGGTTACATGTGTACCCACAAAAGGAACGAATAATCATTCCAAGCCTCCAAGGTTATATCAAGTAAAGATTGTTAAAGGTTTATATTATACTAGGAGGTATGTACTACTAGGTACTAGGTAGAAGGTTACTACTGTAGTTGGAATAATTCCTCAGAAACACAAGCGAAACATAATTAAGCGGACAGACAGGAGGGTGAGGGCGGGGGTGATTATGAATTTATGAGCGATGGTGATAGAGTAGGTAAGAAAGCATGATTGAAGAGGGGGAATCTAAGCCAATATGATTAATGTTTCAGGGGCAAAAATATCCTGAATAATATCCATCCTGTCGAAAGCTTTGGAGAACACAACATATTACTGTCTTGGCTAGGGATTTCTTTGAAGCGGTACTATTGCACAATTACCTAGGTAGGTACTAGCCTGTAGGCATCGCCCACTCTTTCGTATTGATACTACTACAGTCTACAGTAGTCTGATGGGTTCAACAACGATGGATCATGGATGGCCCACGCTTCCTATTACCTGTCTATAAGTATATTATTATTGCCTGCATATAACATGCAGAATCATCCATACAGTAAGTAGGTAGGCACTAGGTAGATAATCAAGGTAAAGTATAATACGTACGACATGCATGACTAAAAATAGGTTTCTGTTGGTTGACTGGTTGCTTGCTTGGTCTGAATTATAACCCGTTGCGCGATGCATACTACATACAGTATGATAAGGGGAGAGGGGAGGGGGCAATGAAGGGGATGGATGGATGGATGGACTGAGAATACCTACTAGGTAGTTAGTTATAAAGGTCTTTTATACATGATCCAACTAGAAGATATACGGAGACAAGTAGATAATGTAATTATACTCCGTATAGAGAAATACTGTATCCAATTATTCCAATATATATTCATAATATTACCCCAAGTGCCGGAAGTATATCTGATATTCAGTTCCTACTACTTTGGACCCTTGAAAGTTAAATGACAATTTATAGATGATATAATAGATGATATCTTTTTGTTTTTGATTCTTCTCCCATCTTGTCCATCTCCCTCCCCATGTCCTTTTTTTTTCGATGTAAGTCTTACATTGATGCGGTGCTGCACCGTTCATACTACATAGTTCCTTGAAATCTTATTAGTAGATATTGGGAAAGACACATCCAATAGCCAGCCTCACTTATTAACTCCACCACTATCAATCCATCCATCCAGTCATCCAACTTTTCCTACCTAGGGACTTTTATACTATTTTCTGAATTTCTTCTCTCTTCTCTCTTCGACCTTCTCTCTTCGAACTCCTCACCTTCTTCTTTCTCTCTCTTGCATTTCATATCTCCTCACCTCATTGTCGTACATACATACAAACATCTAACGGAAACATCTACATAAATTTGACATTCGTTTGTGAATACAACTTTTTCCCTTACCATACAAGATTCAACACTTCTACATCGTAGGTTAATTAATTTGCGACAATCCCGGAAGAAACCTACAAGCCTACAAGCCTACCTACCCACCTACCTAGTAGTATCTTACCAACATCACATTCACACACACTATTAGCTATACGGATTTTGAAACAATTACAATATCCATACCTACCTGCACAACTCAAATCAAATCAAATCCAATTGTTTTCTTCAACTTTTGTTTCCTACGAAAAGAAAAAAAAAGGAAAAAAGTATCATATCGTATCCACAGTCGTTTAAACTCGAAATTGTGAAACGGCAGACTCGTGCGACGTGCATCCTCCAAGTTTTGACATACAGTCACATACATACTTCACATTTACATTCCAGAAGGAATTCATTTTTGGAATCAATCTGCTCAGACTCATCAATTCCTCTCTAACACCTCTGCAGGTTCAGAGAACGCGCGATTATCTGTCATTCGTTTGTTTCTTTACATCCTCATTGTAAAAGAATTGCAATGTTCACTTGAATTCTTCTATAATTCTCTGCTCTTTGCAGTGTTGCGGCAATGCATGGCCCTACCTTGACGATGCCTTCGGTTTTCGAATTGAAATCTGCTTTCCCTCGTTCTCATTCTTCTTCCAACATTCCCGATTTAGTCAGCGTTGACTACAAAAAGTCTTCTGTTCATACCGAAACCGAACTTCCACGATCTGCAAGTTTCAGCACCTTACCAACCATTGAAGACGCGAGTACCGATTATAATGAAGGGGAATTACATAGACTAAACTCTGCCGCAAGCACCCCAGCTTTCCCATCTCCTCAAATAGAAACACCAACACCGAAATCAAGTCCGATTCGAGAAGGGAAATCGAGTAACCGACTTGCGAAGGAAGAGAAGGCTAAAAATGAGAGAGTTGGAAGGAGAAAGTCACTGGTGGCACGTCCAAAGTCTTGGATTCAAAAAGTGAAGGGATCCCCCGAGAGAATCCCCGCTCATGAACATGCCAACTCAACAGCAGATGAAGTACCTCCAGTCCCTCAGATTCCTAAGGCTTCCCGAGATAAGGCGAAATCTGTATCAGAATCATTTGCTACATTTGCACGCAAGTCTTGGATTTCGTCATCCTCAAGATCGCCGTCCCCGAACAATCGAAAGACAGGAAAACAATTTGAAGATGATGGAAGGAATGATGGCTCATCAAAGATGACGACCACAATACTTGCTCCTCCCGCGGTTGTCCCAGCGAAATTCGACCACACGGTGGAGGATATTGACAGTCCTTCCAAACCAGCTCCAGTGAAGAGGAACTCGACCCTTCGAAAGATCAGGCAGAGGCCACAAAGTATATTGGGGAACCTCACAAGCTTCAGTTCCGTCAATTCATCCACCAGCAGTCTACCAGGTAGCTCAGTAGACAATAGATCGACCCCTAGGACTTCAACCGACAAGGTCCCGCCATTACCGAAGAATTTCTCGACCGAAAAGCTCCTCAGTGCCGAGGCGCCACGAAAACGAGACGAACTGTGGCAGGCTTTTCGGGGTTTGGAAACTGACTTCTCGAAATTTCAATCCAAATCACTATCGCTAAAAACCAATGTCGTTCGCTCTACATTGTTGCCGTTCCTTCGAAATAACGCCAATCATCCTTCCAATAGGTGTCTGCGCCCGGAAGACATCGATAGACGAATCAATATATTAAATAAATGGTGGCTGGGACTTTTGGAAGTAATCGATGGGCGTGCAAATCAGGTCGTTTCTGGTGTAGACCGTCCCGTGCTGCTTGAGGCTATTGTGATGATTATGACAAGGCCAGAATGGAGACTTGGGCCATCACAATTCTCACCTCTATTGGACAGATCCCCAAACCGATCCCCAGAGCGCACTGAGCGCATGTCTATAAGAGGAAGAAAATCATCAAGCTCGCTAAACTCGTCAGGTTCACAATTTCTGGCCGAGTCTGTCTACCACAACGTCAGGAATTTGTTTATACAAAACTTGACATCCCAGATGCACTTTGTGGTGGGCAAAATGTCCCTTAGACATGCCCCTGCGAGTTTGGTCACATTTTGTGGAAAATCTGCGGCTTATGCTTTCTTCTTCGTGCCTGGAATTGCCGAAATTTTGGTTAGAATATGGAAAATACCAGCTGATGTTTTAAAACGTGTTGCCGATGAGTTGGGCTTACCAAAACGACCCAATAAGGTAGAAACTGAAGAAGTTGCTGCTACATTTCCGCCACATGTTCGCGCATTGGGTTGGACGTCAGTGATGACAATGACCAACCAGCTTCGAAAAACCCCTGTCTTATCAATTCTGGTTTCTAAGATACCTTGGTATGGCCCATGGACTGCTAGATGGTGCGGACGAGATAGTGATCTTTTCTACGTGTTTTCTAAGCATTATCATATTTTGGCTGAAGAATTTATGCCGCCAGATCTTCCATTTACCAGCAAAGCACGTGCGCCAGGATTTGTCCTAGTCCAAGCACAGACTTTGACAGCTTTGGATGCTACAATTCATCGTCAACCAACTGTTGACTCACTTCCAATTACATTTGATGACGTACTTGCAGGCGCTGATGCATCCGCTGCTGCGTTACCTTTGCCTTCAACTAATTCTGCTAGACTGATGGCTGAGAATCGATTAATCATGCTTCTTCGAGACTTTCTTTCTGAACGACCTGCCGACTTTGAACCTGCTCGGATGACTTTTGCTCAGGCTTTTGGCAAAATGATGCAAGCCTCGGCACGAAGAACTTCCTTGTTCGATCATAATGCATGTTTCGTTTTGTGTGACTTTATGGACGAAGCACTTTCATTGTTTGTTCGATTTCATCATGCCCATGAATTTGAAGATGATTTTATCGATTGGCATTTCTGGTTAGAGGTTTGTAGGAAGATGCTGGAGAGTCACAATAGCATGTCCGAAATCCGCTTGTTCGCCTTCCTCTATTCTGCCTGGAACGTCATCACAACTAATGAGTCTCGAAAAGAGATTCTTTGTTTGGAGTGGCTATTAACCGAGGAAACCTTCGATAAGTTCTTTAATCATTGGTGTCCTATGGTTCGGGCATATTATATGCGCTTGTTATGTTGGAGGCTATGTCGGGAGGATGGGGAAGCCACTGACATTGACACGTGAGTTATACTATCTTCATCTCGCATTATAGTAGCTGATAAGGAACAGAAAAATCTTTGGCATTGTTTCCTCACGGATCAAGGGTATTTGGGCAAATTACCTCTTCCTTAAACAAACTGCCGAGAATTCAGACCTCCTTCCTCCTTCCATTACACCCTGCCTTCCAGCACCTGGCAGACGGCTCCTTATCATCCGCAATGATACACAAATGCCTGCTCCAAGCCTTTTTCTGGGATTCGATGGCTTGATGACAACTAACAACCTTTCCAATTTACCTCAGAAGCCATCTAACGCATACAAAAGACAATCACTCATCGGTGACCTAACTAAACTTGAAAATAATGAAAATGAAGTTCCAAAATCCGCCACCCAAACACCCACAACTCCAAACAAAAAACGATGGACATTCATGGGTAAAATAATCCCGTCTCTGTCTTCTGCGCCCGAGACAGTTTCATCTTCTCCATCCACATCTCTCAAAGCTTCCACTGAAAAGAAAGCACTCGAAGAAGCAAGAAAGGCTACATCTGTGGCCAGAACCAGACCTCCTCTTCACTTAAAGTCAGGTTCAAGTGACAGTGAAACTCCTCCAGCTTCCGCCTCTCATCGCGCATATAGCTTTAAGTTTTCTCTAGAATGGACCCAGAATTTCGAAAAGGCTCACTCGATCCTCCAAAACGGTGCCGCCGCAAAAGGACCCGCCGGTTTCAATGGCCCCAATGAAAGAAAACTCACACCACCACGTCTTCCTGCCCCAGCACACGCATGGCTTGGTGCCAGGATCCCAAATATGAACAACGAAGTATCACCTCAGGATCCTAAACTTGCAGGTAGAGATAGATTTACGAGAGCCAAATATGCAGGAAGAGCATTGGCTGAATGGCTTTTGGTTGTTGCGGAATGTAATAATTTTGTCGAGAGGAGGAGGTCAGAGGGAGTGCCGAATTTGAGATGGGTGGAGGTTCCTACGTTGGGGGTAGAGGGATTTAGAAAATTTGCTGCGTAAAAGAAAGACTGCAGTGGAATGGAGTCGGGTTGGCGAGGTGCGAATTATGATTGGATTGCATGGGATTGGAACATAAAGGAAGGGGCATCATAGCATAATTGAACATACTTGTACAGAAAGTGGGAATAAAGATGAAACTCACGCTTTGAGAAGTGAGCGGGTTGGAGTGGTAATTATTGAGTTGGATGCATAGGTGGATTGGATCCCGAGTACTACCTACTGTACAGTGTATACTCCTTTATATTTTCTTCGTTTGAACTTTTCGAAGTTTTTGATTCTTCGCGATGGGTTGGTTGGGAATGCACACACTCCTTAGGGAATATGAAATACATATTAGATACTTGCATAGCAAATGGTGTTGGTTTGATCATTTGTCGGATGTGGCTGTTGGGTGGTTTTCCTTATTCTTTTACTTTTTCTTGTTGATGGCTATGGATTGGCGGAGTTTATTTTTTTTTATGTGCCTGGAGGAGGTTTTTTTGGGCTATAGTTCGTTGCACTTTTTCTTTTGTTGGGATGGGAGGGGATGGGGATGGGGATGGGATTGAATGGGATGGGAATGGGAGGGGAATGGGATGGGATGGGATGGATCATATAGATTGGGATCAAAGGGGTATATATTGGAGTTCTTAGTTGATGGGCTTGGTGGTTCGTAGTACAAGATGGATGTACAAGATGTTTGGGGTGAGAAGGAATGGGATTGGATTGCATTGGATTGCATTGGATGGAAAAGGGGAGATTGGGATGGGATGGGATGGGATAGGGTGGAGAATGAGAGAATGGGATGGCAGAGGAGAGGAGAGGAGATGAGATGAGATGAGAGGAAATTTTGTTTTGGGTGGGTTGGATTGGATTGAGTTGGATTGGGTTGAGTGGAGTGGATTGGATTGGATTGAGTGGATTGAGTGAAGTGGATTGGATTAAAATATAAGTAAGGAATGGACAAAAATTATAAACTCTAAATATACAGTACATATTTGATCTGGTCTTTTGGATCATTATTACCAAGTCACTTACCCCTACTTTTGGGCCAATTAATTACTTGTTGAGGCAGACACTTTCTGACGTACCTTGTTTTTTTTTTTTTCATACTTGTTGGTAAGATCCTACTATTTAATTGTACCTAGTTTTAAAGCAAACGCGGGCGGTCCCTACCAGTTAGTTTATCATTTTGATTTCCTTTTTACGATTGAGACATTTTGATTACTTGTACTGTAGGTGTAGTATTATGCAATCGTTAACCCGTTAATTACCTCGATGCTGTATTTTTTTTTNNTGATGGGTATGATTTAAAGCGTTGTGATTTTTAGTGTGGTGTGGTGTGGTGTGGTGTGGTATGTGGTGTGGGGAAGAAGAAATGGTGCAAGAGCACTATATATACTTCCAGAGAAGCTCAAGGTGAATGATGCGATGCTTGATGATGTAGTATGGA
>NGKI01000026.1:296113-308357 GCA_002162615.1 Myriosclerotinia duriaeana
CGCCGACGCACACCACCACCACTCCCTCACCAACGTAGATGGTGTCATGTCCGCGCGCGGCCTCCTCGAAAACCCCGCCCTCTTCGCAGGTTACACTTCCACGCCTTGGGAATGCGTCGAGGTTTTCATGAATCAGGTTGTGCAGAAACCGATCCCGTTTAAATTGGTGGTGCATCATTTGAGTGAAATGTGCGGGACGGATCGGAGTCAGAATGGGGGCGGTAATGGGTTGTTGGGGAAGGAGGAGAGGTTGAGGTTGATGGAGTGTAGGGATATGGTTGATGTGATTGATTTGATAGATGAGATTAGAGAGGTGAGACGGTTGAAAATTTAGATTTTTGGGCTAGGGGGAGAAGAAAGTGCAAGATTTTTCGATGTATATATGATCCTTCACAATATACCTACCATCTCTCTCTCTCTTTCAATACTTTTCTAATCCTTACCCCATCTACTGTTCCCGCTATCCCATTTTCACCCTCACTAAGTTCTAACCGCCATCTTCCCTCCACCTATCCCTATCTCTGCTTAACCATCTCCCCAGCTCTATCCCTTTCCTTCCATTCATAGCCCACCCATCCTCAAAACCTACTATAATCAGCCGATCCAGGCCACCCCCTCCCCCCTCCCTATCCAGCACTCATCTCATACCTCATCAAAGCCCCATAATCCAACTCCGATTCCATGCTACACCCACACAAGCAATCATGCGGCATCTTTTCGAAGCCATACCCCCGCATCAAAAAAAAAACACGATGACCATTCCACGATTCTCGAGTATCAGTGTATCACAAGATGCAAACATGATATGACTACTGCACACCTCTCTGCACACTCGGACATAGACTTTAGTTGAAGAAACATTTTTAGCCGCCAGCGAATCCTTCAGAAGCCAAATTGGTACTATATAAAACGCTTTCGTGCCATACCATCTCGGTACAAGCTCCTAAATCATTATCGGGAAATCCTCCATCATTCTCTAAGCTGAGCTGATTAGCGTCATCGTAGCGCATGCCCATGATTCCAGGCACTCATATTGATATGATTGCCGAGGATGTTCGTATGGCACTGTATATATTGTTGATTCCAACCATTATGATGATAAATCATGGTAAAGCTGTCCACTTGGCAAAAGACTTTATGGCCGGATGCGGATGTAAACTGAAGAGTACACGTGCATGTAAAGCATAAAAGCTGGACGCATAATATCATATTGAAATGCGAAACGACAAAATAAACACATCAAAACACTCTCGCCATTCCCGTAAACCAACCACAATATTATTCTATGCTCTTGCTTTACTTATGGCTAGAGAAAAACACATGTAACCATTTGCAGCAAGACAAGCACTCAGGAGTCAGGAGAAGGTACCTCTCCGCTGTGCATCAACGCTCCGTACATGCAGAATCCAATCGTGTCCTCGACTAATTGGACGACGTTCAGCTCCGGGAGATTTTGCGAAAGCGGGGTTAAGGATGATACCTAAGGCATGGTGGAGACGATGGGAATGATATCCAAAGCGATGGGGTTTTCCGCAGACCTCAAGTGAGGGAGGTATATGTAACGAAGTGTGTGGTTTGGTTGGTGTAGTCAATGAAAGGAGGAAGGAAGGATTCAAAGTTTTGAGGCGGTGACCGTTGTGCAAAATTCATTATGGGTGAAACACGTGATCATAGCATCAGATCGAAATCTACCCCACCGTCTCGGTCACTTGAGATCAGTTGAGATCAGTTGAGATCAGTTGAGATCAGTTGAGATCAGTTGAGATCAGTTGGGGGGATTAATTGTTTTGTGATGGGAGTGTTACTATGATCCCATAGCATCTGACTTAGCTGGGTGAGAGAATGATAATATCCCGAGCAGTGACATGGCACTTGATTCATATCCGAACATGAATATGTTATCTGATAACTTCGACATAATCTGAAAACTGCACGTATCTTCAAAGACGATATTGAATATTAAGGCATTCTTTCAGTTGGTATTTTACTTATTTGTATCCCGACGCCTATGATGAGACCAGCTCAAATCCCAAATTACTTCTCTTCTGGCCAAACATTGTAACCAAAGGTATCCTTCATGTTGACGAATCTAGTCGCTCTTCCCTCTGCAACCTTGTTGACCGCCGCGAAATCCTCTTCACTAAGAGTGATCAACTTCGCATTGCCTGCGATTCTTCCTGGGTTGCTGCTTTTTGGCAGAACAGCATATCCTCTCTTCAATCCCCATGCGATCAATACCTGTGCCAATGAAGCACCGTTCTTCTCTGCAATGGCGTTGAGGTCCTTGTTGGTGGATACCTTTTCACCGGTGCCCGGAACTTGGTCTTGGCTTCCCAATGGGGAGTATGCGACTGGTACGATATCTTTGGAAAGGCAGTAGTCGATGAGCTTTTGTTGTGGGAGGAAAGGATGGATTTCGATTTGGTTGATGGTGGGCTTGATCTCAGCGAATGACAAGAGTTGCTCAATTCCCTTCTCAGTGAAATTCGAGACACCAATGGCCTTTGCAAGTCCTTCCTTGTATAACTTCTCCATTGCTCTCCATGTTGGCTCTGGGTTCTCTGTCAAGTCCTTCTTGATGATGTACTATTTGAATGTTAGAACTTTGCCCTTTTGATTGAAATTTGACAGATTAATGTGCTTACCTTTCCATCAGCACCAATCTTTACTGATCTATCCTCGTTCTTCTCTGCGGCAATTGGCCAATGGACCAAAAACGCATCGATGTATGGTGTTTGTAGCTTCTCTAATGAATTCTTCAAACTCCACTCAACATCTTCGGGGTCGTGTAGGTGATTCCAGACTTTTGTGACAATGAAAATATCTGATCTCTTCACACTTGGGTTGGCAGCAAGGAATTCTCGGACACCAGTTCCCACTTCGCCCTCGTTCTGGTAAAACCAAGCGCAGTCTAAATGTCTGTATCCTGCGTTCAGTGCTGCTACGACGGCCTTGTGTGTCTCTCCTACGCTACCCTCATTGGCAAATGTGCCAAAGCCAAGAGATGGCATTTGAACTCCATTGTTCAACTTGATCAAAGGACCTGTAACTGCTGGTGATGCCATATTGTATCGAGTTGTTTATTTTTTCTGGTGTTGGAGGGGTAAAGAAGCGGGGTATATTTTGATTGTAAAATTTGGTTATATCTTGTCAGAAATGGGTGGGATGAATAATTTTATCTTTTTCCCTACGAAGCTTCTAGTTAAGAAACAAAAACTCTTCACGACTTCTTTTCGGATCGAAAATTTGATTGCATACACTTTTCTCGTCTCAACACAGCGGACAATGACGTCTCATCCATGGATACTCCTCATACGGTTCTAGTAAATTGTGCTAAGAGTCATGATAATCCACTTGATAGCTGAGTCAGGGTCCAAATAGTGGATAATTATGGGACGAATGATTGTTTAACCAGTTGAGTAAAAGGGGTTGTCGGATTAAAATTTTAAATATCAATGATGAAGGAGTGTATATAATAAGAAGTCGAGTTGCCGAGCAAGTACGTACTTGGCAATTCTGTATAGCAATTATTGTAACTTATTAGTTAAGTAGTAAAAGGGCCGTGGATCGATCGATACGAAGAGAAAAGCCTCGCCAAGATTTTCGGCTTCACTGCTTCATAAGGCTGCCAAGGCTATATCAACTGTTAAGGCTGTCAATGGTATCAAGGGTGTCAAGGCTGTCAAGGCTTATGATTGTTGGGAACTTTTGGAAATCTCTGCAAGGCTCCGTATCTAAAATATTCTGTTTGATATTTTTCACCTCTGATATCGCAGCTTACTAATCATTTGAAAGTTTATCCGAGCTTAAGCGAACATCCCGGTAGACTTTACCTAGTAAGTTCGCGCTTTCCCCTTCATCATGCAAACTTCAGAATTACCATCACCACCATCATCCATAATTGATGCAGTATGTAACATTATTGATATGAAGCTTATCATCTTGGGCTACCTAGTCAATCGGGACAACCATAAGAGCCAACGCATAAGTCTTTTGCCAAACATCTAAGGCACTCTTTTTACGCATAATGATGGCATGAGAAGAACAGGTAAGAGGCATACTCCGTATAAAAATATGGATCTCCTTATTAAGAATCTCCTACTAATGGCAAACACCGGTGTATGATGCTACTAATGAGGACATGACATAAGGTCAACTAGTCGGGCATACTACGGTGTGTCTATTTTCATTCCACATGCATTATGTGGTCCCTTATAGACGTCATGCCGGATCCCTTCCTCAACTTCCTTATCCACCAAACAATTTTTTAAAGTTTGAATAATGTTCAATGCACTCACTACTAGTAGTCTACTACCTAGTACTGTGCAGCCTTCTTCCCTTACTATCATGTTATCCGATGAATCATGAATCCACATTATTGCATTATCTGAAGCACAAAATTTCAAAGATTGAAAAACTAACAGCCTTCATTCGTAGATGTAATGCCACCTAGGTAGGTACTTCCTAGGGGTACTGCGTACAATTTTCCTAGGATCCGCTTTTGATACAAAAACTTTTCCACGCCGGCCAAGGCGGCTTTTGAACATGCAGGTATTCATGTTTCAATAAACATGAATAGTGGAGTCTTGGTGCATGTTTTCGGCGAGGCGAAGACGACATTTCGTTGCAACTACGGATCCAACCATGCAGTGCTATGAGCTCACTTTTTTTTCGGTGTCGGTATCAATCTACCACAAGTTCCTAACAAGCAAGTTCTTTCCTACTCATTCTCTAGCTTGGTTTCAGGAACCTAATTTATAGATATATACACTGTGCCCCGCACGCTACTTGACTTATTGATCTCATCCTTCTCATACTTTTCATTCATTTCTGTCAAACCTCTCAAACCTCTCAACTACAGAAAACCTCCCTCCATAAACAAAAATTTAACAATTTCAATCTTAACATATATCTTCAAAATGTCTGGTCACGAAGAAAACACTCAAAAAGAGCGCAGTGCCTCTAACGGCTTCAACCACACCTTGGTTGTCCCAGGTGATGACGACTCTGGACCAATTGAGGTCCCAGCCTCAAGATCCTCTATGGCAGAAACTCAAAACCTTATGCACTCATTGAATCTCGAAAACAAAGCCAATGGACGAAGAGGCTCGAGAAACAGCTTTGGTGCTGCTCTGCCAATTCCCCGTTCAAAGCGTCAATCTCGTCTCTCCTCAGTCGTCACCCAAGATAGACCTTCAAGACCTGGAATGCCATCTATTCAACCAACCCGCGATATCCTTTCTTCGCAGATTCAGGATATGTCCAAGGTCAAGACTGAAGCCGCAAAGAATATGGCATTTGCTTTTGATATCGACGGTGTCCTCGTTCACGGTGATCGTTTGATCCCAGAAGGAAAGAGAGCGTTGGAAATCTTGAACGGTGACAATGAGCTCGGTATCAAGATCCCTCACATTTTCTTGACCAATGGTTCCGGAAAGATTGAGCCTACTCGTTGTGCTCAATTGTCCAAAATCCTTGGAAACCCAGTTGCCACCGAACAATTCATCCAATCCCACACCCCCATGTCCGCCTTGGCCGAATATTACGATACCGTCTTGGTAGTTGGTGGTGAGAACTATCAGTGCCGAGAGGTCGCTAAGTTGTACGGATTTAAGGATATCGTCGTACCAAACGATATTGTAGCCTCCATCCCCACCATCTCCCCACTCAAGGAGTTCTTCACCGCCGAGCAACGTGCCACATCCACCCCAAGAGATTTCAGCAAGACCAAGATCGATGCCATCCTTGTCTTCTCTGATTCTCGCGACTATGCCACCGATCTTCAAATCATCATGGATCTCCTTCAATCTGAGAATGGTGTTCTCGGAACCCGTGCCAAGGACCCAGTCTCCCAACGCATCCCAATCTACTTCTCTCAGGGAGATCTCTTGTGCCCTAGCGAGCACCCTACTCCCCGTATGTCTCAAGGTACTTTCCGTATCGCTCTCGAGGCTATCTACAAGTCCATCACCGGAGTTGAACTCGAGCGTGTCGTTTACGGAAAGCCCGAATTGGCTACTTACAAGTATGCCGATGAGGTCATGGCATCCTGGATGGAGACCATCCACGGCGAGGAGAAGTTGCCAGAGAACATCTACATGATCGGTGACAACCCAGCATCCGATATCATCGGTGGTAACAACTACGGCTGGAACACTTGCTTGGTCCGCACTGGTGTGTTCCAAGGTGGTGAGAACGATGAGGAGAACCCAGCCAACTTCGGTGTCTTCCCCAACGTTCTGGAGGCCGTCCAGGCTGCTCTGAGAAAGCAATTGGGTGATGATTTCAGAATGAACTGGAGCGATTCCATGAACCCAGTTGTGGGCGATTCCTCTGCTAGCGCCATCGAGTAGAGTTGCATTTACGAAGACCACGAATTTTCTTAACACGACCATTTTCGCACCTGCGAGCCTTTGAGAGGCATTTCCACTTGTTCTTTAGAATGATGGATAGAACTTGGGATTGATAGACTTGGGATACAATTTTCAGCATGGGTGCTTGTTATTGTGATGGGGATGGAAAAAAGGCGTTTTCTCATGTGTTTTTTTTTTAGAATACATCGCTCGACAGAGCTGGATGTTTAACAATATTATTTCATATTATTACTTCAATATGCGTTCTTCTATTTCTTTGGTATGCATGTTTCTGTGAAGTGGAATTGATTTCGTTGGGAATATATATATTATACATATATCCTCTCGAGTGTCATCTGGAATATATTATTAGGTACATAAATCCCCATGCAGATTCATATTCTCGGAAGAAACCTTCTGTTTGATACTTTCGGCTCAGTCAATAGAGTGCATTGAATCCTCCAGGTTGTTGGATTGAGATCCTATGATAGAGTGCATTGTTGCGTGGGATCATGGCTTGATATCATTCATGGTGATCTTGAGGTTGGGAGGAGTTTGAATGATGTAGTTGAGAAAGGGGAGGTGGAGAGGACTGGGGGGGGAAGAGGAGGGGGAGGAGGGCAGATATGGGTGATTGAATCTTGATCCTGGGAGGTTAACGATATGAAGTTTTCATTTTTCCATGCAGTCATTGGAATTTTACTTCTCTTCCCTTTTCTTTTGCTTTCATGGACAATACTTTGTTCATTAGTGTCTGGAGACTCAAATGGAGAATGATCTAGTCATAGGTCATCCTGGATATGTTTTACCGGTTGCAGTTCCAGTTCCAGTTCCAGTTCCAGTTCCAGTTCCAGTTCCAGTTCCAGTTCCAGTTCCAGTTCCAATTCCAGTTCCAGTTGTGAAGAATGAGAGGTGTGGACAAGGGGATGTCAGCTGATGAGTGCAACTTCCTTAATGGTGTTGTTTGGGCTGGAGCTGATTACATGTTGTTCAACTCTCTCTCTCACAAACACACACACTCTCTCAAAAGTTTCTGTTGAAATACAAAATACAGACTTCAACATTTCCTTCATACTTTAAGACAATGGATGTTCTTTCTCTCTCTCTATCATTCATTCCATTTGAAAAGCTATAATCTCAAGGAAGGGTCTTGGAGAGATTTGGATGTCTGATTTGATTCAAGAATAGCAAAAGACTTGGGGAAATTGAAAAATGTCAAGAGAGTCAAAAGGCTCAAGGGAGGTGTGAAGGATCAATTCTGTGTATAACATTGAGATCCATGGATGGCAGAATCTGCCACCTCTTACCACTGTAGTGAAAGTATTCACCAACATGATTCTACCCTTGGTGCCTTGTATCATTGTCGTCTCAATCTCTCTATTCATTTATGCCCCAACCAGGTGCTGCTCGCTTCGGGAGCCAATAGAGGGAGGATATGAACAATCTCGTCTGCCTTTTCAATTATTTTAATTATATTCAAGATCCATTACAACCGAATCTGCTCGATCTATCTTCTTCCTATCCATCAACAAACAACATCAAACTTCTCAACACTACAGCCACTTTTAAGTCTACCGTACCAATATTTACCCTTGATTCTCTTCAATTTCTGTTCCTTATCTCAATACTTAAGATCTCCGAGCAAAAGCTCCTTTCAAAGCCTACAATGCAATTGCAACTCGCTGACTTTCACTCTAACCGGAAAACTTTCTTCTTTCAAGTTACTATTACTTTTGTATCTCTTGCAACTCTTGCTGTATTGATTTACATTATTGTAATTGCCCGCAATTAAGGAGTGTCTTGTGAGTTCGATTCATTGTGTGCCGAATTCATGAACAAGAACTGACAGTATTCAGTGGTCAAAGATCGAGAACTTGAAGTGTAAGTTTAATTCACAACTTCCCGACTGACTTTGACTTGCTTTCAACACCTCCATGTATCTCTTTCTCTCAGCATGTTTTGGCGATGAAAGGGAAGGACTTTGCTAATGATTCAATGGCTCTTAGATATACTCTTTCATTATTTGAGATAGAAAACTATAGCAGAAATACCAAAGGTTTGTTGGACAATCAAACATGTGCAGGTCATAACTGACATGAGGATAGAACACAATCACTTGCATTGCATTTGCTTTCACTAAAAAGTCAGTCCATTCATTTATCAGATCTTGTATCTTAATTATTTGCTTCAATTAATCCATAGAGTGTCAATTACTGACATGTTTATTTTGCTCAACAGAATTACCTTATTTCTCATCACACACCGACCGAATCACCATCAAATCATCCCCGACTATATCATCCCCGTAAACTTGCTTGTACATTCACCATGATCGAGAACGACCATCCCAACGCGAAGCCAATCACAATGCTTCAAATCGATAACACACAAGAGTTCCCGGCTCTTTCGTCAGGCCCTAAAATTTCCACACAAAAACCTGTCACAGCACCTAGCTGGGGATCATTATTCGCATCGCAAGTACCAAAAACACCCCATCGCATTCATCATCCTCCATCTTCACCTCTTGCTATTACACCCACAAAGGAAATGTCTTCGCCCAGCGCTCTTTCAATAGAGGGAAAAGAGAAAACAATTCTTTCACCTACTGCGGCAGAATGTATGAGTGTTTTGTCTAACGAAACTGGCGAAACTGGCGAAACTGCGGTTGAAGAAGAAGAGAAAACCACTCCATGGGATTCTCCGACTGCGAAAAAAGAAGGTGATATTTCTCAAGAAAACTTTGGAGATCTTGATAGCGACGCCACCATCATATTTCCAGATGTCATTGAAATGGACAACCAAAGCCCTCCACAAAAAGAGCTTCTCCCTCCATTCAAATTTCCAGAAACAAAGACCGAGCCAGAAGTTGATCTTAACAACGATCAATTAGAGCTCGCAAAAGGGAAGCAAATGGAATTCGAAGAACTATCCGAAGCAGAGCGCCATGACACTCCTTCTTATATCAGTGGAGGCTTACCTTTACGTCAAGTCGTCGAGACAGATCCTCATAGAGTGATCCATGCTATCAAGAATATGATGCACGGTATTGTCACCATGAAAAAGCAACTGGGCGCGCCGCCAGACGATCTAGAATTTACCATGAGATGGAATCAACGTACTTTGCAGGAGATTGATATTCTGACCGAGAATGAGAGACGTGCGAGATTGGCGGTTGAGAATAAAGAAGCCGCAATCAAAGAGGCAAGATTGGCAATGGAGAAGGAACGTGCTAGTGCTGCCAAAGAGATGGATTGTTCAAAGCCAGCTACGAAGTTCAACCCCGACGCTGTAAGTTTCAATCTGTTGGTCTTTGCGAAATGATAAAGTTGCTAATTATAAGACCCAGAAACCCTTTTCTCCTTCGAACTTTATGTCATCCGAATCCATGGGTCCTGCGCCTCCAGTTGCAATGGCACCTGCTCTACGAAACTCTTCTCCGTTGAAATTTTCTGTTTTTCACGAACCAGGTTTCATGGTAGAGCAGAGTCGTAATCCGCCTGCACCATTCAAGTTCCACCCAATTCTGAATAGATCAAGAACATTGCCTGCTCCACTCCCTCCAACAGGTCCTTACGGTCACTTCAATCTATACCACCAAAGACAAATGTCACCAATCTTCATGGGTCAACTTCCATTGCCATCTCCTATGGTTCCTCCACAGATTTCACCATATTTTCAACCAAATGTCGGCATTGATCCTGAAGAAGAAGAAGAAGAACCTATTGTTCGGAGTCCGCCCCAGTCGCCAAGCCCGATTCAATCTCAGCTCGATCTATCGTTGGCAGATAGGACATTGTTGCGGACACCAGTGGCAGGAAAGACGAATCATAAGTCTACTCCTACCTCACCAACCAAGCAATTGTCTGCAGACGCCTCAATGACCTCATTGAAGGCTACAAGCACCAACACTAGTCCACGGAGAAGAGACCCTAACCTTCAACCAATCTACCCACCACATCTGTGCCAGACAAAACCCTCCTCCTTCAAGTTGCTCATCCCACCAACAGCCACCGCAGACGACATTCAAAAAGCTGTCTTCCTACTCCCAAAAACTCACCGCCACATCTGCCCATCCTCTCTTACATCCCCTGACTACAAATGTCCAGTACCAAACTGTCTCCTCCAGCAAATCTGCCCATATTTCACCGGTGAGAATGGATGCTCCTTCCGACCACCACCTCTAAATGGCTGGCCCTGGAATCCTAGCGATCCTCTCGGTAATCAAGCTCAACAATGCCCATTCGTCCACATCCCAGGCAGTTGTCCCCATTCCATCTCCTATTTTCGCGACCCCGCTACACCACCCTCCGAATCCACAGCCCGAGAACAGAAGCACCACTGCCCCATCCCCTTCTGCGCCACCACCCGCATGCACTCCTGGGGTTGCGCCAAGGACTGGCAAACCGGATTCGCAATCAATGGCCTCACCCCCATCGCTCCCCCTTATAGAAACCCAGACCATCAACTCCAATGCGAACTCTCCAACGAGTGGCGATGGAGACTTGCGATGGAGGGTCTAAGAGTCGTGCACGAGAAGGGTCAATATGGTTGCAGAGGTGGAAGCATGCCGCCCAATGCTTCCTTTCCGCCCGGACACCCAGGAGCCAATGTGAAGAATTGGGGCCCGAGTATGTTTACGGGGAAGGGTAAGCAGAATCATGAGAAGATGTATGCGAGTGATAAGGAGAGAGGTCGTTTGAGAGGTGCTTGGGGCGCGGGTGGAAGAGGATTGGGTAAAGGTGGTTCTACACATTCGAGGAGTAAAGTTACTAGGGAGAATTCACATGATGGGAGTGGATTCGATGAGGTTGGTTTGAGGGGTTGAAAGAAGGAAGGGATGTTTTCAGGAGAGGTTTTCAGTCTTGGTGTCTGTCTGTTAGGACAAATTGATGATGGAATTGGGAATGAATGACTGAATGGATGGATATTCTGACGAATGGGGGGAATAGGGAGTTGGATGATGACAAGATTCTTCGATATGGTTTTGTAAAGATACCCCGGCATACTTTTTCGCGTTTTTGCTTACTTCTTATTTCTCCTTTTTCATTTTCATTTTCTTTTTCATTCCTTGATTTCATTTAATTTTTTCTTTTTCATTTCACTCATTTTCTTTGGCTCAGCTCTTCATGTATCCAATCCGTCACTCTATCGAGATAGCAGGATAGATACTCCGTATTACCCTTTAGGGCTCTGTAGATATATACCTAGGCAATTAGTAAATAAAATAAACGTTATAAAATGAAAATTGATGGTAGTGAATGGTTAAATGGTTTGATGGGTATTAGATCAAGCTTGCTATACCTACCTACCTCACACTCGTTGATTTTTCGAGACGGGTATAGATGAGATGAAATCTTTTTTTGGCAGGGAGGAGTAACCTTATTACTAGGGGACTCTTGGCTTTTCCAAGGTTCTTATAGACGGCGAATTTTGTCTGGTATGAGTAACTCGCTCATATTCATATATAAATCAAGTACCTACTGTAGGTATACAAAGAGCGACCCGTTGATGATTTACCTAGTACTTTACTTTATTGGAGAGTTTGGTGTCTCATCCCATCCCATCTATTAGATTTTCAATATATGTATCTTATACATCTTATACTTCTCATATATCTCATACATCCCATACATCTCATACATCTCATACATCTCATACATCTCATACATCTCATACATCTCATACATCTCATACATCTCATACATCTCATACATCCCATACATCTCATACATCTCATACATCTCATACATCTCATACATCCCATACATCCATCTTATACCACCTAGGCATACATTCATACATTTATACATACTCCCACATCCATCCTATCCCATCCATCCTATCCCATCCATCCTATCCCATCCATCCTATCCCATCCATCCTATCCCATC
>NGKI01000026.1:331069-375063 GCA_002162615.1 Myriosclerotinia duriaeana
CATCAACCCACCACCCATATACATCTTCCTCCCCCCATTCACCCCAATCACACCATGCTCTCCCTGTCCCGCCTGCGTAGTCAACGAAACCGGCGGTCCCTTCTTCATTCCGCCTTCCCTCTCCATCTCCAGCTTAGCCGGAACCCCCATCCCCAAGCTCGCCAAACCCGGTCCTAGAAGTCCCCCCACCATCGCCATGGGCGTTGGTATTCTTTCTCTCTTCTTCTGACCACTCTGACCATTCTGACCATAACCATTATTCCCACTTTCCCTCGCCGGAGCACTCACCCTCCTCTTTTCCTCACCCGCAAAATGCTTCAAAATCCCCTTTCTCTCTCCAACCTTAGCAATACCAACTCTACTCCCCTCACTTCCTCGTGGAAATCGAATCAATGTATCTGTACTCTCTTCATTTCCACCATCGACCGCATCTCCATGAATCACAACTGTTTCCTGCGAACCCAAACCATCCAAGTCAAAACTGACACTAAATCCTCCCGGTTCACTCTTCGAGTCATGTCTTCGATTTCTCTGCGGGTATTGCGAATCGGCTGCTAATTGCGTTGCTGTAGGGATAGTTATATCGTTGGTTTCGAACTCACTCTGAGCCGGAGTTTGAATGTCTATACATGATTCAACAATACCATCCGCGCCTCCAATTAAACTAAAACTTGTGTCCACTTCGGTCGGATTTGCACTATTCATTGAACTTGCAGTCATAAAATCTGTAACAGTTGTACCACTATCTCTCACCTCTAACCCATCAGTCCTTCCAATTAGCCGATATCCTTAATATACGAGTCCAAAGGAGCACTGAGAGAACAGATGTAAAAGGTACAACAACATACCACTCTCATTACCAGCAGCAATCACAGCACCAAGACCCTGTCTCTTCAATTTCTTATCAGCCTTCCTCTTTATACTCCCCTCTCTCTTTCTCAAGGACTCTGCTTTGCGTTCCTCTTTATCCCTTCTTTTCTGTTCTCTGATCGCTCCTTTTGTTTGAACTTGAACTGGTTTCCCTGGTTGTGGAGTAGGAGTGTTGATATTGGGAACTTGAGGTGTAGCCTTAGATGGCTCACTAATGGTTTGAGCGGAAGAAGAAGCTGCTTTTCGTCGTTCTTTTGCTAGCTGTTTCTTCTGCCCCTTAATATTATCTTTAGTTTCTTTCCACTGACTTTCGGGTTTAGGGCTGGTCCGGAAGGGGGAGTCTGTTGAAGCCAGCAAAGGAGTAAGCTCAGATGTAGCATAAGTAACAACATTTTCCGTGGCAGAGGTTGTGGATGTGTCTGCACGCTCATTACTCTGTCCCTCCTCTACTGGCATATTCATCTGCTTTGGCAGTTGAATAAACATTGCACCTCTAGGTAGCCCTTTAGGCAATCCTTTATCCAATTTATCCACTTTATCTTGTACATTTCCCTCAGACTTACTACTACTCACCTTATACCCATCATATATTTTCTCGTGTTTTAAATCAGTACTCGCCAGTACCGACTGCGTAGAGGAAGGAGATCGGCAAGACTGTTCCTCAACCCATGGATTTGGTTGCTCAAGCACATTTTTCGCGTGCATAGGGACCGGCAAATTGCCAGTATAGAATAAAGATCTTGGCTGGCTTAATATTGGAGGTCGGGGAAGACTCTCCGATGAATGAACTTTGCAGGACTGTTCAATCGATTGAGTAGTGCCATATTTCCGCTGGGGACTGTAAGAACGTGTGGTGGCAGGATGAGGATTGATGATAGTAGGATGAGGGGTAGTGGTAGCAGGGTGGAGAGTAATAGTAGAAGGATGAGAACCAGTAACAGGCCGATGAGTGAGTGTAGGATGAGGAGCATTAATAGGAGGCTGAACTACAAGTGGAACTTTAAGGTCCAATTTAGATGAGGTTGATTTGGATCCGCCGAGATTACTTGCTTTGAGCATTGAAGGATTCGTCTTTAGTAGTAAAGGTGCGGGTTTGAGTATCCCTGCTTTCCGTTTCGGTTCCTAATTATGTTAGATATAGCCACCGCATAGTTCTCCCTGCTCGTCTTGTATCTCGTATGTGTTATTGATTAAATTCATATATAGATGTCACAACAGTAGAGTAGCCATACTACCACACTGTGGATGGTATCATAGTTCACGGGGGTATGCAGTGGTGTATGATAGATATTTAATATATGGTTTTGGTGTACACTCAAACGCCGCCTAAGCAAAATTGCTATTCAATCTACTCCTCCGATATGCAATTTTATGTGTTCAAAGGTTATGGGGGATTAGTTTGATCCATCACTTACATCGTTTGGTTGACCGTTGGCTCTTGTGTCATTCTCGGGGTCGTTTCCATCTTGTACATTATTATGATCTTCAACTGCTTTCGCTGTCTCCGCGAGGTCGACCGTCTTGTCTTGCGTAGCGAGATCGTCAACAATGGTGGCATCCTTTTTCGCAGGGCTTTCAGATCTTGACCTAGATCTAGATTTACTATCCGAAGGTTTGACGAAGATCTGTTTGGCCCACAAGTCGGCGTATTTTCCCTTGGAGTGAAACAGCTCATCGTGAGATCCTTGCTCGACTATCTGGCCATCCATTATAACAACAATATGGTCGGCATTCATCACAGTTGACAATCGATGACTATCACCAGTCAGTATGAGACAGCAAAAATATCAGCACCATAAACTTACGCAACAACAAAGGTTGTTCGACCTTTACATAATGCTTTGAATCCTTCCTGAATTTTCTGCTCAGTCTCTGTATCAACGGCGCTAGTAGCCTCGTCGAGAAGAATGATTTTTGGTTGTTTCAGGATAGCACGCGCAATAGCAACACGCTGTTTCTCTCCACCGGAAAGTTTCCTGTCCTGAGGTTAGCGAGTTGCTTACCGACGAACATAATAGTGAAACTTACACGCCACGATCACCAACTTTAGAATTGTAACCTTGGGTACTGATGTTAGCAGCATATTAACGAGGGCAAGGAAAGAAGCTCACCATCCGCGAATTTCATGATTTTATCATGAACGGCAGCAGCTTTGCAGGCTTCATGTACTTCCTTGTCCGTTGCATCCAAGCGAGCATATCGGAGGTTGTTCATAACCGTGTCATTAAATAGAGTAGGGTCCTGTGGAACAACACCGACATGGCTGCGGAGACTAGAGGTTTTATATTAGCGAGTTTGCTAACTTTTCGCATCTTTGTCTTACCTATGCATTGTGATGTCTCGAATGTCTTGGCCATCAATTTTGATACTTCCTGATTTAACATCGTAGAAGCGATCCATTAATTTCAACATTGTTGATTTACCACCACCAGTTTCACCAACAAATGCAATCGTCTTTCCACCCGGAGCAAAGAAACTGACATTCTTCAAGGTAGGCTTTCGCTCGTCGTAAGAAAAGCAAACATCGTTGAACTCAACTTCGCATTTAGTAATCTCAAGTTCCTTGGCGCCCGGAGTTTCCTTAATCGAAGGCTCTGTCTTGAATAATTCAAGAAGGCGTTCAGCATCCATTAAGTAACTAGATATAACTCTGTATGCAGAAGCAAGAAACACGACTGGACCTGGAACATAGTTAGTCTGCATCCGTATACTTATCAGAAAAGACATACCTTGTAATTGGCTCCAGAACATAAGTAACGTGGTAAACTGTCCAACGGTTTGACCTTCATAAACCACTGAATAGGCGCCAAGACAAAGCACACCTGTCAGTCCAAAGCACATGATTAAGCTTTTTGCCATGCCGGTGATGTAAGAGAACCATTCGTAGGCCCATTTGGAGTCAAGTTGCTCTTTGATGACTACAGTAAGTTAGTTATAAAATCAGTTTTAGGGATGCTAGAAGGTAAAATCAGCGTACCTCCTGAGTATCGTTCATTCTCGTAGGGCACCATGTTGAACAACTGGTATTGTGTTAGCTTGTGTCTAAATTGAATCAAGTATAAAAACCGACATTGGCAGTTGTCCATCCATCCAATGACTCTTGTCCCACTGTCCATTCCTTTCGATAGAGAGTTACATATTCCCGGCGTTGATTGGCTCTCATAGCGACCAATTTCACAGTGGCGTACATATAAGATACGAATGTGACTGCCAATACTAGAAACATATAAGGTCCAAATGCACCGAAATAGATGAATGCAATAACTAGATCGATGAGCATTGGGATCACCTGAAAGCAGAGCATCTCCATTAAATTTGCAACAGATCTACCACCATTGACTACTTGAAATAAATCTGATGATGATTTACTGTCATGGAAGTCCGAAGATAAACTCATGATATGGTTATGTGCAGCCGTGCTGAGTGTTTTGTACGCGTACTGCTCTAAAGGGGTCCAAAGCCAGGTTCGAATCACAGTGAGACACGAGCCACCATTAATAAATCTAAGGAGAGAGTACAGAAGAACAGGTGTCCAGATATTATGGCTGTGATCTAAAGAATGAGCAAGCGTATTCAAGATCATGAGAGAGCTACATACCGCCGCCAGTATACGTGATTAGGCTTTGCACCATTATACCAAACTGTATTGGAACAAGGACATTAAAGGCATTGCTTGCCAATAGAACAATTCCAACAAGAACGGCTCTGAATTGAAGTTTCCTGTCGTTCATCGGCCAAACGAAGGGTATGAACATCTAAGAAGAGTGTTAGTCTAAATATTTCAACAATAGCTTTCGCGCTGGGGGCGTACAGAGAATCCTCTGACATAGGCCCACCAATTGCCTTCCTCCTTCAATCTTTTCGTAATAGCCTCTTCGGACTTGCGCTGTCGTTCTAGCCAAGAATCTTCCGAAGCCACACTAGCAGTATCCGATCCATCTTCTTCACCTTGAGCACTTTGGCCAGCAGCATCATCCGTTGTGCCATAACCATTCCCATTCAGCGTGGAGCTTTCGGAACTGGACGGAGCGGCGGTTTTTTTCAACAGTGGCTGGCTTTCTGCGTCACTAGTATCGTGAGTATTGTCGTCGGTGCGGAGATAGAAATAGATGGTTAGTAGGGCCATGAGATTTAGAATTCTTATAGCTTGTACAATGATAAGTACATAATCGACGGCCGAGTTAGTAGGCGGGAAAAATATATTTTGAAAAATGATCAGACAGAGTTCCACGAAGAGGCCAATGAACCAAGTTCCATAGTATGGGTACCACGTCGGCAATTTCGTGTCTGCAAGCGCAATTATTTCAACCAGAAAGACAAGGGCCGATGATATGAGGTAAACCTTCGAAAGTTAGTACAAGTAGAGACAGTGTGATACGATTATCGGAAGAGATAGTTAATTGATGCTCCCCACAGTCAGAAGAATATCCACTCACAACGCGGTCCTGTCCTGGACTCCAGCCTTCTACCAATGACTTGATAATAGCAACAACGATTTCGACAGCCTGTTGTCACAAACGTATTAGAAAATGGCCAATGTGCGGAAGAATTTAAGGATTTTAATATGGGGGGTATTTAAGGCTTCATTCAATGCCGGGACATTGAAAGTGCTGTTTTCGGAAGCTCGTTTGAGCAGCGTTTTGATGGTCTGGCTCTAGACTCAGGCACTGAAAACATTGATTTGAAGGGTCCAGTTCTCAGCGAGAGAACTTGAGAGAACGTACATATGTCCCAGTAAGACTGCCGATTAAGCACAATATCATCCCACGACGGACATGCTTGTCACGAATACTCGATGTCTCTGCCTGCATATAGCAAACCGTAATCCCGAGTGCAATGAAAAAGTAGAAAAAGATGACTGTTGGATACGCATATCGAAGAATCTTTAGGACAAACCAGAGCTGGGAGAATGTTAGCAGAAGTTCTTCAATGCAGCGGGGTATCAAATATACGCTTACAGTTGGAGAAGGAACTGGAATGAGCATTGTCTCCATGATACACGATGGCTTCAAATCCATCGAATATAGCGAAGGATATGCTAGGTATTGTACACCGAAGAGAAGGCTGCGTAGAGAGTGACGAATCAGTTGTGTTGTTGTGGTTGTCTGAATGCAATAGGAACTTTCAAAAAGCAGGAAGTGAGGATTCAAGATAAGTTGACAAGGTGCTTTGTCGCAACCTATCAAGGTGCTACTAGGTATGCAACTGATTGTGGAAGGGACGCTCTTTCTTTTAAATATAGACGTTGCCCAGGTGCGTGCCGTTCTTCACTAGTGAATATCTCCAAGGGTCCACGATGTAGTTGCCCTTTTCAGTTCCTACCACACAACATTTGAATCATTGTGATTGTACCAAACAATCAACCATGCAATCATGTTTGAATATCTCAATTGCACCAGACGACCCAACCATGTTTGACTTGTTGTAATTGCTTCAGACAATCAAACCAAAGCTTTTCCTCGAGAAGTATCGAAAGACCGTTCGTTTCGTTTCTGATGTCTTATGGTTGTAGTTCACTAGACTTTTCTCACACTTGATGTCCTTGGACAAGCTCCACCGTCGCCATATATGTAAATGATTTTATGGCTTCAGAAATTGAGTATGGATCATGACTCTCAGGATAGATTTTGGAGTAAAAGACTTCTTACTCAATGATTGTAGTTATCCACTCAGTCATGAAAGCTTGATCTTTCGGGAAACAGAGGCAAACTTCAAGCAAGAAAACGGAAAGGTGGCGATTATATATAATAAAGATTTCTTACTCACCTGTGTTACTCGTAGTAAGCGTCTCTTCGTACGACAGCTCTCCTGATTGTTATCGTCAGCTGCCTCGAAAGCAGAGTTTGGTAAACCTAATTCAATAACAGATCCCTTGAGTTTATAAATAGCATTACTTCGCTGGGGTCTATTTGTATGATTTGTATGAGGTTATATCGATACTCGGCGAACCCAAGCTGGTCTTTGAACTCGGCTGGGCGGGCTTTAGGGGCTGCAGTTTTGATATGCAATATTGGCAGTCGAGTCCTGGTAAGCGCCTAGCTATATAGTCCAATCGAAGAGGGAATAGAGTACGGATCAGGAGCAAGGCTTGCTGTGCATGTTAAGTAGGTAATGATTCACAGGCAAAACCCAAACAACGCACGTTTAAAGAAAGATTTCCCCAACTTACCGGGGCCCATAATACCTCCCTTTCTAGGTAGTTTGGTAAGGTACCCCGACGATAAGGGCGAAACCATTCTATTTCGGGTCTGGGATGTGAACTTGGTAGATCCTAAATCGTACCCTTAAGGCGATTGTCTCCACGCGCGGGGATATATACTACGGCAAATCCCTGGTCCATTCCAATTGAAGCGGCAGTAGCGGTCAGCAAACGTGAATATGTTGGGCATTACCGTATACTAGGTACCTACCTACTCACCTCCTCTCGCTACCCTCTTCTACTCCCTGTGTGCGTCGTATGCTCGCCGACAAGGTGCTTCTATATAGTACTTTGTATGTATCTATGAACGGGGGTTTCTCTTCCTTGGAATGCCAAGAGCCGAGAGAAGCAATATGCATGATTGTGCGTAGCCACTCATGTATTTGGTCATGGTACCTCTAGATAGGGATGATCTTGAGCCAATCTAATGATTTTCTCAAGGTAAAGTACGAATATGTGTGGTGGTACGAGGTGATATAAGAAGGACTTGGTGAAGTTATCATTGAAGTTTGATTTGGAGGTAACCTACATACCTACCACCAATCTAGCCAACCTTATGGCAATGAATGGTACTCAATATTCTCAATACCCTCACTATTGTAACTCGAATGCAAATAAGAATAATTATATTGACTCTACTTCGTAAGTTACCTAGTATTTACATTGCAGGTGCTTTCTTCCAAGTTCCATCTCCATCTGCAATCGCGTGGGACAATTACAAGGTTTATAATAAGTGTTCCTGCCCAGTGCCCACGCCCCAGTACCCCCTCAGCATGTTACATTACCGACCGTTCGCCGTTAAGAATAATCAACCACCTCCATTTGCTAAAGATCCCGTCTTCATCTTGTCACATTATTATCAATCGCTTCATTTCTCTCCATACAAGCTTCAACCTCCCAATTCATCCGTCCACCACTCCAACACTCCAGCTTGTAGTCGTGGCCTCGTCCAACAAGGAAACGGAGCAGGCCTCCTATGAATCCAATCAAATGAACCCGTTCGCAGATGGTATTCGATGAATAGCATAACTATCAATTGATCCACTCGAAGCATTCTCCAATCCGTTGAATTCAGATTTGAGTGTACCAGCACATTTATCTCCGATGATGAATAGCCGATGAGAATTTTACATACACACACGGGGCTACGAGGGAAGGGAGCGAGAAGGACCAACGTCGTCATAGATGTCTCGAAGCCTCACACGACCGTGCAGTTCGCAGCTGCAGTCCTCAACATTGGGGCAAGCTACATCTCTATCGGGACGAATCATTGCTCCCAACAATCGGTACCGACATCTATGACCTTGCATACAAAGCTGCGGACGGTACACAACCGGATGACTCCCCACTTGTTGGTGCCATCGTTGCACAGAGTTGTTGTCTCTATGGGCGACTATATATTTGTCGTCTTTGCAAATCTCTTGCCTTAATATACTACACCGAGCGCCCTGTCTGTATCGACTTTACGAAAATAAAGCTCACTATAGGTCAAATTAATATCGTGACTCAGGGTCGCGTGTTCCTGCAGTACATTAGGTGACTCGTTTGGAATCGGATGTGCCAAGTGACAAAGGACTTCGATGCAGGTTCCTCACAAGGACCGAATTATTGACTCAGACAACAGCCAGGGCACTGGGAAAGCCACCAATGCCGTGCTTATGCATATAACCCGCTGTCACTACTCTGGTTCACCGGTTTCAGCTCGTGTATATCTGGCTAGCCAAGTTGGCATTCTTCCAGGAATTGGAATATAGCCCCAGCTGATTCCCTTCATGAAGTCTTCGTAAGTAAACTATTCGTGTCTCTGCATGTCATCGGAACCATGTACGGTCTGCAATGGATCTGAATTTACAATATAGAGTGATATTCCACTAATTTCGGAATCATTTTACGATTAGCTCAATTCTCGACACATCTCATTAACCAACAGCTTTTTCTTCCAGGGCATACTTTCCCAGCAAGTTCGAATCGGTAAAATCATTCAATCTCTGCACGCGGTTTACGAAATAATTCTCACACCTAGGATACATACTTCATGCACATTGATCATGAGATCATTTGATTATCGAATGTTAAATTAGAACATTGAAAATTGCTATATGAGCATTATCAGCCTGAGAGCCTAGCTAATTGTGAAATGACGGATTTGAGTATTGATGGGGTGCTTTGAGGTAGTATTTCGAGTTTGATATACGATTTATTTCATACATCGCGTGCGGGGAGAAGAGATTTTCACCCCAGCATTATCTGCATCAATATTTTAAAATGTCACTCGATTGCATGAATATTCGCAGCCTTTAAGTTTAAATGACTTGAATTGAATGGTAGATCAACGATCACATCTCAGCTATCGGATGATGCCCTTGAGAACAATAACATTTGCCCGATTAACAGATCCCGAAAACGCTTTCTTCAAGAAGAACCCGAAGGAACCTCTTCCCGGCGAGCCATGTCACCACCAGAATTCAATCCGAGTATTCCAGCAATGCGTCAAACCCGACCGGCAAAAACCAAGTCAGAAAATTGCTAGGGCTCTTTCCATCAATCAAATGCCTCCACCAGTTCCTCCATTGCCTCCATTGCCTCCATTGCCTCCATTGCCTCCAAATCCAAATGGGTATTGGTATCCTTGAGCAGCGGTATTCCAGTCGGCAAAGTTCATTGGGAAATTGCCATGACCATGAGTTGCCGAGGCATTTTGGTTTGATCCGAATCCTGGGACGAACAATTGGTTATGGAGGCCGCGCGATGGACCCTGAGCATTACCCATATTCATGGCCGCGAACTGGTCTGCCATCTGGTTCGAATTGGCTGGCGAGGATGGCCTGCTGCGAGAGATGGTGTTGGGAGGAGCAGTGAAACCAGCGCTGTTACTTGGCATTGCGAACGAGGTAGTGCTGCCTCCGTAACGAAGGGTAGGTGTACCAGGTCTGCTTCCAGCGTTCATGGATTGGAACGAAGTCATTGGACTGGGGGTGAATGGTCTGCTTCCAGCATTCATTGATTGGAACGAAGTCAT
Organism: Myriosclerotinia duriaeana; assembly: GCA_002162615.1. Lineage (NCBI taxonomy): Eukaryota > Fungi > Ascomycota > Leotiomycetes > Helotiales > Sclerotiniaceae > Myriosclerotinia > Myriosclerotinia duriaeana. The sequence continues at coordinate 341,158 of NGKI01000026.1, forward strand.
TGGACTTGGTGTGAATGGTCTTGCTCGGCCACCAGATGGGAATGTTGATTTGCTCTGGGTCGTACGTGGTGATGCAAATCTGACAGGAGGAGAAGCTTTGCCAGACTTTTTCTTTGTTCCAGAGCCAGCGCCGGCCATAGTGCCATTGATCGGGCCAGCCATTGTGTTTTGCTGTGCTGGGCGATTGTAGTATGCGTTAACATAGGATGGTCCTCCTGCCATAGGCCCAGAAGCTCCCGGTTGACCCTCGTACTTTACACCGGCGTTGGTCATATTCTTCAAACCTGAGCCAACTTTCTTGTTTGTAAGCTGATCCTTCTGGCCATTGGGGTCCCACTTTGGATTGGCGGTTGGAATGTAGATATCATCATCTTCTTGATCAAAACCTCTAGCGTTGTTGAACTCTCTCCTGGTTTCGCCGTGAATCTGGTCGATAATCGCCTGCTCCTCACTGCTCAACTTTGGCATGACTGGTTGCTCGTTGTTTGCAATTGCTTTCTTGGCTAAATCGAGCGATGCTCTCATGTCAAGTGGCTCTCCTGGAAGATAATCGCAGTGATCAACGTCAGGTGTCGTGGGATAGGGGATGTGGCCTAAAGGAAACTTCTTGTGTATCTCGGGATCACCACCAATTTTCTGCCAATACTCCCAGCTCGTTGGGTTTGCTTGGTATCCACCGGGATTATGATTAATTGCTGGTGGCAAGCTGCCCCAGTCAGGAATAGGAGCTTTCTTCCACTCGGTAACGCTATTTGGGGGTGAATTGATACCGGTGTTTGGATTGATACTTGTTTGTTGAGTGATGTTGGTGTCGAGAGCAGCATTCTTTTCGACATCTTTATATTCGCCGCCATTCGAAAGTTGACTAGTGTTTAGAGTTTCAACCGCAACGCCCTTGCCTTTGTAGTCGGGTACATTTGAGTTGAGTGCGACTCCTTTACCTTTGTAATCAGTCGTAGGAGGCAGGGTATTTTTATCATCAATGGCTTCCTCGACGGTGGCACCAAACTTGAATGCAGATGCGACGGGGTTCAATTGTGCTCGAACTCCGGATGGTGCTCCACTTGTAGATGACATGTTTCCAAAAAGACCGCCGCCTGGTGGTTTGCCACCCGAATAACGTCTGACTCGATATTGAGAGCCGCCAGAATTGAAAAGATGACCAGAAGCATCATTATCGTAGGTGTCCATGGATTTGACGGTGCGAAGCTTCAAAATAGGACCATTGGGGCCAACTCCAAGACCAAGCTGCATTGCGATGCGATAGTATTTCCAATAATTGTCCATTGGACCACCAGTGCAATCCCAGGTGACCCATTGAGCATGAGGTGAATTGAGAGACGTCTGAGCTGCTTCAATGACTGCACCTTCGATGGCTGGGAAAACCCTATCCATATTGCCCTGACCAGAGCGAACGTCGATGCTTCTGATCAAGAATCTACCTCTGCCATGGTGGGAAGGCTCACGCTCGCGTTGGTCGATCAACTCTTGCAACATGTTGATTAATGACTTGAGACCAAGATCGACTGTCAATTTGATCTGGTGACAGCTTGTCTGGCCACCTTTCTCGTCGTAGGCGACTATGGCAACTTGTCTCTCTGCGAGTCGGGCTCCGTCCTGTGATGCTTCCTCGCAAAACTTCTGAAGTTCACTGCATGCTTGCTCGTATGTGAGTTGGATAAAGCCGCTGCCGGTGGGGTTCAAGACAGATGGGAGTAAGCTGCGAGCAGTGTGGCCAGATTTGTAAGAATGAGTGGAGGCGACCGAAGGTGCGCGATAGATTGTATCGAGATTGCCATAATTGGCACCATCGTATTCGGCTGCTGGATTCTCTGCGGAGGGACCGAAACCATCGCTGGCGCTTGTTCGCATGAGTTGCTGCAATAGCGCGGGTGTATCATCATCTTGGTAGTGATCCATGTTAGCTAAGTCGCAAGTGCTACTAGCTAAATGGAATGTATTTTTGTGCCTTTGTTTTGATGGAACAAAACAAAATAAAGGTGTTGGGATTAAGATCGGGAAAAGAGGTTATTGAGAAGAAGAAAAATTTCCTTGGTGCGGTAGAAATGGTTTGTAAACAAGCACTAGCGTGTTCAGAAACTTCAGGCGAATGAGAAGTGAGTTCTCATTGTGCTTCATTAAAGGTAAGATGGTGACTGATGTTTCAAGTGAATTGAGGGAAAAGTGAAGAGTGAAATGAGATGAGAGTGAAGTATGAAATGAGATGAGGGTGAGGTATGAAATGAAATGATGGATGAATGGGTTCTTACCCAAAGTCAAGACGGGGAGCGCAACTATTGGATCGAAGTCAGTATCAACAGCCATCAGTTGATAGGTCAGAGGGAAGTAACTTACAAGATGAACGAGCAGAGAAAAAGCTTTGGCCTGCGTTCTCCAGGGCGCCACTATGAGCAGAGAAAAAACTCTGGTCTGTGGTGTCTAGTGACCTCAGTCAGTATGGATAGTCATCACAATCCTATGCAGATTCCGCCGTAGCGAATGGACTGACCAGAATGGACTGAACCGGCAATGGAAGCAGCGATTGGCGTGACAGACTTGCGGGACTTGCGGGACTTGCGGGAACTGCGAGAATGGCGAGAAGTAGCTAAGTGTTTAAAGTCAGCACGAGGGATCCGCATAAAGCTCTTCTTGCTGTAGGGTTTCTTACCAGACTTATAGCTGCCAGTATTACTGGAACTTTCGCTGGCTAGAAAAATGTTAGAAGGTACTTTTAAGGTCATAGATCGAAGCTGATAATCGGATCTCAGAATCGCTGTCAGTAGAATCGTTGCTTTCTCTGCCAGCAAGAGCTACTGCTCTTGCATACAGAATACTTCCTAACGATCCTCTATTGATACTCAATCACTACTCGGTCTATGTATATAAACAAAAACACGAGCAGCAATGATGAGAGTAGGTTCGCGTGGTCCAAAATCCATCAAAACAATTGTTTCTTGGGTCTAAAGAAGCAGTTGAAGATAAAGAACCTCTTGGTTTGATGGAATTAAAGGGAGAATAGAAGGAATAGATAAAATAAACCCATTTACTTACTTTGGTAAACCATGGTGCTGATTGTTGTTGTGAAAGAAAAGAAGAAGAGAGGAGGAGGAGGAAAAAGGTGAGAGGTAAACAAGTGAGGGTGATTATCCGGACCCTTTTTCATTCGCTTAGTCGGATTTCTCTGCCTGATTTTTTTGAAATTTTTTTGCACCTCAAGTTTTTGAAGGGCTTTGATTGGAGGGAGGGAGTGAATGGGAAATTTGGAGATTGGAGCTAGTGGGCTGTGTTTGGGGTTGGGTGGTGTGATTGCTGGGTTTTCAGTTTTATTGTTATTGTTCTGCTTTGCCATATTATTGTTTTTGTTTGTACAATTGGGGACTTGGGTTATGGAGGTTTGGAACTGAGGTGTATGGGGTGTTGTAATGGGTGGCTCTGTATATTGTAAGTCCATACTTGTTTTTATCTTGTTGGGAAGGGCGACGTTTTTCTTGTTGTTGTTTTGAAGGTCAGTTGACATGAGCTCTCCTCTTGCAACTTTGGGTATGGCTTTTTGGGTTGTTCTACTTGGATTATTTCTGCAGTTGTTCTTTGCTCATAGTCTTTGGTCCACTGTGCTGCTTGATACAACTCAGATCTATAGATCTGATGGGTATACAGTTCACTGTTACTAACAGATATCTTCCTTGTCCATTCTTTGCACAGCTTACAACAGTTCTTCACTCATGATTCTCACTTCAACTTGCTGAGTTCTTTGTCTTAGATCTATATCTTTGGCAGCTGTTCGAGCAGCAGTTGATAGGGAAACTCTTGTTTGTTTTGTTCAGATATATGGATTTGAAAATTGTACGCCGCGATCTCTGCGACAAATACCCTTGAATCTACAAGCTAACCTCCGTTCTTTAGACTCCATGAGCATCCCACCCACTACCAGACACTGCGACTACCATCTTGAAACTCTAATCAGCAATCTCTCATCCTCCATCAACTTCATGGTATGTGTTAGATCTATAGATTTGGTCGCTGCTTGCTGCGCTCTTCGATCCATAACTTACCATTGTATCAGGCACTACCACTTCGCCATTGAGAGCGGATCTCAGAAAAAGAATAACCCCTTTGACGACGCCAATCACTTGCAGTCAAGCCGTCTTCATCTCAGATTACAGACATTCAGAGCGGAGATTGGGGAAGCAAAATATTATCCTCGGTGGCCATCTGGGTCGGTAACCTCACTTGTCGTTGGCGGGTTGTCGCAAAGATCTTCAAGTTGTCCCTGGTCTATCGATCGATCTTGGGTCTTTATTTGGTATGATATCCCCTTCTGCAGCAGGAAAATGAACGCTAGAATGCTACCTTGTGTTTTGGGGGGTTTTCTTCTTGTTCTTCTTGTATCAATTGCCTGTTATTGTCATGATATCAAAGACTGGGTGCAACCACTCTCTATTGCTTCAGACAATTTGGCTCTTCAAGTTCTCTGTTTTTTTTTATCTGCCCCTCTCCTCGATCTTTCGGCCAAACTCACTCGCCCTTTGTCTATACCAAGCCGATACTATTCTTTCTCTCGTTCATCCCATTACGAGTCTATGCTAATGCTTCTCCCACTCGCAGTCTACCATCACAAAACCAAACTCGGTTCAGCAAAACCTGTTCTATGGGTTCTTTCCCGGAAATGACACCGCACAAACATATGGCTTCAAATGCTTTGCAGCCATGGAAATGGGGATGGCCTAATCTCCAAGATAGCCCAATTAACCCCCACCGAGAACAGGTTCGCGCAGATAGAATGCACGACCCGCGAGGGGAGCGAATGGGGCACTTCGGATTCGACAAGACGAACCCTTTGAATCCGCTACCAAGCTTTATGCAATTTCCCCGCACAAGCCGAAGCCGCTGTCGCTCCAATCAGCGATCCTGACTTTTCACCGTTGCATTATATGCAAGGTATTCCAACCGGTCTCGGCAAGTTGGGATACTTCGGCCCATTTGACCATCTTTCAACGTTCAGATTAACATACCTCCCCCAGCTTCAAGTGGAGGGTGAGTTCTGATAGTTGAGGCGAAGAATTGCAATCTCAAAGTCCAAAGACCCACCCAAGAATTGCGATGAACCCGATGACTACAGAGTTCAGCGCCGAGTACGGAAATAGACAGGGTGTTTGAGTGAGAAATTGACGGGGCTTTCTTCGGATGTGCGAGAACTACCGGCCAAGACACGTTGGAATATACACCAATAGCAAGTATGAAAAGCCATGCGGCTTTGCTACCCCGGTTCATTACTTTTCTGATTACGCACAAACATATGGCTTCAAGAATTGCGATGAACCCGATGACTACAGAGTTCAGCGCCGAGTACGGAAATGGACAGAGTGAGTGAGAAAAGCGCGGGCCTTCCTTCGGATATGCGAGAGCTGCCGGTCAAGACACGTTGGACTACACACCAATAGCAAGCATGAGCCATGCAGCTGCGCTGGACGGAGCATTACCTTTGTGATTGCGCACACATATATGGCTTCAAATGTTTTGGCAATGGCAGTGGCAGTGGCCAAGTCTTGATCACTCAAAGTTCAGACCACCATTCCAAGGAATCACTGCCTTTTGGACAGATCAGATTCAAGCTTTATTGCCAATATCAAACCTTTAATTGAATTCCTGGGCTGAACCGAGTGATTGTCGACTGAATGAAGCGAAAATGATCGGTAATTTTTGAACACAAAAGGATACGATCTCTCCAGTGGGATCAACGATTCAATCGTGGATCCGCATCACATTTTCCATAATAGCAGATGGCTCTGACACCGCAAGTCCCAGCCAAACTACATCCGTCTTGCAAACCTTCCTTGCCAACAAGTGATCGTCCAATACTTTACATCTGAGTGCAAGCTCAGTTCCTTTCAAAACCCACAATGCAACCCGTGGCTGAGCCTTGCTCAAATGAAAACCCTAGGTTGGGAGATGATGGAAGCGACGGTAGTACTCAGGATGACTATGAGGAACCCTGGAGAACCAGAGACCGCTCGAAGTACCACAGGAGGACCTAGCTGGCGCCGCGTTCGATCGGGGTTTGCAGGCAAGAATGGAAGCGAGAGCAGGAAACCGAGACGCAGAATTTCGCCATTGCATTTTGCGCACACCAAACGAACTAACAAATGCGGATATCCAAAACTTGGAGGGGGGCGTTAATAATTTGGTGGACTTGGCGCGCGAACATGCGAATTTGAGAATATAAGTCTGGCAGCCAACAAAGTGAATGGCGAAAATTGGAAGCGCCCAGACTTCCCAAGCAGCATGGTTCATCAGCAGATGGTAGTGGTTCAACTGTCGTTTGCCGTCTTTGGTTTCACGCATGCCGTTCAGATTGGAACCTACCATGCAGGCAGAACATCATTTAAATAGTCAACGGAGGTGCTTGGTAGCCTGCTGCATCTGCTCGTGCATCAAGAAGTGGTGGAACTGCAGGTGTATTCCCGAGTAGTATGTATGCTGTACCATACCTTCTCCGGATACCGACCGCCAAACTGTTCTCTACAGTTGGATCACCTCCCCAATGTTCAAGCCCCTCTTTCGTGGCATTCAAACCTGTTTCACTACAAGAAATGTACCTACGGTGCGAATTTTTCGTCTGTACTCCAAGTCAGGGCATGAACCCGTCGAAAAAGGTCATACTCCAGACTAAAACCTACTACTCACTTTCCCTTCGGCCTCGAAGAGAAGTTCATACCTCTTTTCTGTCTTCAGTCAGTGCTTCATGCATTATTTGACAAGGTGTGATGTCGGTCCGAACATATCTCACCATGTGAAGCAGACTGAATTGGGTTTGCAGCATAGCATTGGCGTTGCGAAAAAGTGTGGAGTTGACTGCTGTTCCCGAGCTCAGCGGTGTAGTGATGTGAAATTGCACACACACCAGTCAAGGATTGACGACAGATTCCAAGATACGAAAATTACTCTCAACCATCGATACGATTCAATTTCTGTGTTCAGTTCTCTATGCATCACTTGAGAAGAGAGTTTACGTCATTGTGATCATATCGATCCATACCAGAGTGGAGAGATTACCTTTATCGATAATCCAAACAGTTGCCATGTCCATCCAGAGTTCTATGTGTTATGTGGATCATTCGAGATTGTTGAAGCATTTGAAGACCACTCCATGGATTTCAAGCCGCAAACTGCATCCAATCGTTGGTGCGACATTTCTCAATTCGCCATCTGTTTCCATAGAAAAAGCTAAGTCATAAGAAGAGCCTGCTGGTTCAGAAGCAATTACACATCAAGTCCTATAGCCGGTCCCCAGACTGATGGTATTCTCTGCCATGACACAGAGAAATCTGAAGAGAGGTTGTGAATTCACTCGCTCCTTGCAACAGATTCTGGAGGTTTGACTGATCCACTTGCAATACTACGCCCTGACCTACATAAAAGCACGTCTTGTGGTGTGATATTCGGACCTCAATCCACAGATAATTTCTGTCTCTGACTTTCCATGTTTTTGCCAGAAAGAGAGGGCAGTGCGCCTAGCCTGCCCTCGCGAACCTTTGCCCATTGGAGTGACCGCCGAGGCACGGGCTCAATTTGCGGCTGGAAAGATGGACCAGAGACTGGCCATGGAGAGACGTTTCACTGAATTACATCTAGTATAACGTGCTCGTCCTGTAAATGATAAGTGAGAGTTGTCATCGAAGATAGTATGTTTATAGATGGTTATCAGACCCAAAGTTCCGTTGCCATAAAGACACCCTCCATCATGAGAAGCTATCCAGCTCTGATCAACCATGATCACGAGTGCACTGCTCCGACAAACTTTTTGCCAGCCTCGAGTGTTCTCAACTCTGGTTCTGCACCTCCCACCGGTATTATCTACACTGGTCCGAACCCTTCAGCTGCCCTCAATCAACTTTCCGCCAATGAATAAGTGGTGGAGTTCGTATCTTCGGCTCCTGAATAACTATCGTGACAGAGAATGACGATAATAATTACGGGAACTATGATGTATTGCCAGCTGAGTGTAAGCTGCTCGACGGTATCATCGTTCCTATCACAGTGACCGTCAGCGTTGAGATGAGGACTCAATTTGATGCCAGAAAGCAGGATGAAAAGCTGGGATTGGAAAGATGGTTAGCAGAGAGGCGTTTACTCCACCAGGTCACAATAGAAATTGAACTAACAACTTCAACTTGTTCGTGCCTCAACATCTTTATTTGAAGTTGATTTTTTTGATGCTCTTGGCCCTATGGACCCTACGGAGGCACAATAACAGGATTATCCTGCTCTAGGCACTAAAATATACTAAAATATGTAGTGAGATTGTGTTTTCAGATCTTAATCAATAACTAAACCTAATACCTACTAGACTTTCAAAATATTGACGCGTTTCTTGATCTTCCTTAAATATAAAGCTATAAAAATACTCTTTTTCCTACTAAAATATACTAAATCAAGGATTGAGATTAAGGTTTGAGATTTTGTCGATATCGGAGTGGCAATTGTACTAAAAAACCTAGTAATTAGATCAAAAATTAGCCCCTTTTGGAACGATCGAAGAGCTTTCTTTTCTTTTTCCACTTCTTCAACTCTTCAACTACTAGGTAAGTTTCTTTGCTTTTTCTACTCGCTTCCCCTTCCCTTTCCTTATTCTACCTTTTCCTTCTTGTTCTAGTAGTATATCTTTAACTTTGGTGACAGTGATACAGTGATATGTATATAAAGCCAACCGGAAAGATCGGAAGGTTTAAAAACTTTAAATAAAAGCTAGAAAATATAATACGTACAAAGTAGAGAATACTTATTCTAGTTTAATTTTAAGTTTTATTATTATTTTAGTACAATCTCAATCACAATCTCAGTATATTCTCAATCTCGATATACAATATGCTAGCAAAATACATCCGCGATCCTACTATAGTAGCAGGAAAGTCTTGTTCTTATAGCAGAATACGTATAGCAGGATTTTCCTGTTATTTTGCTTCCATAGGGGGAGGCAGTATAACAGGAATATCCTGACTAAAATGTACTATAATGAGGAATGCGATTCAAGTTTAAGATTTTATCGATATCGGAGTGGGAATGTACTAAGAAAAACCTGGCAGTTAGGTAGAAAATTAATAATTAGCCCCTTTCCGAAAGATCGAGGGCGAGTACGCTTGTCAAAAGTGACCGGTGTCATGCTCTAAGAGCAGGATAATCCTGTTATTTTGCTTTCATAATAGAGTGGTATACTTGCGTGGTTGGATATCGGATGCCGGATATCGGATGAACCTCGGTTATGGACCCCGCAAAGTCCAAAACTTGACATCACTTATGCACTTCTGGGTTTGGTTCAGGCTAGTGGCTAGTAGTCTCTTCTTCTCTTCTCTCTTCCCCTATGGAAGCAAAATAACAGGAAAATCCTGCTATACCTATCCTGCTATAATAACAGAACTTTCCTGCTACGGGAGCAGGATATACAACACGTTTTACTAGCGCAACACGCTTTGAGATTAAGATTATACTAAGATTGTAATTGAAATTGTACTAAAATAGTAATAAAACTTAAAAAACTAGAATAGGTATTCTTCACTTTGTATATATTCGCCACTTTGTACGTATTATTACGTTTTCTAGCTTTCCGATCCTTCTAGTTGACTTTACATACATATCACTATATTACTGTTACCATAATTGAAGATATACTACTAGAACAAGAAGGAAAAAGTAGAATAAGGGGAAGCGAGTGGAAAAAGCAATGAAACTTATTTAGTATAAAACCTTCAAACCCTTCAAACCTTTTAAACCCTTCAAATCCTTCAAATCCTTCAAACTCTTCAAAACCACTTACTTTTAAAAAGTTAAGAAGTTGAAAAGTTGAAGAGTTGAAGAGAAAAAAGAAAAGAAAGCTTCTCGATCATTCAAAAAGGGACTAGTTCTTAGTTTTTTGCCTATCTACGTAATTACTACGTTTTTTAATACAATTGCCACTCCGATATCGACAAAATCTTTTAAACCTTAATCTCAATCCTCGATTTAGTATATTTTAGCAAGAAACGCGTCGACATTTTGAAGATCTAGTAAATATTAGGTTTAGTTATTGATTGAGATCTTAAACCTTAATCTCATTCCTCGATTTAGTATATTTTAGTGCCTAGAGCAGGATATTCCTGTTATTATGCCTCCGTAGGGTTCTCTCTTTTCTCATTTCTCTTCTCTTCTCTTTCCTTTTGCTGTTCTTACCATCTTTGCAATCCATTTCATAAATATAATCACCCATCTCAGCTTCCTATTCACTCAGTAGGCTTATATCGATCTTCCTTCAGTCGAGGGTTTACCGGTAGATATTAAGAGAATAGAAGCAATCATGTTCTCAAAACTGCTTTCGAAACTAGGCCGAATCGTGGATCCAACCAAGGCAAAGAAGGCGACATATCGACAGTTAGATGATGCTGAAAAGGAATGTACACCAAATAGTGAATCGAAAGCTAAGATACCACGTTCAGAGCGTTTGTCGAGAGAGTCTATTGATCTTTCATGTGCTGATTTAATTAAACGACGACAACATCAATTATTGCTGTCGAGAGAAAGAAAAACTGCAGAGACAATACACCCATCTCTGCAGCCATCAAAAGAGCTATTATCAGCTCCACGGGCTGAAATATATAAGGAAAACACGATCGAGGAAATGAGCGAGAAAGAATTGGAGTCTCAAATAAAAACTCTCCAAACATTGAGGACACTTTTTCGGAACCATGAAGATTCGCAGGCAGCTCAACTTTTGTCTCACTTTGAATATTGGGATGAGGGCGTGATGGAATTCGCAGTTCTCTTAGGAATTCAACGAAACCAACCATTGAGCCAAAGAGAAATTGGCGAGAGAAGAAAAGCTGCAGTTCTACAAAAAACTCGAACAAAACAGCCATCAAACAACAGTGAAATTGAGAATAACGAACTTCCACCATATTCTCCATTTCAGAATTCAAGTTCGACTTTCTGTTGTCACGAAAAACAGCGATCAAACAAGAGACAAATCGACAATGACGAACTTCCGCCTTACCAATCATCTGAAACTTCGAGGTCAATTTCCCGCTGCGAACGTATCGAAAGTTTAATTAAGAGAAGAAAAGATGAGATTCAATCTTTGGAACGACAACTGGAGGAAGCAACCGGGAAAGGGTTACATACCTCCACGGATGCAACTTTGCCATCAGGAGAAATGGAGCAACCGAACTTGGACTTTTGGCTTCAACTTTGCAGTGATTCAAGCGACATGATGAAGAGAGATCTGGAGAAATTGAAGGAATACAACAATGGGACCAATTTGGACAAAAGGAATGAAGAATAAAGGAACAGAATAGTGAAAGCTAAAAGCTATGCTTCTATTCCAAATTGATGGCTTACCATAACTTCACCCAAAGGCTACTAGCTGCGAGATGCAAGCTTGAATCATGCTAAATATGTTAGTATTAATAAGAATATGTTGGTGATAGTCTTCGCTCGTTTGTTAATAATATTAATTGTTATTCGTAGGGTCGGGAAGAGCCACGAGGCGGTTGACGAGCTCGGCTCGAACCTCGGGGGTCAAAGCAGGTTCGCGGGGGGTAGCATCCGCGATGACCTGCAATAACCGTAGCTCCTCGGAATCGGGAGCAAATGTTCGAGGTGGTGGAATAGGAGCAAATGGGACTCTCCATCCCATTCGATCAAGAAAGAAAGGTGTTGCAACAAAGAGGGCCGCGGCCGCAATTATGATCACGACAATATCTACCCAAAGAGCCATGATGAAGTTCGATTTTCAATGATTTTTGGCGAAAGTTGGAGAGAGTGTTTTTGTTGAACAAAGATAAGTTTTGGGGAACGAAAAGAAGAAAGATATAGCCATATTTTCTAAGCTTCGTCGTACTTGCATGCTTGAACATCCATGGCAACAATTCCTTCTCGTTGTGTGCAAGAAGTAAAGAAAGACAGAAAGTGCGTTCTGATGTCTTTCGCCTGTATTCGTCGCCAACTTAGTAGCTCTTATAGCTGCCCCAGCATAGGAGTCACTTCCATTCCAATTCTCAAATTCCACATCAAAAATCACTGTTTGGTCCCTTGTTCTAGGATCTTTCCTTGTTGGGGATCGATCATGCCACTTTCCTCATTTAGCAAGCTGGGCAGTTGGATAGATCGTTTTCAGATTAGTTCCTACCTCTGTAGGAAGTTCAAGCCAGGGACCACGTGGAAAGAATGGGGGAAAGGAGCCAAAGTCGGAGAATATCTTTGGAAGAGCGAATGTTGATTTTAGGGAATTCGAAATATTGAGGCCCGGTGTACAGGTTGTTGTTATATGAGTCTCAAATAGTCATATCATGAATGGGCAGTCATTCATTTTGAAAAACGATAGTGAACTTCCCATTTAGCCACTGTATAACTCCCTTTCAATATTCGGTGACCAGAGTATGTTTCACCAATACTATTTCCCTCGCACCATATGTCTATATAAAGCTACAAGTTTCTGGAGGATGTTGATAGATAACCAACATCGAAGAATCCCTTCAGTCAGAGTCCAAGGGGGGGGAGGTTGCGAAAACCGTGTTTGGTTTTCTGCTAGGACTCGTCGAGGAGCACTGTTACTTCGATAATCTCTCAACAATTGACGGCATTGAAATTTAATAAAGATTCGCCATTTCATACAATGATTTGCTGTTTATCGTGAATTTTCGCCAATGTGGCTAAGTGTCATCATTTGATTCCATTGTCAATTCTTTGGATATTAAATTTTTGTGTCAAGGTTTACAACATCTCTTTTTGAGGACCCCTGAAAAGAGATACTTCACAATACCGAACATGAAGCCAATAGTACAGAGCGGTGGCTTTCCACAGCCTGCAACAATCTCCTGTCGTTTTAGAATCTCGTTGAAGAATAGAATCCTTGGTATCAGAGTCCTTTTATATTCGTCCGTCTCATCTAGCTACAGCTCAACAAAATTGATTTCGACGACTCACAAGTTCTGAATCTCACCTCGATGTTACTATAAATACATCACAAGTCAATATACTAGGAATTATCAGCGGTTTTAATCAGTGAGTGCAGGTTATAAAGTCACCAGGCGGACAATTGTCCTTTTTTCCAATATCACAAAAGTACAAAGTACTAGGTACTCTTTCGAACTGGGAATTATATAGCAATGTTGCATTGAAATCTGCGCAATTTCCAGCTTTATCTTCTGTGTACAGTAAGCATGAACTTGTTCTCTCGTGGTAATGTGTTAATTGTCACCGTAAATCGTTATTTTTGATGGGCAAGTGTTGAGATAATAACGGGAGACTGGAATGACAATAAAAATCCATTTCTGTCAAACAACTGCTAATACGAACCATTTCCACCGACAACTCCCAAAAGCTTCGTAAAAACAAGATATGAACCAAATAGTTCCTGCAGTATTGGATAACACGAAACTAGACTGCTCATCGACAACTTAAAAGCCATATCTCTTGATGGAGCACTTTACGAACCATCATACCCATCATACCGAGAAACTCTGGATCTGAGAGGATGTTTTTATACTGCACCTGTGCTAATTTCTGAATCGACTCAATAAATCGACTCCACAATTTTGATCGGATGATTGGCTGTTCATAGAAAAATACAGATAATTTCAATTGTGAGTACATCTAGGTGGGTAAGAACGGACATTCGAAGTTATAGTATTCGGAGTATTTCAGATGAGTTATCTTGGAAGAAAGAATCCCATGTGTAATATCAGATAGATAACGAGTAGCAAAATAATCACCATACTAGCTTACACCAACCTAAACTGAGCTCATTTTGATTAGGTAGTTCCCGCAATATTCAAGCAGACCGGTTCGAGGCATCAATTTTTCTTCTTCAAACTCCTCTGCGAGAAGATGGTCTCTTGGATCATGGAGGATAGACTACTCGCTCCCATAAGAGCAGATACTTGGTAAAAGCAAGGCACTGATGGTGGTTTATCTTATTCTGACCACACTTGAAGTGTTATGAGGAACAACTGACCTGTATGTAAAGAAGTAAACCTTGGAAGAGTATATAGATTAAAGAAGCTAGAGGCTACCTATTTATAATGCTTATCTTACTAGCGTATCCCTTAGCTCATGACCTAGTGGTCACCTGAGTGGGTCACATGCCCACTCATGTGACATGAAGAGAGAGTGAGTAATAAGATGAAGAAAATGACAGCGAAATCTATTTGCCGACGGTAAATATCTCGATAATGATTAATGATCAAGAGACTTCACGTTTTCACTGCCATTCCTGAGCAAATTAATGGTATTTAGGGCAAATTTCCCTGCAGAAATCTTCCTTCGATTCATTAACTTCAAGTTGGACACATATAAATGTGCAGACGAAACCTCAACCTAACTTGCAATGGTTATTGTGCTGGTATATTATGGTTCATCGCTACCAATCTTCACTACCACCTTTATATACCCAAAGAAATGACGGACCTGCATCTCGAACTCGATTTTCTGGGCGCTACAGTAATCAATCGATATAATTTCAGCTTCCAAGCTAGGAGTACAGAATGCGGGGAAACTCTCGTGCTCTTCTAGTATTTCATCATCTCGGCATATAAACTCCAATGGAACGTATCATAATTTGTAACTCATCGAGCATCACCCCTGTATAGCTGCGTGGCTAGAGACTAGAGTAGTCGTTCACATTGAAAGAGTTATCCGCTCACGTTGTGGTTGTTTCTCTCTCTCTCTCTATCTTTACAGTTTCAGTCTCAGCATGGAAACTTCATTTAAGTCGCTAATGACAAGTGTACTACGATGGCATACAAAATTTCAAACAATAACAATTTTATCTCTTGATAATTTGATAATATCAATGAATACGCATCTTAAATGAAGATACTTTTTCCCGACCACAGATTTCGCATGTGATTTTGTGGTAAAAAGTAGAATGTTTTATTTAAAAGAGCAAGTGGCAACCGAGGTTTACTTATACTTATTTAATTTAAACTATTATAAAAAAAAACCTTTTCATATCTACTTTTTATATTTAAAAAGGAGAAACCATAATCGCGCCTATACAACCTATTTGTACAACTAATTTACTTCTAATGAATAATAAAGTTATTCAAACAACAAATCCTATTTTTATTTTTGAATCGTTTTTACTAAAACCTTTTTTACTTTTTTTGATTACTTCCTCGAAATGTTAACCCTGTTTTTTTGCTTTTCCAATTTAAAACTTTAACTATATTTTCTATAATACAATTCTAATTCAACTCTTTACTTTTAGTTTCCTTTTTTTGCTTTTAGTATATCTATTATCTTTTTTATTATTTTCAATAACTTTCTAATCTTATTTTTAGTTTTAATATTCTAGTATATTAGTAACCTTTTTTCTTTTTTTGTAACCAAGAATTTTTTTTTTAATTTAAACTTTTTAAGGTAATCTTTGTAATATGTTTTTGAAATTTTTATTCTATTGATTTATTTTAATCTGTAAAACTTCTAATTATCTTTTTCAAAATTGTTTATTACAAAAAATCCTTTTTATTTAAATCTTAATTTTTTACCAACCGTTTTTGAATTGTATAGTATAACTAAATCGTTTAATTCGAATTTTGCTTCTCTAATTCCTTTATCATATTTCTTTTTTGTTTAATTTTTAGTTAAATCCAATACTCACTTAATATTCTCTAACCTTGTTTCTTTTTTAACTACAAATTTAAAAATTGTTTTTCTCTTTTTCTTTTTATTAAAAAACCTATTAGATTTCTTTAAAATATAAATCAAAGTTTCTTTATAATAACTTAAAAATTATATCTCCAACTTAAAACTTAATTAAAACTTCAAAAATATTTTACTTGAAAAGAATCCCAGATATTTAATATACTATTTATTAATTTTGAAAGTAGTTTTACTCAAATTGCTAATTTAATCTCTTTCAATTCTTAATAACCTTTTTAAAACCTGCTAAATAATTCTTATAGCTTTTTTTACTATCTTTATTGCTTTTTTCACGGCTATTAAAGAATTTATTTATAATGCCCCTTATTTTTCTACAAACTCCCTTGCAATTTTACTAAAATAAAAGCTTAAATCTATATAAAATCCTACAAAAACCCTATACATTTTTATAATACATTTAAAGCAATATACCACTTCATTGTTATTATCTGTTTTATAAACAAACACTTAAATGTATTTTATAAAATAGTTAATAATTAATAGAATATATTTGTAGTTTATTTTTTTTAAAATATATTTAAGAAATAATTTAATAAAATTGGCTTTTAAATAATCTATTAAAAATACTACAAAAACTTTAATTAAAGTTTGCAATCTTAATGTATATTCATATTTTGTATATTTTAAATATTTTAAATAATAATCCTTAATATCGTTTTTCATACCCAACTAGAATATATTTATTAGTTTTTTTGCTAGAATTTCTAATACAAAATATTCTTTATAATTATAAACTTTGTATAAAATCGATAACATTTTATTTTTTATAATACATTTTTTTTTATAGTTTTTTTATTTATAAAACAAAATTTCATTATTCAATTTAAACAAAAAAAGCAAATTTTTTTGTAAAAATACAACTTTCTTTAATTTCTTTAAGTTTTTTGGAAGTTTTTGATATTTAAAAAACTTAAAGATATTTTTAAATTATTTTGAATTCTTGTATTTGAAATCGATTTTATTTTGTAATTCTACAAATTCTTAACTTTCTGTATTTATTTTTATTTAATTTTTAATTTTTATTTTTATTTTAATTAATAACAATTTGATATATTAATTTTTTTTTTAAAATCCTATAACTTTGATTCCTTAATTTTTATTAATTTTAATTTTATATATTTTTACTTTTCTTAATAATTCTGTAATAGTTTTTAATAATTTTTTATACCTTTTTTTTTATTTTTTTAAATTTATTTAAATTCTTTTTAGTTTTTTTAAATCTTTTTTAAAACTTTAAAATCTAATATAACTTTGTAATTTTTATTTATAAATATAATTTTTAATAATGTATTTATAATAATATTTTTTAAATTTGGAATATATTTGATTTAAATATTTAAAAACTTTAACTTTATAATTTATTTGATATAAATTTCCTTATAAAAACTGAAATCTAAAAAAAATGTTAAGGGTTAGTAATTCGTTTTGATTATACTCTTTTTCATTAAATTACAAAATATATATTCATATTTTTTACAAAATTCTATAATCGTATAAAACTTTTTTTTATATATACTATAATTTCTTTACATTTATAAAAATATAAAAGTATTATAAAGAATTGGAATTTTTATTTACTTTGATTTCTTTTCTTTAAATTGTGTAATAGTATATTTAGTATTATAATTACTAATATCAAAGTAAAATATAATTATATAATTTAATTTATAGTTAAATACTTTTACAATTATTATATATATATTTTTAAACAAATCGAATAACAATTGTTTTATTTTTTTCTATTTTTATTTAATATTTTCTATTAACCTTAATAATAAACATTTAATTTCTATAAAATTTTTTATTTATTTTTTAATAATCAAAATAACACTATTAAAATTTAATATATCGTTTTTGTTTTAAGGTATAGGCTAGTTTCTAATTTTTTCTATTTTAGCTTTTTTAATAAACATTTTCCTTTTAATTTTATAAACTATTTTTAATACTTTTATTTCAAATATAAACAATTTTAACTTTTTAAATAATAATTTAAATTTAGTTTATTTTATTCTAAGGAATAAGTAATTATAAATAAAATCAAATATATTTTTAAAAGATTTTGCTTTATTGAATATATTATCTATATAAAATATACAATGTAATAGTATTTTAGAACTTTTTTTTATTATAAAAGATAATTTAAATCTATTATATTTAATAATATTTAAAGATATATTTATCAAATAATTATAACTTTTAATATCTATATAAAATATTGATACACTTTTACTAAAAATGAATAAATTTTGAATAACATTTAATAATTTAAGGTATATCAATTAATATTTATTAATATTTTTTTTGATGTTCAAAAATGCAGTTTAAATGTTTTTATTTTATTTCTAAATATTTTTAAATCCTTTATTGAAGCTAAATCTAAAGTTTAAAAGGGTATTTTTTATATTTTAATCGATTTTTATAAAATCCGGAAAATTTTCTGATTTTTGTTAAATCTTTAATAAAAATAGAATATTCCCTAATGTAATATATATTATTTCTATAAATAAAAAACCTATTATATTAATCTTTTATAATATATATATAAATTAATATTGTTTTATTTTTGTTATAATAAAAGCAAAGAATTTTTGATAAAATAAGTATATTAGAATAATTTAATATTTATATTTCAAATCAAAAGTATTAAAAACTTTATATTTAAATTATATTAAATAATTATAAATCTTAGTTTGAAACTTTTAATAATACTTTAGTTTATTTTTCTTTAATTGATTATAATTGAATATAACTCTAATTTTTATATTAAAATCCAAGTTTTTCGATTTATTTTTTTTAACCAAAATTGAATCTGTATTCTAATTTAATAATTTTTTATTAGTTTATAAAATCTTTTTATATATTTTATAGGCTAATTTTTTTTAAATAATCTTTTATAATTAATACTTTTAAGCTAAAGGCTAACATTTTTATTTTTTTGATTTTTATAATTTGATATTCTTTTTTAATTTTAATTTATATTCAAAAAGATTTATTGTTTTAATTTCTTTTAACTTTTTGGTATTTAGATTATATTACATATATATTATTTTAATAATATATTTTCTACTTTCCAAATCAAGAATAATATCCCTTAATATTATCTTTTTCTTTTTGAATTATTTATTAATTCTTTCTTTATTATTATTTACTAATTCTTATTTATTTATATATTTATTTAAAAATAATTATATATTATTTAGAAATAGTTATGTATTATTATATAAAATAAGGAAGCTTTAAAATCTATTAAAAACTTCATTTTCTACTTTTTTAATAAAAGCATTTAAAATTTTGATTTCTTTTTTAATTGATTTAATTTTTAAGGCTTTTTTTTGTTTTAATTATATTACTTTTTATAATAATAAATCCTTTTCTATAATTTCTAATATAAAACTTTTTAATTAATATATTTAAAAATTTTTTCCATTTTGATCTACTTTTTTATTCTTTTTCTTTGCTTTCTTATTTCTATTTTTGTTATTCTCTGACTTTATAATAAATAGCTTATAATTTGTACAATCTTTACTTTTTTTTATAATATTTTTAATAATATTTTCAAATTGAATAAATTATACTTTAATATTTTTGTATAACTAATAGTTTAGTTTTCTAAATTAAAATTTAAGTTTGATTTATTTGTATTGAATTTCTTTTTTTTATTATTTAATTTAATAGAATAATCTTTATATAGTATTAGATTTATATACTTTTTTGTTTTATAGTTTTTATTCTTACTTTTGTTTAAAAACTATAGGATTAGATTATATTTTATTATTTTAATAAACTTTAATAATTATAATATAATTACTTTTTCATTTTGTTTAAATTCTTCAATTTCAATTTAAAAGTTTTGAATTTTAATTTTAGCATTTATATTATAAAGCTAAAGTAAATTAAATAAAAGATTAAAATCCTTTAATAAATTGTAGTTTATAAAATAAACAAAAGTATAGATTGTTCTTTATATTTCTTTAATAACAACTTCAAAATATATAAATAATTTTAATTTAGTTATTCTACTATAAACTATTTTTAATATAATATCTAAATTTGTTTAAATGTTTAATTTGTATATAGAATAATTTATAGTTTCAATTAAGTTTGAATTAATCAAATTCAATTTTGAATTTTAATCTACAAATATAACTTTTTTTGGAAATATAACTTGTTAATTTTTTCCTTTTTTATTTTTTTCTCTAAAAATAATTTAAAAATAAAAAGCTTTTTTGTTTTATATAACTTTAATAAATATATTATTTAAAATCAACTTTTTTATTTTTTAAAACTAATAAAACAAATTATTTTCTATTATACTTTCAATTTTTAATACCTTTGCTTTTCTTTTGTTTTTTTTTGATTTGGTAATAAATTTTATATTATTTTGTATAGATAATCTATAAAACTTTTTGGTTGTATTTAAACTAATTTGGAATAATTTTAAAAGGTTTAATAATACTTTAATATACTTTATAAATTTATAATATTTAAATGGATTTTTACTATATTATTTAATTATCTTATATAGTTTTTTAACTTTTCTTTTACCCGCTTTTCTAGTTTTGGATATTGAAATTAGATTTATATATTTGTGTTTTTCCTTATTTTTTTTATTATTATTTAATATTTTTTTTATATTTATTCTTGTTTTTTTTTTTGATTTTTGTTATTAATAGTTATAAAAGAATCAAGGGATATCATTTATTCGCCTTCCTTTTTTTTCATTAATTCTATTTCATTTTGAAAAGAATTGTAAATCTTTATATTCTTTAATATCATTTAATTTAGCTTTGAATTAACTTTAGCTATTAAAGTTTAACAACTATTTAGTTCTTTTTTAATTTTAGTTTTATAACTTTTTATATTTATTATTAAAAAGATTATATTACAAATATATATTTACTCCCATAATTTAAAAAATTAATTTGTGTAATTTGGTTTGGTATAGTTTTTCTAGTTATATACAATATAAATTGTATCCTTGCTATTTTATTTTTTTTATTTATTAATAAATAAATTTCTAGATTAAAATCTTAGAAGTATAGAATTGTTTTTTCTTTTATTCTTATTTCCATTATTGAAATTTCCGTTATTGAAATACTATAAACTTTACAGGTTAAATCTATTACTAAAAAAACTTTGCAAACTTTTATTATACCCACTAAAATTTCTACTTTAATTTAATATTCCTTTATTAAATAAAGTAAAATTTTACAATAGCATTACTTTAAAAGTTTCAATTTTTGATTTTTGATTATTTATTTTAATAATTTATAAAATTAGTTTTATTATAAATAATACACTTTTATAACTAATTTACATTATTAATAGATTTCCTACTATTACCCATTCTAAAATAACAATAAAACAAAGTTTACTATATTTTTTCTTAATTATTATCCTCATATACTTATTTTTACATTTCTAAATCATAATTGCCTTAATTTACTTAATAATCTTAAACAACTATTAGATTTTTTATATAATTTTATATGATTTTCAAAACATATTACAAATAGCTCCTTTTTTTGTAATTACTATTCTCCTAAACTTTTTATCATTTAAACTTTTAACAAATATATTTATTACTATAACTAAAATATATTCTTTCAATCTATTCAATATTTGAATAATTATTTTTAACTTATCTTTACTATATATTCTTTTAAAAATATAAATACATTTTTAGTAATATAATATTAAACTCTCCCTATTCTTCTATCTCAAATTTTTAATTTTAAATTGGATCAACTATTCTAATATATTTAAAACTTTCAACAAAAACCGTTTTATTATAAATTCTTTAAACTTAATAACATTTTTAAATATAGCTTAGTCAATAACATCAAAAATATTTTGAATTTTAAAAATAAAGTTAATTTAAAACTTTGCTTTTTTTTTGTATAATATATTCATAACTTTTAAAAAAGCTAATAAAAATGGTATTATATTTCCTATTATTTCAAAATCGTATTTTAATTTGTATAACCATTTTCTTACAAAGTTTTTTCTGTTATATTTATCTGCAAATATAAATAAAAGAATATTACTATTTAGTATTGTTATAATAGCATTTATAATTAACAAGTTGTCAATAAAACTTTGTATAAAACTCAAAGTTAAACTATTAAAGTTAATCTAAAATAAATCTAAATATTCTATAATGTTTTTTAGGATTTTAATAAAATATTTTACTTTAATTAACTTTAATTGATTTGCAAAACTATTTTAATTAAAAAAAATGTTAAATAGATATGATATAAAGATAATATAAAACTATTAATAAAATCTATAATATTTCAATAAACTAAAATAAAATGCTAATAAATAGTATAATATATAAAAATATAAAATAGAATAAATTCAAATATTAATGAAATATTTTTATTTATATATTTTAATACAATATAGTTTTTGTTAAAATAAATTTTGTTGTTTTTAACTAATTTCTAGTTTTCTAAATAAATAATAGATAACATTTTTTCTTTAAATCCCTAAATATAAAATTGATATAAAATAATACACTTATATATAATTCTTAGCCTAAATAATAACTATTTTCTATTTCCAAAAACCCTTTATATTATATATTTTAATATTCTATTTTAATTCTTGTTGTAAAGAATCTATAGGTATTTTAATGGTAGGATTTGGCTGGTTTAGTAGTCTGAAATATATATTAATAGTAAAGTTATTATAAATCTATAGTATTTATATCTTGTAATTTGTTTTTGTTTATTCGATTCCCATCTATTCTTTACTTGTTTTTCTAAACTTTCTTTTACCCTTCATTTGTAATTAATTTATTATCAATATTGATATTGAAAGTAGAATTTTCCTTTCAAAAAATTTTAACTCAAATTGATTCAAAAACTAAAGTTTCAAAATAAAAATCTTTTTGATAGTTTTAAAAAACTTTTCTTTGATTTATTAATTGATTAATAATAATCTCAAACTCCTTATTTATACCTCATACTTTAAGGGACCAAATTTCATATATAATTTTGTAATAAAAAGTAGAATATTTTATTTAAAAAAGCAAATGGCAATCGAAATCCACTTATACTTGTTTAATCTAAACTATTATAAGAAGGAACTCCTTCATATCCACTTTCTATATCTACCATTTCTTTGAAGTGATTTTCTCGCTAAGTTGAACGAAGCGAGCTCTTTCCACACAACCTATATGGATATGCCTGACGGCTTTCTTCAACAATGTCATGAACTTCCTTTGCTTTACCACCCCTTATAGATAGTCAATTTATCCTGTTTTTGATTCCGTTCGCCCCCATAAATACCTATAGCCCACCTCAATTTTCTTTAGCAAGCAGCAAGTCCAGTAAGCACTAATTATCTAGTTGCCATACACAGGTAAATCCCCAAAGTATAAGATCTATCCCTACTCTCGTGCCGCTATGCCACCGCGATTTCGCCCGATCTTATAGATTTACAGTTGCACAGGCAAATATGTAACACGAAGAAGACATAATCTGTCAAACCATCACGAAGATGGGACGGGAAGATAGATCACAGCATGTCCAACTACAAAATCAATCAAGTGTATGAGGGTCTCTAAATTCGCATGAATAATCTAAGATAAACAGCCACATCTCAACTACAAAAGCTAGTGCAGGGGAAATGCACGCATAAACTAACACCCATCCATCTAACCGACTCAACTCAAAGCAAATCAAACCAAACCCTCTAAGCAGAACACCTTCATCCCAACCTTACTAGCGAGCTATCTCATCGAGAAAATTGACAAATCAACAGTCCCAATGAACATCTATCTCCTCCTATGCACCAGTGACACGAGAATGCTCCAAATCAAGTATGTGCTGCAATCCTCCCCTCCTATGTGTTGGATTGATACTGTTGAAAACATGCACATATGGACCCGTGCGATACCTGAGATCCCATCTCGCATGTAGGTTATGGAAGGCATCGGAACATGCAAGCTGCTGCCGATCATACACATGCATATTGAAGAAGACTTGAACCGAAGCAACAAGACTTTGACTGTTGATGACCCCAACAATTCCCCTCATACGTTGCTCGATGTCGTCTCTTTGCGCGTCACTCAAAGTGCTTGGATCAGGAAAATCGATGTTGAAGATTACTTCGGGGACGCGGCGCGTCCATTGATCGATGGTATTGAAGATGGTATCTTGATTAGGAGGGACAAATCTCCAGGGGCCGTTGATGTCAAAGTTAATGATCAGGGTGCTTATCGTGTGTTGCAATTCTGGGTGGGCTGGAATATTTGCAATCGGATTATTTACCTGTTGAGGTTGAGCCATTGTTGATGAAATCTCTGGTCGTAAGGTGTGAAACAGATCTTTGTCTAATATGAAGATGATGTACGGGAAGATGTACGTCAAAGATGCACAAATGAGAAATGAGAGGGGTCTGAACTCTTATTATATATTCCTGGGCCCATTGCTTGTTATTGATTGTTACATACCAATATGATCGATGTAGACAGACAATTTTTATCGTTTGTTCCATACCCATATGATCAATGTAGACAGACTTATTTGTTGGCGAAAGAGATCAAACCTTAAGAAGTTATGATTCTACATTCTCTGAAAAATGGAATGATATCTAAGGGGTGACGATTAATGCAGACATAAGTGCCTGTGATAGAGATCAAACATTATGATTCTATATGCTGTGAGAAGGGGGATGAAATGCAAGAGGTGATAGGAGTACACGGGGATGGGAGGCAGTATGATAGTCCTTGCATTCCTGACTCCTGGGAGAAGATTTGTTGTTTTTCTTGCAGCAGAACATGATGCATGGAGAGTTTGTCTGTATACACTGGATAGATCCTGCATTGCCATTCTACTTCACTAGGTAATACATGTAATAGTGTTATGAGTTTGACAAAAGAGAAGTCTTACATTTACTGTCATATTGCAAGAAGCTACCCAGGTGAGCTAAACAGTCTCTTATTTTATGACCGCCAAACAAAATTTTGACGGCCTACTGGAGCCTGAGATCCTCATGAATATTAGAAGCCATGGTATACTCAAACAAACCATCGAATCAAATCCACGAGACAACTGTCACTTTTCCTCCTTATATCAAGTGATATGAAAGCGGAAGATCTCTACTCTTCGAGGTACGATGGGATGGATAGCCTTGGTGAAACAAAATGACAAAGGGGTGCTTTATATTCAATATAGCGATATACATTTAAACACCAGTTAGTACGTGAATAACGAAGCATCGAGGATAGTTACTCGGCAAGAATGAACTTTTAGTAATATCTACCGAATGTTTTTTTGTGTTCTGTTTTCTTTCTGTTTCATTTTTATCAAAGGATAGTATATGTCGACTTTCGATTGGAAGAGGTTGATACAACATGATAGTCATTGCAATTCGCAGCTTTTTGGGTTTCCTTACATCTGCAAGACTGGGAATTCTACCCTTTTGTGTGCCTAATCACTCAAAAAAAGAAGTGGGAAGGAGTTTATAGCATTCAAGTTCCAACTTGAACGCAACCTCCAGCAATAGGGGGGGTATATGCATACCCTTTTTTTCTAGACTTTTTTCCTTCTTCTTTTTCTACATCTTCCATCTTTCGTCTTTCTCTTTTCCGAGCAGTATTATCATGAATTCCATTATTTCGAATCTATGTCTGTCGATTGTCTATGAAACATCGCAACAGGAAATTACTAGTTGTATCGAGAAATGGATGTATCTGTATCTTCATAACCGCTTAAAGTATCTCCAACGATTAGCGCTAAAATGATTTTATAATTACGAAAGTTCTTCCTATCTACTACTTACTTGATGAAGATGAGGCTAATGATAACTTTGAGACATCCCTAGCATGCATGATATTAAAACTCTGGAAAGTATCACCTTCAAAATGCATGTTATTGTCTTCTTACACTCTCGGCAGATGATGAATTTCACGACGGCTTGGGCAAAATTTCAGCTTTTCACCATGACCTGGCAATACACCCAGCATGAGATCCTCGTCACGTACCTAAGGAAACCGCTACAACTATTACAATGCATTATTTCGATCTCTACAAACAGTTCAAAGAGCCTGTATTATCGAGGGAGAAATATAGCCAATCAATGAAAGATATGAGTGGGTTTCATGTAAATGCTGACGATTGTGCTTGGGAAATATCTATTGATGAGGGGTATGACGGCCAGAAAGACCTTTTGGGACTGAGAGAGGATAGCTCGTGACTTGCGTCAACTTCTGCTGGGGTCTTGGTCAGACAATTTGGGGCTAGTAGTATCAAGGCTATGCTGGCACGAACGGATGAATAGGTATACCGGATTGGTTATACGAATAGTTCTTAGTTCATACTTCTATCTTGGTGTAGCCTTTCCATAGATGCGGGTTTCCCTGTACCCTTGTGCAAATGCAAGAATATTTACTGTTAAAAAAATGACAGATACCTATGACTTCGTTTCGTAATACTACAAGTGAAGCTTACCAATTCGTTTCTCTCTCTGAAATTTTAGATCTCTTTCTTCACAAATGATACATCAAGATCCTTAGGAGATGAGATGAATGGTTAAATGCTGCAGCGAATCATCATAGCAATATTCCCGTTTCGAAAATCGAAGATCATCTGCCTCGAAACTGTTCCTTAGCAGCTTGACAACATTGAGGTAGTATTTCACGAAGTCTATGAAAAGAATGAAAGGAATGAAAAGAGGCCAGAAGTTAACAATCTTGTAGAGATAGATAGCCTCTTCGATGTGTTCACGGTTGAACTGAGTCGAAGCACGATGGATGCATAACATCTTTATCGATTGAACCCTATATACCCTGGAGCTACCCTGAAGCTTCCCAGATCGAAACGTATGTTTTAATGTCTGCAAGAAATACACCAATTATGTAAGGAAAAAAGCCAAAAAATCTGTGAGTCTTGATCCGTAGTCTGAGGGAATGCTTTTGTCTGGATAAAGGTATCTGCAAACAAGCCGATATAGTACGGTTGCTAACTACTTTCAATAAGATATAGAACCCGGGTATCAATTATAAATTTATTCGAAATTCTTCTATTTGAGCCTGGAAAAACATTAAGTAACCCCATCCCCTAATATAGCCTTAGGAAACATAAGTCCAAGTGATATCATCGCAAAGAAGAACTTGCATCCAAGACACCCTCACAACCATCCATCCCTCTTGATTCCCATCCCCATTTCAACTCCACCTACCTATCCCCCAACTCAGACGGCCTCGCCCCCGACCCCAACTCATAACGCGAATCTCTACCACCCATCTCCCTACACCCCTCCAACAACTCCCCTGAATTCGACGCGTGACGCCCCCCAGCCGATGCTTCATTCGGCAACACCACGCTCACCGCCGAAGTCCCCCCATGACCAACACCACCAGCATCATCCAACTTCTCCACACCAAGCCCGCTTGCCCCAGGATTCATCCTCTTCATACGTTCGCGATAAAAGAGGAAGAGTGCTGCGATGAATGCTAAATCCAAGGAAACACCAACTACCGCGCCGACTATAGTTGGGGTAGAAGAGGTAGAGTTTGCAGGAACAGGGGTGTTTGTTGCAGAGGGTGCAGAGGTCGATGCTATGACGTGGATGAGGGAGGATTGAGATGTTGTTGAAGATGTAGATGCTGTTGTACTTGCGGATACCAATGTAGAACTCGAAGCTGCTGGCGTTGTAAGTGAATCACCTGGTTCCGCAAACATGGTACCGAAACCCGCTATGAAAGTTGATGATCCCGAACAGCAATTTCCGTCATAGGCGCAACACCATGTTCCATCAGAATCAGCTACATTGCATGCAATGACATTCACGAATGAATTGTTTCCAGCTGGAAATGGTTAGCATATGGGGGAATATCCTAGGCTGTTGAGGGACCCACAGCTAGAGCCTAGACAATAATCAGGACAGGATGGGTTTCCCCATGTGCTATCTGTAAATGCTCCTCTATAATGATATCCTTTCGATTGGCTCACGCAATATCCCCACTCCGTACAAATGTCCGAATCTTGGCAACAACCTCCATTTTGCGTTGGCGAGCAAGCAACATAATTTTTGGCCACTGTTTTATCTGGGAAGTAGCAAGCAACATTTGAGGCTTTTGCAAAAGAGAGAGACAAACTGCTTATAGAGCAGAGTAGAGAAACGCTAGAAGAGAGATCTAACGAATGCATCGTGATGATCGCAACTAGTTTTTCAAGAAAGAATAAAAGAACGAACGAGACTCGAAGAGTCCTAAGCTGTTATATTGTACACATATGTGAGATCTGTAATATCTAATTAAACTCGTGGAACTAGGAGATTTTGTGCCTCCCACAGCCTTGCAGAATATTATGCTGTGACCTGGACTTTGTCGGACAAGAATCCTACTCAGCACTTGTGCTGACAGATACGGGGCATCCCGTCTGAGAACTACCCCTTATTGACTAGCAATAAATTCTAATTTCCACGGATTCCTTCAAATATTGAGATATCACCTTAAATACGCGTGGTAATACTTTATTTTCGGTACTCATGGGTTCTTCAACAAGATTTTGGGGTCGTTGCCCAGTTTTTGAGCGCTTGCCCCTTGTTCAGCGGCTCCGCACTACCCGTTAAAAGTTGATGGACTTGCAGCTTTTATATGGATGCTGATGAATTTATTACTGAGCTAGTAGTTAAAAATGAAGAGTGGTAGAAAAGTAATGTTAAAGATTTATCAGACTTGCATATAATTGGTACTAATATCGAAATCGCGTAGAATACCTTCTGAAGCCATTGAAGAAGTATAGAGTGAATTTGTACATAAGAACAGCGAGGAAAGCGATGCCAGAATGGGAGAGTTAAACTAATGATTATCCGTATTCTATCCGACGAACACTGTCGCAAACAAACGTAAGAGCGAACTGTTGGGTACTGTAAACTTGCCTGTGTGACCCAGTAGGCAAAGCTAATTTGTCGTTGAAGATAAGACTAGATGATCGTGCAGCGTCCCAATTCTATTGGGATTAAGAATTGGATCTTGAATAGCGGCGCGGGGTTGTTAACTCAAATCCATCCTCGGAATTGAAACGAGACGCGAAGACGGTAAGATATGCTACCAAGTATGTACCGATATGCGATCTCGAATAGTGATATCGACGAAGATCCGGAATGTCTACATTCATAGAGGAATTTAGCATGCGACATTGAATTTAGAATAGAGGGAAGGGAGACAAATATTTAGAAGAAGAAGATTAATGATATTGATGTTCAGCGTTCAATCTCTATTCTGTGAATCCATTGATGAAGAGGATGACCATTGTATTGCGGTCGTAAAAAAGATGCGAGTATTGGTCTTGAAAAGTAATATCGACAGGTACAATATGCTCGACAAATGTGAATTCGACCGACCCAAGTAACTTATAAAAGTTGAATGAACTTTTCACGATGCTCACCCTTGACTTGAAGCATATATGGAGTTGAACGACAGATGGAATTGATAGCATGAAGAATCCCAGTTAAATCACATGAGCTATCAAGTCACTGACTGGTGTTTTCACTGCAGCCAATACTGTGCATGAGGCATTTGGTGGATGGAAAAGTTTCCTGGAAAGCGTGAGAGGCAGACGCAATGATTTGAAGGAAAATGAACAACTAAGACGCTTCTTACAAAGCAGTAATACGAGTCTCGATAGATTCAAGAGCAAATTCAAAAGCTTGGATTCAAATCTCTCGGAAATCTTTGTCTTTCCTCATCTAACCGGAGAGACTAAAGTCTGAGCGCAATTAACGTAGCCGCCGCAACTTTACACGGCGGTAAGGACCACTTCTTGAGCACTGCTCAGTTTCGCGGAGAAATCATGATATATCCGAACGCATATACCCGTGTGATAATCCGGTAATCTGTAGTGGGACTAGAGAACTCGGGGTTCGCGATGAGAGAACGTAACAATGATGATCGGCGTAAAGAGTCGGAAGGATGCGAAGAGTATAGAATTGTGGATTGAGATGCAAAAAAAAGTAAGGAACAAAAATGATAATTACGAGCGCTGGACGAAACAGGCTACTGATTCACGCCTCTCACGCCGCAATCATCTCATCACATGGATAGAAGGTTTGTTGAAATGCGATGCGACCTTGGAATCTGGAGGCTCAAAACCAAGAATAGTTCTTTGATCCTTGATCAACGATACGAATATAGCAAACTTCTCGATCATCCACGCAAGCAGTGTCCACAATATTCTCCGCTCACAATGACCTCGACGTCTTCAATCCTCGTAGCCGCCCAGAATAGCAGAAAGAAATGAAGTGGAACCTCCAAATCAAGCTGGCGACGGAGAATAGAGCGAGCGATAAAGTGACACACGTGATCCACTTGCTCAATGAGAAATCTTCGGATGAAAGTTCCAAAGTCAAACGAAACAATGAACCAATCAAACATTTCACGAATGAGCAAACGAAAAACCCACGAAACACTTTGCCGTTCTCGTTCAGCCCTTCAAGGGTACGAGAGTACTTTTCAATGTATAAGACTAATTAGTCTAATCCTGCGACCGTTATCGTTGACCTTGTGGAACTCTAGTACTTCAACTGTACTTGCGCAGAA
The DNA here is from genome assembly GCA_002162615.1 of Myriosclerotinia duriaeana. Taxonomy (NCBI): domain Eukaryota; kingdom Fungi; phylum Ascomycota; class Leotiomycetes; order Helotiales; family Sclerotiniaceae; genus Myriosclerotinia; species Myriosclerotinia duriaeana. Next base: position 371,402 of record NGKI01000026.1, read on the forward strand.
TTCTTTCATGACATTTCGGACAGCACCGTTCCGACCCTCTTGTCTTGGAAAGGCGAGACGTCTCAATTCGGGCATGAAGAAGTCTAATCTTAGCTAGACCTCTTTTCGAGGCCGAAGTTCAAAGGCATGAATATCCATGGATGAATCTGACAATCATCAATCAATAAATCAACAATCAGCCACCCCCGTGCCCCGTTCCCCATGATCAAACTTCGAACTCGAACTCTTTCATCTGATAAACAACATGACGATATTAGTATCGGATGTCAGATAAGGATTATGGATCTTCGATCTGATCTCTTAGGGAATCCTTCCTCTGAATTATTGTAAGAACAGTTAAGAGTGAGTCAGAGCTTTCTGAAACGGTGAAACGTAGATCATGAAACAAGATGAGCATTTTGACTTAACTTTTCGGAATCATACTTACAAGCTTCGACCATTCAAGATTTAACATCTAATAATATCCAATGATCTCGACCGAATACGTCGAACTTTCAATTGATTCGTCTATAAACCATGTTCAAGTATACTATTCATATGCGGCGCGTCGGGAAGAAGTACAAGGATACTTTGGAAATCATTCGCTTGTCGGCGTATGTTCCTTTACCAATAATCTTCGAGAAGAGGTTACATTTTCAACACGACCCTAACACGTAGCCGCCAGTGTCCATCTCTTCAAACCCTATTCTGCTAAAACGTGACTTTATTTACTTTGAGAAGTCTCAATTGTATAACGCATAATATAACTTGGGCGCTTGGAAGTCGGCTGTGCAAGAATTGAAAGGAAAAGCGTCTGCCGGTCGCGGTACTTGACTAATATGGTCAAAATTGAGGCAAAATCTTTCAATTCCCGACATACTCGACTCCACAGTTGAAATTATTTGACTATTGAAAGTTATTCCAGTACAATGGGTCGTCAATTTGGCCAGTTAAATGTTGCAAAAGGCGATTGAATAGGTTTCATTAAGCAAGCGCTGATTGACGAATAGGATGATGAATTATTCTTAGATACTCGACTCGAGTACCTACCTACCTACCCAGTAGCTATACCAGAATACCAAATACCGGATATCGAATACCTTATGGCATTATCGTTCATTATCGCTATTATTGTTTACAACCATACTGTTGTTCAATGTTAACTTTCTTGCTTCAGGTGACGCGGGCGCTTGAAGATATGTATGTATGTCGCGAAGTTCCACGCGATGTTGTAACCTATCCATAAATTTTCAAAAAGCAATTAACCTTAACCGAACGCGTCTTTTTGCTTACTTTTCTCCGAGCGCCTCGATTTTTGATTTGATTCGTGATAATTGATCTTGATTGGTACATTTCCTAGAATCCCCATGTTCGGATGATGTTCCCCCCCGGCCATGTACAATACCCATCTCTCCGGATCCACTGCCCAAAAGTTTTTGGCGTTTTTCTTGGGTGAGACATCGTGAGAGTCTAAAAATGAGTCATTGAGATTGCATGCGGTAGTGCATCGTATGCTTATCCTAATTGAGATGATCTTGAATTCGGCGCCTGCTGAAGAACGAACCATATGGCCTCAACTTGTCGACCAAGAAACAGTATCATATCCACCTTGCATACTTCAGTCCCCGTCTAACTACATTTCTCCGCGTTTAGGATTATGTAGGTCTTTTTTTGCATGCCCTTGTTCGGACCTTGAGCCGATCCATGGAGTGATCTAGCTATTGGATACTACTCTTCTACTCAATTCCCATGAGTATTAAACTGGTAGTTGTCACCTCATATCCCATTCTCACTCACTCATTCAGTCTCATCTCATACTCTTTCTTTCGTTCCTCATTAGAAATTTCCTCTGTCATCAAAAAAATTAGAAGAGCTGTGCTCATCATATCATCGAATCTTTTAATATCTTTCAGCCAATCCTATAACAAATTATCTGGAGCCGGCTCCTTCATCAAAACTTTAATACTAGTGTCTTTGTAATAGACACAGATCACCTACCGCCCACTACCACTCTTCTCATATCTCTGCGTAAGTCAAGCATCAGATATTATACACACACGTGTGTTCCTATAGCCTTGACTAACAACGTGAATGTATACAGTTCGGTAGCAGATATGTCCTTTGATTATTCTTCATTCTCATTTGAGCCAACCACCCCTCCACAATTCGCATTTGAAGAGCCTTTGATTAGTGCTCCATTCAAACTTGGTCATTCTCGATCAGGTTCACAAGTGTCTATTTATTCTCGATCTTCATCACCATCTGATTCTATCAGCATCACAAGCACCCAGATGACGACTCCTGCGCGATCACCAATTAGACAGCATGGTCCCCTCCTCTTACCTAAGATTCGTCCACAAGATCAAGAGATCAATGCTTCCCCCTCAACTGGAATGAGAGTAACAAAATCATCGAAAAAGAATGCTGCTGGTCGTGCTTTCAAACCTTCTCATAATAGAAGTTACACGAATCCTGAGACAATCTTGTTCAATTCCGATATTTTCACTCCCAGTACCCGCCCAATGTCTACTCTTTGCTCACCAATGCATGCTGTTCAATCCATTGAAAGTCAGCAACATAGACGTTCCTCAAGTTCCAGTCTTGATGGTCAGACATTGGGCAAATATGGATTTCCAACTTATCGTCAAATGCCAAACTACATTCAACAATCCCCAAACATGTCATTTATGGAATCCTACTCTCCACAACCACATGAGCGCTACCCAACACCTGCACGAGAACCCTCTCCACTCGCTCAAAGCATCAACATAGATGACATCACCCCCACCCATTTCTCCAATGACACATCAACAACCAATCTAGCCAACTACCTTACATCCCCCAACCCCGCCCCAGCCCTCGTCCGTCAACTCAACATTCACGTCCGCGATACTAACGCCAAACATTTCTGGTGGGACATCCGACAAATCCGGCCCTGGACCTCCTTCAACACCAACACTATCGCCTCCATCCCCGGTTTCCACGGCCTACTAAACGTGAGTCTCCCATCAAACATGTTCCACCAACCATCCCGCGCCTGCGCAAACCCCGAAACCGAAACCGAACTCCAAAACATCTACACCCAATTCTACGCATCAAAATTAAACCACGCCCTCTCCATTTCCCAAGGAACTCGTCATCTAATGATGCGTGCCTCCTCAGCCGCTGGTCAAAAATCCGGCGAGCCATCTTTCATCTCCAACTACACAGATGATAACTCCCAACTCATCTACGGACGCGGTCTCGGTCGCGTAGTCGGCCTAGTCAAATCTTTCGATCGCTGGAATACGGGGATGCGCGTGGAAGGTAATCACCGCAAAGTCGAATATCTACGCGGCCTCGCACATTTACATAAATGCATGCGTGAGCATGGATGTCGATACGGATTCATCATGACGGAAATCGAACTCGTCGTCGTTCGCAATGGTTCCGAATCCGTTCCTCATTTCGGATATCTCGAAGTGCAAACCATCCAACTGGCGGCCCACGATAATCCCCTCTCATCCACATTTGAAGAGGTGGAAAATTCGTTCGGGATGGATGAGGCGTGCGAGGTTGGCGTGGCGAAGAAGGCGCTGAAGATGACGGCGTTGATGGCGCTTTGGTATTTGCATATGTTGGCGCGCGATGAGATTCTTCCCGGACAGGTGGGGTGGAAGAGCGAGATTGGGGCGCCGGCGGAG
>NGKI01000026.1:381870-395970 GCA_002162615.1 Myriosclerotinia duriaeana
AAATTTTTTGCCCTACTCCAAGCCCAGAATTTAACCTTTATTTAGGGGGGGGGAGAGTAATGTAATTCGAAAAGTCTGATTAATATTGAGGATGGGAGTTGGGAATTGGGAATTGGGAATTTTATGTGGAGAATAGAGGATGAGGATGGAGGATGGAATGGGATGGGATAGTCATACGGAATAAAGAGATGTATACAATATAATAGAGAATTTCAATAGAGTTGAGCAAGCGATTGAATAATAACTGATTAGATTGGTTGGAAAGATGGATAAAAGATCAATAGATGCGCCAGTGGGTAAGTGGGTGGGTTGATAGTGAAATGGAGCGAGGAACTGATGATGATGATGATGTTTATATTAAGTGATACTATACTGATGGATGGAGATAAGTTGATGAGCATATCTAGTAGTATGGATATCCAGGTTTTGTTGGAATGAATGAAAGCATTTTGGGGATTTTGGGGATTATATGGTCGTCACCTATTTTCGAAACAAATGGAGTGGATGAAGAGTGATAGAGAGGAAAGATGGAGAAGGGTGTAGGAGATTTGGGATGCCTATCAAAGGGGATTTGTGGGGGTGAGGTGAGGTGCTAGGAATGGGGATAGGGATGGAAATTGGGGTGGTGATAGGCACAGGACTTGAGAAATGCAAAGAGGATAAAGATGGAGAGAAGGTGATAAGGAGAGGGACGAGACGAGAAGGTCATTGAGCAAGTACATTAATCCTCACGTGGTCGGGGATCATATCACATCATCACAAAGCTTCATTCATCACATCAGATCACACCCGACTACTGAAGACACAATTCATTTTCCGTCTTGATTGTTTTTTTTTGGCTACATGAATGGCCTTGTTTACTTTTTTCCGCCGCACAGCTAGTACTTCGATATATCCAAGGTCCATCATCTCTCTGAGGCATGACCCCCAAAAGTCGGACAGGCCAGCCAATACTTAGGGAGATATCCCCAGGATAAAGAGAGTTCCACTCGCTGAATCAAGGGTCTCGCTGCACAGTTCATACTTCGAATCAACCCCAGCCATCAAGGTATATCATTTCTCTGACCCTCCAGAAAATGGATAGGCCAGCCGACGAAAATCCTTAGGGAATCATCCCCAGGAAAAGAAAAGTTCTACTCGCTGTTCTTCAAGGTCGAAACGGTTGACGGATGTACAACATCAACTTTTGTACCCTCTTTGGTATGGCTGACAGCGAACCCTACCAGAGAACCTTCCTTCCCTTTGTCCAACGAGAAGTTCTGGCTTGTGAAGTCGCGGCTTCGAGTTTACTCTCCTCGAGTTGGTCCGTTTTGTTCATCATCTGCAAGATACCCATATATCACATCGTTGTGAATAGCCATTTGGCATGGAAGCCCATCCCACTTTGTCCATGAACTTGACGCACACTGTACAGACCAACTGGACCATCTAAGTATGAGCCCTTTGTTTCCGCTACTTCCCTGTGCGCCTTTTATGCCGCTTATCCGCCCTAGCTTTGTCTTCAGCGGTACGCTTAGCGATGCATGAATTACAATCGTCTAGTGTATTTCTTGAACCAAAATTAACCGCTTCTCAGTGGGACCTATCACCGATGCCTTTACTCCTCGGTCAACAACTTCCCTAAGTTCGGGTGTAATAACCCAGCTCCCGTTGGAAAAGTGTTTGGCTGAGTCGGGTGTCGGGTATGTGGTGAGTGATATGGTTGATTTTGGAGTTCTGTGTCCCCAACCACAGCCACCAAGTTCCATCATTTCATTGAGACATGAACCCGCCCATTTCATAGGCGAGTTCTGTGTCCCAACCCCAGCCCACGAAGGTCTATCATTCTCCCAACACAGATGGATCATGCAAAACATCCCATTCATTTCTGCTTGGATTGTTCTGCATTTATTGTTGTTCTTCGGAAGGACTGATGTATCTTGCTGGCTCACGAGGTAAAGTAGGTGGGCGCCCTGTCATATTGACGGATTAAACGATCCAAGCAGTAGCCGCTGGTGTGGTCAGCCAGGCAGCTCCGCATGCAATCGACACACACCCAATCGACCTCCATAAGGAATCTCGGCGGAATTCTCTTCGGTTGTGGAGGAAGGTAGGGCTGAACAATCATCAGTTAGCTACATACGAAGGAAAAGGTATGAAGAAAATACTTGCTATTTGTAGGATTGGTGATGAACCTCCACACCCCACAAACCTTACTCACTACATCCGCCAATTTGTCGGCCGTTCGTAAGTATTGATTTAGGATCATTGCAATAACCATTAATATAATTATTGTAAAATGGAAGTTGAGTTAGAGACAAAAGTCTCTACAATAGCGTCGGAAGTTATAGCATGCCAGTCGCAGATCGATAACATTACCATCCATATCCGGGATTTCTGTCGTGGAATGCGTAAGAAGATGCAGAAAGCGGGTGATGCAATTCACTTACTTTCCGCGGGAGCCTTCGGCGGCGCTCCTTTGCCCTAGCGGTTTCATCCGCGGTCCGCTTAGCTATGTATGCACAACAATCGTTCTGTGCGGTTCTTGTCGCAAAATTGGTGTTCTGTCGTTGAAATTGTGGAGTCCCAATGTTTGGGGTTGGTATAGCGCAGTACGTTGAAAGGAGTGCTGGGTGTCGGCATCTGTACACGTTCGGAGTGATATACCATTGGCACATATCTAAATTGGATTAATACTACTACAAATTGTTTCGGATTATATATACTTGAAGTAGGAGAAAATGATAGTATAAGTGTTTGGTGCTAAGCTTTGTGATAAGAAATTAATGGATGGAAGTTGGATGGAAATTGGATTAGAGTTGGATGGAAGTTGTAATGAAGTTGTATGTTACTCACCCAAGGAACGCCGACGCGAAGGCGAGGCAACTTCCTCCTCCGATTCCGCCAGCAAAGCTTCCACGCCCCTCAGCCGATAAATATCCTTAGGGAAATATCCCCAGGATAAGAAGAGTTCTACTCGCTGGATCGGGGGTCTCGCTGATCTACCATCTAGGATTTGTTCCCGATGGACATCCTATCGAGGGATTCGATGAGAAGGGCTCCACTGTCTTGTAATGAAATTTGAAGAAGCTTTTAGTGACTTCTCATAGGGAGCCCTTCGGTCCCTAGTTTCCATCGTTCTCAATAGAATGTTTCTCTTTCCCCTAAGGAAGTATTCTGGCGAATGGTATCTTACGAGAACAAGTTTGTTCCTTTCAGATATACCAGTTCCTTATCAAAGACGTCCAAGGTCCATGTGGTCTTCGAGACTAGTTGGTTTTTTCTGCTTTCTTAATTTTCGTATCCTCAACGCTCTGCACGAATTTTATTGACGTCATCCAAACGCCAAACCTTTGTGCCATCGGCAAACAGGGTATCATATGGCAAAGCACCTTTTGAGGAGCAAAAAACATTCAAATTGGCCGGAACAAACGTTTTTTCGGCCGCTCTCCTTTTAAAGGGTACTCGCTGTACACGCGATGGTCGTCGGATTGCTCTTGAGAGGCAACGCTGGGACGTAACCTCTATGTCGTTTACGAACTTATTGCATGTCGTTTTGGATGAGCGCCCAAAGCGGCTGTAGTATATTACATCGTCCGCCGCTCTGCCAGCAAAAAGAATAGTGACCTTCCACTGCTCATAATTCAGTGCTTGGCTCATGTTCTCCCACGTATATTGAGACGGTTGATCGTCATCCGCTCCGTGGTAACCTCATAAAAACCGACCATCAATTATCATAGGAAGGTTATCGGACCCTAAAAGCGGCTGACCGCAATAAGGCTGATTGCACCTGATTTCATACGTTTGCTGAAAGGCAATCCGGACAATCCTCCTGGAGGTACCCCGAAACCGACAAACCGAATGTCGTCCCCGCCATACTAATCGGTACAGTGCATATCGGGCTGCACATTGCTGCGCATCCTCCGGTGCTCGTGCCAAGATACAACAATCAACAGGACAATCCCGATCTGGTAGTCGTCTTTGGCCTTGGAATTGAACAATCAAGAGATGTACTCCATCATACACAAACACCTGTGGGCACTTGTATTCCGATGCATGCCGCAAGCCCCGACATCATGCTTGTTATGATCCCGCTTATGATTTTCCGTGATAGTATTTTGACCGGATATTGCTTCTGCATATCCAACATTTCAATTAATACGCTCTTATAAAATCCCAGGGAAAATAACAGCACTATCGCAAGGCAATCCTTTGAAGTAGTATACCTTCAAAACCCAATGACCCCGACGTCTCAAATATCAGGGTCGCTATGCCACGATCAAGCTTGTCAAAATCGAGAGGGACGCCGCTGCTTGAGGGTTGAGGTGCATCTCACTGTCAGCAACAGCGATGATTTATTGACATCAGCGTTGTTGTGTTGATTGTAAAAGTTGCCACTTACTCCCGCCAGGACCCAGTATCTCCTTGCCCAGGCTTTGTCTGCTGGCTAAGGAACGCCGCTGCTTGAGGATTGAAGTTTCTTTCACTGTCAGCCCCTGAACTGTGATGAACCTTTCCAAACAGGCAACGCGTAGAGCCCCATCCCTACTACCCCAGTCTGCCAATACTGGGGAGGGGCTCAGCGGTAATATAACACTGATGAGATTGAGCTTCCAATTCCAACACTTGCAACATCGCCAGCCTGCACGGTTGAATGCCTTTCTTCGGCATCTCGTTATACCCCCACCGAGTTTATTGTTCGTACAATAAAGAACATTAGACAATGCTGTCGTTTCGGATTGGCCAATGCTGTTTCGCTGACATGGTATCGGCATTTGTGTAACTGGATTATAGTGGGGGTTCTCGATCCATGATGGACAAGTTCGCAAAGCCACGTTGTCAAAAAATCGTGGATCGCACCCTAAGAATTTGCTATACTGCACGCACGCAAACCGTGTGTATAACAGCTCCTGTGTCTCCAATCCTCTTGATGTCTATAATGCGCTGCGGTGTAGATTAGTACCCTGTGAGATTCAAGTCAGTTATATCCTCATTGTTCTCTTTGAAAGGCACGTACCTATAGAACCATAGAAAAGATTCGTGGAGACGAGCTTATTCTTTGCAGTAGCTTGTTGTGATTTCGGCTCTGACTCCGAAGATTCTCTTTGCGTGTGTTGCTCTAGATCATTGTTGAGTCGCAGTGTAGAGATGAGTGATTCGACACTAGAGCTGAAAGATGACTAATTCTTCGTTAGCACTAGTACGTAAAAAATAAGACAATATAACACCATACATCATACACCTGAATGTAGATAAACTTCCTACTGTATCAAGCTTCACACCACGTTTCCACAGCTTGCTGCTAATGTATATAACGGGGATGTCAACATCAAGCGTGAGGCTCTCAAATGGACCTACGACGGTCTGCCAAAATAGTAAGTCGTTAAGGCAAGACTTTAAGACTAGCTTGAACCTAGTGTGTCCCGCCGACGATTCTCGGGTGTTATAAGATTGGAATCGCGTGCCTTACGCGCTACCGATTAAAGGACTGGACTTTTGCGGACGACAAAAATGCTTTAGGCACCTAATATTCGTGTTATTCCTGAGAATCAAAGATGCTACAGGCAGCAAACATACCATGGAGTTGTAAAGCCGCATACCTCAAGAGCCGTGATCTCTCACAGCACAAGAAGAAACGTCACACCACACCAACAGCAAGATGGACTTCTGGCTTTCATCGAGACTGCAAAGAAGCGGTTCTTGTCAGAGATAAACAATGAAGTATCATCAGCTCTCCTTTGTGGTTTTTGAACTAAGGCATATAAAAGATTCATGCGCCATATCTTCATGGGCTGCGAGGACAATTTCAAAAGAAAAGTAAAAGGAATCAATGAATGTGGGTGATGGGGGCTTTATGCTATGAATCCCAGGCTCGCTGGGCACTTGCCGCAGAGGTGCGGACGCTGTTTGAGTCCACGGCAATTTCCCACTTACACAAGATATATGCAGAGCTACACAGTATCAGCTCATGTATCTCGTATAACCGTATCAAGTAAAGATAGCCAAAGATAAGTTGAAAATTTGTTCTGGACCACTTGTCCATGAGAATTTACGGACCTCAATACATCCGCTTCATGTTGTGATTGTTACATTATGAATCCATTAGTAAAGGAATTGCTCAATATTCGTCGAGAGAAACAGTGTGGTAGAACAAGGGCTGAGCTTTCCAGCACGTTGAATGCAGGCAAACGGAGGGGTGCGGGGTAACAGGCTGATTGAAGAAAATTGTAGCACTCTCAGTCTCTCACTGATCATTGTGATACCCGAGCCCAGTTTCTCTCTCAAAATTCACCCAACTTGATGTCGTATTACAGCTGGTACTACCTCATATCTGCACCCCTCTTTTTATCGACAAGTTCATTCGCGAATGGGCTGCACATTCTGTCACGCTAGGGAAGAAAATCACGAAATCTCTAACGCGTCTCCTGAATCCCGAGTTTGGCTTTGAAAGTGTCACCTAAAGTTTTGGATGACAAGCGGGGTAGTGGTCGCATGATGAAATGTTGGTGAAACAGGTAATCGTACGCGTCGTCACACGAAACAACCTGATTTGGATCTTCTTGCTGTAAACAGTTGACGCGTGATCACATTACTGATGCATCAATATGATGATAGGTGGCGAATCCTCATGCGATATGGCTTGGCCTAGTAGTACGGATTAGATTAGGTTTCTCTTGGATCGGCAGTTGAGTAGACTTCGGTGCTCGAGGTCGGCTTATGTCATTAAACTCGGTAACACCGGTGTGACCGAATTTTACTTTTCTTCCGAGCGGACTAGAGAGAGATCCCGAGTGTTGTGATCACTCAACAATCAATATCTCTATCATTAGATCACGAGCGCATGCATGATATAACAGCACATGATGCTAACGTGATATTCACCAAGCTATAGTATCAGGCTCAGCTTCACCTCATTCATCCCGAATGTGGATGTCATAAGGTATTAAAGCTGACTTATTTATATTGCTCGCTGCGAGACTTGAATATTCACCTGATTAGGCCTTGTATTACCTAGATGCAGTGTCTGTATGGAAATCTCCTGGATAACCTAAACCTCGGGGCTGAATTAAGCAATCCAATTTAACCCCTTTCCTATTACTTGAGCACTGTTTTATCGATATTGAACGAGGAAGTTCATCAGACTATGAAAATCCAGTTTATATGCCTTCTGACTCTGGGACTTATTATTGTGTGAGTTTTGAGGTATCTGAAAAAAGAGGATCAGTCATCTGAATCTCACAACATGAAAACCTTCACCTGTTTTTAGACGTCTGATTGTATCACAATAGTCACGTGTGATCAGATGAATACCATTCCTCAATCATAAGCTATGTCACCTCTTATCAATTTGTTGTATCTGGTACCGACACCAGCAGCTTATAAGGTCTCGAGGTATCAAGCTCGGGATCCTCACCATTATCGCTATTATCCGAAGGAAACTCTCCTTCCGCCCATTCTAAGAAACGATTGGAATGCTCGAACTCCCAGTCGTAGTCAAGCTTCTTTAATCTTTGTCTCATTACTAGTCCGATAGCTCCTTCTTCATCCTGGTTCCACTTTTTCCTACCCCATTGCTTATCTGTTTCATCTGGTTCTCGAAATACGCATTGCGCGAAGTCAAGCATAACGACACGATAATCATCCTGCGCAGTCCCGCCCGTGACCATGATGTTGGAAGGCCTCACATCTTCATTTCGAATCGAGTAGTCGTCTAGAAGCCGTACAACCTGGACTGCTTGGTGACAAATGATTCCCCAATCTTCTCTTGGTGCTTTTGTTGGCATGTCTGATAATGTATATCCATCGATATGCTCCAGTAGAATACCATTGATTTCGAAAAATTCAATAGAATCACTAGGCATACCTTGCATTGACTCCATAGTTGGCTGCAGTTGAACTTGGGCCAACAATCGTGGGATTTCTTTGCCATGCAATTGATCCAGTTTCTGATACACATTTGTCTCTGTTTCATGCATATCTAAGCACAAATCATACAGATAACTTTCGTTCTGTCCCGTATCCCATCCCTCCTCAGGCTCCTCAAATTCATCATCGTTCCGTAGTCGGTGCACGAATTGTGAAGCATCACCACTCTTAACAAAGTCACGATACGCGGCCTCTTTAGTAACTGTTAATGGGCCAATCTTGTAGTCAGATCGAAGTTGAGTAGCGAATCGTCGGTCAAACAATTTGAGCACAGCTCGTTTGTCGTGAGGGCGGTCCAATAGCTCCACCTCCATCGCACATGAGAGTGTTGATGGTTCGAAGAACTTGATTATTTTACAAGGGATGGTCTTTTCGTCGACTTTCAAATCGCACCTACTTTTCGTTCGCAGCTCTAATATAGTCCCCTCAATATAGGTACACCTCGAGAAATGTTAGCTGGTAAGAAGACTTTTTGTGCTTGGTTCACTAATTACTTTATGTCATCCATCTTTCGTGGTCAAACGAATGATCACGGTGTGTATAATTCTGGAAGGTGGCTGTTGAAGACCAATACAACAGACCGAAGATACAAATGAAATTCCAATGTTGGTAACGAATCTCAGTCTCTGTGACCAAATTTTCAAGTCGAGTTGACAGCCATGAACTTACACGACCTCGGGAAGCACAAATATTGGGAAACATCGAAAGTGGGCGAATCTCTGGGCGCTTTAATGATTTTATGTGGGCGCTTTTAGGATGCTATGGAGCAAGTTACGACGTGTAGTTGAAAAAATATGATATTTATTTTCCTCTTCTTTTTAATATAATTATAAAAACGATTGACATATACTTAAAAGTCACACAGAAGTCTTCGATCCTATAAATATTCGAAAGTGCCATCATGCCCAATGTACATTGTTAATTTTACAAAGTTTTCAGTCTTCTAGATTTGGAGATTGTCTATATACACTTTATCTATCAATCTAGCTGATCAATGTTCTTCAAGGAAGAAAGGAAAAACGTCTTTCAAGGGATTTTGTGATCGGGCACTTGCTCATTGTCTGACAGTCGATAGTAATACCGCGTATTACAAATACAAAGTCTCTCTGCCCGGTTGCTAGAAAATCCATCAGACAGATACTCAAGCATTTACCAAATGTGAAGGTTTCCTGTATCAATCTCCTGGACATGATGTGCTTAAACGCCATAGTTTCGGTCAGTGTCCTGTTTCTAGAAGATCCACAGGCGTTGATGTTGGTGAAAGACTGTTTAAATGCGGTCCCTAAGATGAAAGCGAATCAATGGTTTTGAGACCTCAGTCCACGAAACGTATATCTGCAAATGATTGAGACTTTCAAACGTCAGCACTGAGAATTGAATATGACGATAAAGATTCTTTCTTCGAAATGATATAGAAAGGAAGACTTTCAAACAACTACGGTGAGATTGGGACTTTCAATACTCGACATTGGGTTCAATAACGAGAGATCAAGATTCAAGATGGTAATGAACGCTTGTACATACCAAATTTTCTCCCGTGCCTTGCTAGTCATTCCAATTGTAGGTCGAACACCTGCCTGCACACTTGTTGCCTCATCTGGGTATGATGCTGGATGGACGATCGATGACTCGACGATGAGCTCGTTTCTTCAGCTTTGGACCAACGGAACAACATAATGGCTATACAACAACCTTTCCCAGGGAACATTGTGTTTTGTTCAAAAGGAAAGTCAGCAGCTGCAAAAATTAGACCTCTTCATTTACCCGTACCCGAAATCTTTGAAAAGAGAATCGCTTTTCTCATTGGTGCTCATCACCCAAGAAATTTGCATTTCCCATTCCAGCCGACACAATCTTGGGAATTAGATCTTTGACCTTCGCAGATATTTTTTTGGATAAACTTTAATTGCATCTGAGAATGCTGTATCCTGCTTTGTATGGCCATCTCGTCTTTCGAGCCAGCCGATTTAGTTACGCCCTAGGATCGCTTAGAAGACACAATTTTTTTCCTATCCCTCAAACTCTTTGCAAGAAATATGTGCGAAATGAATCGACACATTTCTCTCATCCATATATTCTATATAAGGTAGATACAACTGACAGTATTCGAGTTTGGATCGAAATGTGCGGAAAAATATAAATCGAGGGAAACGAGGGATAGCTACCGGTGGGGAGGATTTCGAATGACTGCGAGACCACTTGAAGTTCAACAGGCTTGCAGTATAATTTAGTTGTAAGGCTCTTTAGGAGGTTTTGTATCTGATTGATTCCATTGTACCGCTCGCTTTTCGGGACTTCTGTTTTTCTTGTGTGGTATTGTATTTGGTTCGGCGTTTCGATGAAGTAATTCGCGGAAGTTGCTACGATCCTTTAGTTTTTGCGAAACAAAAGTAACAAAACATCTTTCGCATTTACTGTTTCCCTTTGTATTCATTCCTGCTTATTGTGTTCGCGTATATACTCTCTTGTGATGTTTTTTATGCGAGTTCCTATCGTGGTCTTAGCCAAGTTGTCGAAGTTTGACCATTTGAGGCCCAGTAACATATGGCTCGTCTGCTTCTCTTCTTAGTGATCTGCGCCATCATATAACTCTGTCAGCTTCAGTTGAATGATATATTTAGTTCTATTCCCTTATATGAAGGATGCATGGGTGTTATCTACCATCTCGTGGTCATTCAGTGATGATATATCTACTTCTGCACTTCAGGAGTCTCAACCATGGCTGTCAAGCGCGGTTAAAGCCATCCTATTCTTACATGTTATTTTGTTTCTGGTGTAATGTCTCTTTTATTGTGTATGATTCGAAAGCGCATTATGCTGATGCTGTACGATGGAGGTGGGGTAGTTTGTCTTCGACTCGTCGCGCATCAGGCGTGGGGCTTCCAGGTCCCGAGCAGCGATATCCACGCATGAGAATAGTAAGAGAGATATTTCTGTTGTTGTGGTTAAATTGACTCTTGGCTATTGATATTTTGTTTTGTCAGTTTGATTCTCGAACGTTTAGGTGGTGAAAACTTCAAGTCATGTGTCGATATGCGCAGGTGTTTCCAGAAGTCCGGACTACAGTCCTAGTTTCAACTCTTCCGATGATCGGAAGAACAAGGCACTTGGACAAAGATCTGTTTGTAGCAATTAGAGTCTTAGCTTGGATGCAATTGATTTTGATATAGAAAAAAGATCGGGGAAACAATGTGTTTGGTCATTAGCATCGGACATATTAATTGTATTGTGTTCGAGAATGGTGTCTAGTTCTGAAGGACTACATGCAGTCAATGTTGTATGTCATGGGATCCCCCACAAATATGAAGCGGCAGATTTTGTTGTGGCGAAGAAATGAGGAAAGTGCAAGTAGTACCTGTCCTCGCCACCCCCTATGCACCTGCCAATGCATTGTGTCTGTTTCCATAACTCATTGTAGGAAGTAAAGTATATCAAGTCATCCCAGGTTCATCAACACTTCATAATGATAAATCTATTCATAGTATCGTTGTACGTACAACTCAGCATATCTATCTACCTTGTGCTTATTGGTCCCCAATTCATGTTCAGAGGAGGAACAGGAGTCACATGTCCAGACTTTACCTTACAAACTTTCAATTCAGAAAAATACTTGCAACTCGTGTGTGTACTAAGTTGGATTACGATCTATTGCCAGCTTATAGCCCGATTCATTATCGTGAGCAGTCATTATTTCTACTCAATTCTACCAATGGCTTTGCTTGGAATATGCCTTTTCGAAATTTATTGCGTAATTATCCGTGTTGGCCTGCTTGGTTACAAGTTTAGTCTCATTTAAAGTGTTTTTATGAGCTATTTCATGGTCTGGTGACCAATTCAAGTAGCCTTGGGAGATAGCTAGTCAAGTACTTTAGTCAAATCAAATGGACATAGTGCTCTTTGGATTCCTGAAAACCCCGCGGCGCTAAGAAATCTGTTCCACTTTTTGGGGTATATAAGGACCCCTTTCCCCCTCCATTCTGAGATTTTTTTTTTCGTCCTTCCATCATATCAAGTAAGTCCTCCTATAATATTTTCTTTCACTTACACCCAGGTCTAGGCAATCCATAACAACCCAGACACCATCCACGACATAATATCGGCAACGACCCAGGTTAAGAAGGTGGAGGAGTGGGAACCACAGGTTACAACGGTGGCCTGGTGGTGGAGGGGACCTAGATCGTAGAGTATGCATGTAAGAGTTATATGTTTAGATCAATTACAATTTGGGGGAGGAGAAGAGCCCGGAAAACGATCGAAATAACGAACGAACGAACGAGTTAACGAAGGTGGAGGTCGAAATAGTAGGACCCACAGGTTACAACGGTAGCCTGGTGGTAAAGGGGACTTAGATTGTAGAATATACATGTAAAAGTTATATATTCGGGTCAACTACGATTTAGGGGAGGAGAAGAGCCTAGAAAACGATCGAAGTAATAAATAAACGAGTGAGCTAACGAAGGTGGAGGTCGAAATAGTAGGATTTACAGGTTACAATGGTGGTTTGGTGGTAAAGAGGATCTAGATCGTAGAGCATGCATGTAAGAATTATGTGTTCGGGTCAACTACGATTTGGGGGAGGAGAAGAGCCCGGAAAACGAACGAAGTAACGAACGAACCAGGATCCAGGAAAGTGGCTGTTGGCTCTACAGGTTTAAATCCCTTCAAATCTAGAAGCAGGATTAAAAATGATGGCCAATGGTCCAATCACTATGATGCTAGATTTGAAAAAGTCAAAAGTTTGACATTTCTAATCCTTTCATTCCTCCCCTTTCTTTACCCCACTAACTATTGGTAGGCTTAAATCCTTTCAAATCTAGAAGCAGGATTAAAAATGATGGCCAGTGGCCCAATCAATATGATGCTAGATTTGAAAAAGCCAAAAGTTTGACATTTCTAATCCTTCCATTCCATTTCTTTCTTTTCTCCACTAACTACTGACCGGCAACTCACGGGGTTGCCGGCGCTATTCCGCTGGCGTACTAACTAGGCCATTGAAGATCTGGCTTTTTAGCTGGACTTTGAAGGTCTTACCCTACAGATATGACGATTTAGATCGTTTCCGTATTCGGTCTTGTGCTTCTGTGAGAAGACTAGTTATCTCACACTATGAACCTAGTGTGACATTAGCATATTCGTTATCTCACTGCAAATGCTACCAACTAGGGTAGAGCATTTTCGGAAAACTCGGTATTTCATCACTTCCCTTTCCCCGCATGAGGAGATTGGCTAACTCTTTGGGGATATGTCCATGATGTTAGCTTAGACCCGTGGACATCGGTGACAGAGTGGAGAAGCCCCGTGTGCACTAGCGCGGATGATTGACCCCTCTCGCTAAAACTTTGCGGGGTAAAATTAGGGCAAGCATGCACGGTATTAGAACCGAGTCAGCATACTACTTATAGAGACACTGAGTGAGACCTCTTAGACTAGTACAATTAAAATACCCGACTCTCAAATCATCCTACAATATAAACGGTCCGCGATAATGCTTCAATATCCATCCATTTGCTTTCTTCAAATCTAATAGCTAATTCGCCCAGAAAGTGTGTAACTCTGCCCTCTAAGAAACCAATCATTCCTCTTGTGATCTCCCGATTGCTAGTATGTGCTGGGTCATCAGTCTGAGTGTTCTCCTATTTTTTTTAGTCGCACGAGTGTCGGGTATCCGGGGTATCCGCAGTGTTCAGTATATTAAAGATGTCGTGATGTGACTATATGTCACAATCTAGACGTAGCATCTAGAATTAAATCAAGGGGCAATCAACAAAAACACATCTACTTTTACAAATGTCGAAACGACTCGCGGAAGCTAATTCTCGCTAAAATTTAGTCTATATTTTAGGGGGACGGATTTGGCGTAGCGTTGCGCTAGACATCGAATGTCTATTACATCATGCATCAACAACATATAGAATTTCAAGATGTATGGATCTTATAGAAAAATTAATTCGAATTAACTAATCAAAAAGCAACTTATTTTCTATTCTAAGTATATTAGTTATATTATAATTTAGTATGTATTGCTTTGAAAAACATTTCGTTTAATTGTAATGAGTAGTTTAGAAAGCGATTGAATAGTAATGTAATAATATATTTATAATTATTTCTGTTAATATTATTTTTAGATATGTATAGTGTGGGAAAGCACATGATTTCGATGTACTTAGAATAGTCTAGTTCACAGTCACGTGACTG
>NGKI01000027.1:1140-30423 GCA_002162615.1 Myriosclerotinia duriaeana
TTTCTTCTGGTGATGTAGTTCCGGTGACCATCTTCCGGTGAAGTGTGCCCGGTGAGTTTCTTCTGGTGATGTAGTTCCGGTGACCATCTTCCGGTGAAGTGTGCCCGGTGAATTTCTTCTGGTGATGTAGTTCCGGTGACCATCTTCCGGTGAAGTGTGCCCGGTGAGTTTCTTCTGGTGATGTAGTTCTGGTGACCATCTTCCGGTGAAGTGTGCCCGGTGAGTTTCTTCAATGACGTCTTTAGTGATGTCTCCTGGTGATCTTTCCCGGTGTACAACTGCTAGCAACTGTCTCCCGGTGATGTTATTCCGGCGAGCTATCCCGGCGAGCTATCCCACCGCTTCATGAAGCATTTGTGAATTGCCCTTCTTTTGTAAAAAGTATTAAAAATCAACTGCTAACATTTCATTTCATAGCAAGCTGCAGATCACCCCAACTCGAACATTTGGCATAGAAACACCTTAGTCCAATCGAAGCAACAGCCAGCCACAAACCACCGAGAAAATCATCAATGAGCGCCTTACATAGATCGACTTATTGAATGCAGCGAAGCCTGGGAAGACTTTAGAACTATGCAATTTGACAAATTATTCACAATTTCTATCAAAGAAACCCGAAGACTTATCCAACCACACCTACGCCTTGACACAAATTCGCTTGGTTGCGCTCTATTTGCCAACAAGCCAAGTCACAATAACAATTACATCCAAGTCACTGTCGGCCCAGGTTTCCACGTTTTGCTCCAGCAACTCGCCATGATAGCAGCTGGTTAGATCGAACACCTCAACCCAACACAAAGAAAATGCCTATACGATGTCTCCCACTTATGCCACCAAGCCAATTATTTCAACATTGACCATCTCTTGTGAAAGCTGCTAAGTTGAACTTATCGCGAAAAATTATGTTGGCCACCTCATTCTCCGCTTCGCCACCTTACCCTATGGAAGCAAAATAACAGGGAAAGCATTCAATTTGATCTACAACGCAACGAAATTTATACCCAAGTGCATCCTTATAGCCATGTTGGAACTGAGAATAGTATGCGCTGTGTATTAGACCTGACGGAAATCTGGGATCGACACGATATTTAGCGGTCTTCATTGTGTCTTTGTGCCTTCTATCAGTTTTCTTCTCTTGCTTGTGGCGTTGCAATATACTTACGAATTACCACTTACCCCGGCGTTCAACTATTCTTGCAACCCATTAAAGTGTTAAAAGCAATAAGTCAACTAGTTTTAAAACAAGACCCCAAAAAATTTCATTGTTCTTTCCGGTGTACAAAATAAACTCTTCCTTACCGTAAGTGTGGTCCGTTTTCGGGAACGCAAGACCGAAAGACAGGCTTGTGTTCCGAACGTATGAAGCTAGAATCCCGAGAACCGAAGGCTAGAGGGCCAAAAATTATCAAACTAAGAGGCGATTGCCGTCTAATTGAGGCAATCCCCATTGCCTAGTTCGTACCAAATTGATTATTTCCTTGATCTTCGAGGGCTTAGATGGTGATTGAAGTGTGAAAGCAATAAAAGAGAACTGGGCCAAGAGATATAGGTTATTTGGATGGACATTTGGATTGGCTGTGAACAGTATGACATTGAGATCAGATTGACATCGGGATTCATTTTGTGTGGATTCACCTGGTCTGCATAGTATAGTATATTGAAATTGGTTAAAGAATGTAGGACAAATGCCTTGAGATATCAAATATCCTCGGAAGCAAACAAAAGCTTTATCAACTTGCTACTATAGTATCGGGGACGTAACGTGTAGCCCGCCAGTAGGCTATCAATACTATCTGAGCTCCAAGATTTAGACCCCTCGGGCCCCCGTCTTAAAATATCAGTTCTCTTACCCCAACTGCCGTTAAGCTCGCCGAAAGCAATAAAAAAGAATCGAAAAAATATACATAGCCTTCATTCCGTTGGTAGAAAATGCAATATCCGTCTTAACTCCCCGAATCCCTCCCCGCTTATTCTCCGCAATTCTACATATAAATCTGCGGCCTATTTCCCCGCTCAATGCGGGGTGCATCCTCCATCATTGAACAAAACCGAGATCATTCCACACTGGTAGGCTATTGCATTTATACGACTGGAATGTGTGAATATTTGATTGATCCAAGGCTCTCCATCCTTTGTAATCCTCCTTCTTGGCTCCTCAGATTCCACGTAACGGTTTGATTCGCAGATACAGTAGAAAGGTATTTAAGCATCATCAACCGGCGTAATGGAAAATATACACTCATCATCTTCATATTTTCTTCAAAATACTTGGGATGTCTTCAGGTACAATGGCAAATCCTTGCGATATATCTACATTCCCCTTTCCAGACCTCTCAGGTGCATCATTCCTTACCGGGACAGCTATATCCGTTACCAATTATTCAGCTGCAACACCCTAAACCGATTCTCATTTAGCTACTAACATCACCTCTATCAATTTCTGCAATGTTACCCTTTCATATACACATCCGGGTCAAAAAGATACTCTAAATGTGAAAGTCTTTCTTCCCCCCTCATCCTCCGGGAACGGACGATTCTTAGGAGCAGGCGGTAGTGCATATGCAACAGGCGGTTTAGATTCCAGTCTTGCATTCTGTCTCAAAAGGTTACGCAGTAGCCAGTACAGATGGCGGACACTACAACAATCGCAGCAATCCTGGTTCGTCTATATTTTCGGCCCAGGACTGGCCATTAATATCACCCGGAAATGTAAATCTGTATCTCCTCCAAGATTTTGCGTCGGTATCCTTAAACGATATGACTATCATCGGTAAATCGGTTGCTTCTTCTTATTATGGAAAGAAACCAAAATATTCATATTGGAATGGATGTTCAACGGGAGGAAGACAGGGCATGATGATGGCGCAACGATACCCAGACGGATACAACGGGATTCTTGCAGCTGCACCGGCAATCAATTGGGTGCAGTTTGTTGTTGCGGAATACTGGCCCCAGTTTGTTATGAATATTTTGGGGGTGTATCTCAATGCGTGTGAACTTGATAGAATTACAGCTGCTGCGATCAAGGCTTGTGATAGACTTGATGGGGTTGAGGATGGGATTTTAAGTGCGCCGGGTGTTTGCGCTTTTCGTGCAAATGAAACCGTGGGAAGTGACGTCATATGTGCTGATGGAAGTAGTGTGAAGATATCTGAAGGTGCTGCAAAGGTTGCGCAAGCGGCTTGGGATGGGCCAGCTTCAGACTGTGGGGAATTCCTTTGGTATGGATTTAATCCCTCCAGCCCCGTTAGTAGCAGTCTCGTCGCTACAAGTTGCACATCATCAAACACAAATTATACAGGGTCACCATTCCAAGTCGCCTCAGACTGGATAAGTCTCTTCATTCTCAAAAACGCATCTTTCCCTCTTCGAAATATCACCCATAGAGAATATACCCGTATATTCCAGGCCTCCATCCAAGAATTCACCTCAATAATCGGAACATCCGATCCAGACCTCTCGGGATTCAAAGACGCAGGTGGAAAAATCATAACTTGGCATGGACTTGCCGATCAACTTATTTTTCCAAATGGTACATCGAGTTACTATGAAAAGGTAGAGGCATTGGATAAAAATGTGAGAGATTATTACAGGCTTTTTGAAGCGCCGGGTGTACAGCATTGTGCGGACGGGAATGGACCGTTTCCTATAGATGCTCTGGGAGCATTAACGAGATGGGTTGAAGACGGGGAAGCGCCGGATGTTTTGGAAGCGAGGAGTTTGCCGAACGAGAATGGGACGATGGTGGAGAGAAATTTGTGTGTTTGGCCAATGGTCGCGAAGTATTTGGGAGAGGATCCCTTGGTGGCGGGCTCGTTTGAATGTAGAGAGTCATTTTGCCTGTATCCCATAAGGGAACGTCGGGGAGTCATATTGTAATACTTGACTGTGGGACACTCAAAGACATGAAAGAGTAGAAGTTATACAACACATAACACCTCACCTCGGGGTAGTGTAGATACCTTCAAATTCTCGAACTTCTAGCATATCCTAAGCTTTCGGATTCAGATTGATAAACATATAAGTGAAGACAACCAAGAACTTGGCTTCTCGCATATTACAATATTGTTTATGTTGCATATTTTATTTTTGGACATTGACCATAAATGTAAATGGAAACGGAAATACTTGAGGGGTCTCGGAGTCTTCAACTAGAAGACTAAAATGGAATTTGCTCAACTTCTGTTTTTTGTAGATCTTATTTCCTTTGCTTAGGCCATAAATGAAAGTCCGCTCGATTTCTCCAATCGAACAATAATTTCTTTCCAATAATCAAGTACCAAGACACTCAAAGTTACACATCATTGTACCTTTCAACAAACTATAGTATAAACGGATATCTTTTCATTAACCAGCCACTTGCTCTCATAACTCTTACTCTTATTCTTTCGCTTGAAGGACTCGATTGAATATCTAAAATGCTGGCATGTGCCATTCATGATTGAAAAGAAATTCTTTCTCTCCGAACTCCTTCGACTAGCGGACAAATCATACATATAAAATAACCTGCCAAAAGACTTTTGTTGCAAATCTGATATCTTGAGCTTGACCAGAAATGGATGGATGGATAGAAATGACTGAACAGAAGTGGCTTAAATACTTTGGTCTTTCAATCCAGCAACTATACACCCCTCGGAGAAACATTCCTAGCCTATGGGGTTTTGACAAGAGTGTCGGATGCTGTTGCATGTCTGGGTTTTGGCATTGGCAAATAGTTATGGAATTCGAGTTTCTATGACCTCCAGAAGCTTATGAAAGAGTCCCGGCATTATTACATATCGCAGCACTGACATAGGCCATGAATGCAAGAGCATGAATGGAGAGGCATAAATGGAAGGGCTGAAATCCCCCCCCCCCGAAATCAAGTCCTTCGGTTAATGCAAAAATCCTCCTCCTTGTTAACCCGTTGAAAGGGTTTGATTGTATATTTGAGCTCTGGACATGGACCGGAAATAGATGGATGGATGGAAATTGTCCAGCCTCCAAAGCTTTGAGGGAGTATATATCAGTACTGTCGCATACGCAGTTCCGTTCCAGCATAGGCCATGAATGGCAGTATGGAGGACTTTTCTGCCCGAACTTCGATTATGAGACAAATCATACATGTCCACGGGTAGGATAAGGAGTTGGAGGAATTAAATTAATTACGTGGACATGTCTGATCTTTGAAGCGTAGACCATAAATGGATGGAAATCTATGGGCTACCCAAGAGTTTTAAATGTCCTAGCTATAGTATTAAGTTCAAAATGAGATTCTGTATATATATATATATATATATTTAAAACCCAAAAGAAAAAAATGGAACACACACTGGGTATAAATAGCTTTTCAAGAAAGTAATTATACTCGTAAAGCAAAAGTTATTTTATATGGTACAGTACTGTGCAAGCGATGAGGATGACTAATCGCACCCGGAAAAAAAGCCTTGCGTGGCGAGGCTACTATCACGATATCGGAAGCCACAAAATATACAAGATGGATCCTACGGTAGGAATCAATAACTTGCTTAACTCATGATGAATACGTTCTGTATCATTGACGAGATGTCGACTAATTTTTTCGAGCCATGAAGATTCTGGGAATAAGTAGTTCACTACTGTTATAAAGTCCAAATCATAGAGAACAATCGAACAATCCATCCTCGACGCTATAGCTTCGACATAACTTCAACAATGGCTCTCGACGCACAGAGTAATTGGAATGTAGAGATGTCGCAACCTCTGAAGCTTGCTATAAGATCTCGAAATCTAGATCCTATACCAGTTCCTGAATCAATGGCAGATCTTTTTCGTCAAGCCCCGTCGAAAGAAATCATCCTGCCTCTGGAGATAATCTCTCATATCCTCTCGTATATTCCCCGTCGCATGGACACACAATCCACCTTCCATTCCTGTACGCTTGTATCCAGACTCTGGTATTCTGCATCTATATCTCTTCTATACGAGCGACCATATCTCAACGGTGGGAACTTCAATGCCTTCGTTACTACAGTTTGCCCCTCCAAAAATGCGCACATACGGCAATCCGCCCTCGCCCCCCTGGTCCGCCGGCTTGACATGGGAGAACTGGTCCACAACAGCTCTAGGAGTTTGACTGCACGATTATTGGGTAGATTAAAGGGGAATATTGTCGAATTTGTGGCACCACAAACCTCTTTCTCGATAAATTCATTCCCTGCTTTGAGCAAATGTACCCAACTTCGATACTTGGACCTCTCCCTAATCTCCGCTTCAATATCGACCAGGTTGCTATTTCAAACCCTAAAAACTCTGCAACATCTGGAAACTTTACTTTTTCCGCGAACATCCAACAGCGACCAAGAACGAACAGACGAAATATATGAATGGCCGCCCAAGCTTCAAGGTCTCCATCTAGCTGGCGGAGTCGACGATCACTTCCTCCGTACACATCTTCTCAATATCCCACCGACGCTTTGTCGTTTCAGCATTCAACACTGCAGTATGGTATACTCCCCTGCGCTCCTAGAAACTTTGGAACATCTCGGACCGCGACTCCAACACCTCACGATTCGACACCCAATGAACCGCATGGGAGTTGGTGCATTGGATTACATCCTCCTAATGTGTCCCAATCTGACAGCTTTTCGCATATCCGCGGATTTTATCACAGATGCTTTGTTCGAGAATATACCCGCAGATCATCCCTTGCGAATCTTGGATCTAGATTGTAGCGGCACAGCTGGGACAGAGGTAGGCGTTACTGCAGGGGCAGTGTATGACGCGGTAGAAGAGGGCAGGTTACCATATCTCAGAAGCGTAAGAGTTAGTGCTAGATTGGCTTGGAACGCGACTGAGAGTGGGAGACAAGATATAATTGATCGTGAGTCACATTTATTCTTAATTTGTGACATTCCCTAGCAGCCGATGCTAATAATACTGCAGTGGTAGATACAATGGAGGACCTCGAGGCTGAAATCCCACTTGGAATTGAGCCAATAGGTGTATGGTTTTCACTGGATTGATCAGCTAGATGATACTATCTAATCTAGCTAATGTTCAGAGTCAGGGAGACGATCAAGCGTCAATGTATGAGGTATATTGTAAACATCAGTATATACTGCCCAGATATCGTCATCAAGTTTAGCAAGTTGCTTACAAAAGGTCTCTCAACCTGGCATTTCTTTCAATATACCAAATTAAGCATTTTTGTCGGATACCTTGTGTCGTAAGCGCATTACATAATGTTTGCTGCATGCTTGACTCCTGAGATATTGGCGTACTTTTTATGACCGCTATGATATTACCTTTCGTCTACATAGTGGTCTATCTCCTCCCAGCCCATAATTATCGTTTTGCTCCACGGTGTATCATGATTCCATGGAAAGACCATCAAGCTTTTATTAGTCTTCAAGCAGCGTTTAGAAAGTATAGCGGTAATAATGGCAATGCTTGACCGGAAAGTAGGGCATGGAGAGGACGTTCACAAATAATGTTTAAGTGAGACTTATACATTGAGATTTAAACACGAGCAAAGTTCTGCCAAACTATTCCTTCGGCTGTCTTCCCATCTCTCGCATGGTTTTCCTCTCTCTCGTATAGCTTTGCAGCTAATCGAAACCAGCTAGATCTATGTTCCCCCACAAAATAAAAGCATTGCACGTGTCGTTCCCCAAATCTCGTATGATATCATTCTTTCATCATTCTTACAGCAGTCCAATAAAGTGGTCCTCCGTTGTCATCAGCTCGGAGCCTCGGGAGCCTCAGTATCCCACAAGTTTCTTCTTCGCAGCGCGCAATATGGCGACACTCTGGTCCCAGACGTTATCTGGTCCTGGAGCCTCTGTGTAGTTCGTGTCAGCGACACGTTCACGTTCGACCTCCCACATACGTTGTTGGTAAGCCTCGAGGATCCTGATTATTGTTAGCTAATTAATTCTTGTAGGTCTGGAATGAATTCGCAGACTTACTCCTTCTCGAGAGCTTCTTCTCCGACCCCCAACACGAAAAACGGATCATCGACGAAGAGATCTTCCATAATTTGTGCCTCGAGATTCTCTTTTGTGGCCAGTTGATATGGCTGGGTGCCAGCTTCGTCGTTGGAAATATTTTTGACGATTTCTTGTCGAGGAGCATTTGCCGATGTTGCGCCTAGTGGAACCCGAGAAGCTACAATGGGGTGGAAACTATAAACACTCCCAGTGCTTTGTTGCATATACTGCTTCTCTAATACTTGGATTTGAGGCTGTGGAAATGAAGGCTTGAAGATTTCCATACCGGTTCTGACAGTATCAGTCTGAGATTTAGCAACCCCGCTCATATCGAAGACAGGAGATCGACCTCGTGGTCGAACTGGCATGCGTTGTGGTGATTGTCTTTGCTGTTGTACCGGGCTTATAGATCGACCACGAAACTGACAAGTTGGAGATGCCTGTCTCTGAGGTCTGAACTGTCTTTCCATTCGGGATGGCGATCTTTGGCGAAGTGGTGAACGAGATCGGCCCCGTTTGATTTTCTCTCGACAAGGAGATCTGTTCAATTTAGTTATGCCAATATGTACTTTGCGTGCGAGCTGATTACCTGGATCTACGACGTGTCATTCTTTGCGCCAAAGGTCTGCCTCTTGCTTCTTCGTGTCGGAAATGATGCTCTACGCAGCCTTTATAGATACAAGTGTCATCAATGTAGATATTGCAGCTTGGAGAAGCCTTCAATGCGTTGAGGATCTTGGTCCTGAAGAGATTTAATATTAATGAGATGCTTGAATGAATGATATGTGTAGGAGTTTTGGTGCGCTCACCGAAGCTCAGGATTAGAATCCAAGCCATGATAATTGCACCATTGACGACTTCCTGGAAGTGCTTGATTGCGGGGCCATCTTGTGCGACGACTTGGACAATAGCGCTCGATATGGTTATAGTCGTTGCATCGCCAGCATTGTCTTGGGGCATCGCGACAATATCCGTAGTGGAAGCGGCGGCAATTCTGGCATGGAGCTGGAGCTTGAAACCGAAAGTTAAACATCTTGTCTGTCGACTGATAGATTTCAGATCACAAACATGTGGTTATTTGGTCAAAAGGCTAAGAGTTTGCACGAGAAAGAAACTGTGATGAAATCTCAGGATAATACGACGATGATATTGATTAATTGTGCATCGCCGTCGGACTGAGAGTAGTTGAAAAAGAAAAAAGAAAAAGAAAAAGAAATGAAGCTGAGAAGTGAGTGGGTGGGTGTGGAAGTGAGTCAGCTTAAGTCAATATAAGAGGAAGGAAGTTCAAGGGACGACAAGCGAGGGAAGGTGCACTCAAGTTGCAAGCTAACCTAGTCGAGCCAAGACAAGACATGAATGGTTTACCCCCTCGACTTTTTAATCAGGAGAATGTTCAAGGAAAACCTCTTGAGAAGTCTTTCTCGTTTCGTCTCAATTAGTATTATTAGTATTTATTATTATTATTATTATATCCGTATTCGAGGAGCTTCACTTCTTAACTATTCTTCTGGCTAGCCACAATTCATACTCCTTTTTTGAACTGGAATGAAATTGTTGAAGAAACTCCCACATGATTCTCACTCTCGACAAGACAGCACCCAAGCACGCACGCACGTCTTTCTGCTTCATTCAAGCAAAACAGCTCTTCCGCCCTTTCAATCTTCTCAGTCTCACTTCACCATTATTCAAAGCTGAAACTTATCTATACCCTCCATATTCACCTTAGCTCCAAACAACTTATCCAGCTGCTGCTACGAGTTACAGCCTCTATACTTTCTGGCATATCACAATACTTACGCTCTTAAATGGTAATTCGAACTTCGTCTGCATCCAAACTATAATTATATCCTCCATTATATCATCAGAAATATCATTAAAATTCAACAAGGTTGTTCTCGGTGCTTGGCCGAATAGCCATATGGCTTCACTTCAACTCCTACCCGAATTCCGTGACAGGGAGAATACCGTGTCACCGCTTGTCCAGACCGTGAATGCTAGTTCTCAGTCCTTACTTCTTCGCTATAGTTCGATTCAGTCCAACCAGGACTTGAGGGAACAGGAAAAAATCTCGGAAAATCTCCCGCCCAAAGCCCTCAGCTTGCCCAGTTGCGCAAATACACTCTCACTGAATGATCGTATTGTCATTGATCTCACTCAAAATTCCCAAGATAGTTTCGATGGAACAAACAAAATTGCAGGGGATGGCTGTATTGTGGTTGACCTCACTCAAGATTCTCAAGAGGCTCATCGCCAGCCCTTTGCAGATATCACCGATGTGTGGGTATCAACTCATGAACAGTCAAACTTACCTCTATTTGAAGGCCCTATCTTTGAAGATGCATGCGAGGCGAATGCTGCGGGCGCTGGCAGCAGACATTCGGCAGCTACTCCGAGCATTAGTAAACTTGCAGATGAACCTACAAGGGTTAGTGCAATATCTGGTCCAAAATCAAGCAATGAGCAATCATCGATTTCTTCAAACGGTGTCGAACCAAACCTATTGTTAACTTTTTCGGATCAATCAAATGCACTTCCCGGAGTCTCCACTACTGATGCCCACTTCATTCCAGCGACCCGGCACCTGACTAATTCATCTAACAAAACATCTCTGAGCAACAAACTTTCATGCCGAGAAAGAAAGCGTATTATTGTGTCATCGATTCGCAGACCTCCCCATGTTAAGAAAGCTATGCAACTATGGTTGGAATCAACCAATCGCTTACTCGACCCCTTCAGAGAAGATAACGAATGCTGGTTTCATCCAGCACCACCGCCGCCTCGCATAACTTCCATCGGCACATTGCGTGCTTGTGGCAAGATAAGAAGGTCCTTTTCCTGGCAAGATCGTCATGGCAAGCACATTCTTGTCTTAAACTTTGGTATAGTTTCCAAAATTCTCTTTCATGCCATGACGAAAATGCAAACAGATGGGTTTGTCAATAACAAGTGGCACCTGAGCCACCTGTGTGGGAACTGGACATGCTTGAATCCTTACCATACTACTGTTGAACCTGGAAATGTCAACATCAGCCGAAACAATTGCTTCTCACATAGAGGTGGCTGTTTACATGATCCGAAATGTATGAAGGAGAAGAAAGTCAATTTAGGTGCCAACGGGATTCCTATCTTTGAGGGTTCCGAAACATCGTTAGTCATTCATGCTGGTGAAGCTGATGAAGAAACTGAAGACTGGTCAATACTAAACTTAGATGATGATAATTTCTCTGTTCATGAAAGTTTACCAGTCGATTAGTTGCCGGGAGCGGATCCCTTGACTTCGGAAACTCACAGCCTGCGAAGCTAGCCGTAGGCAGAATTTGAAGCATACAAACACGCAAACTTGCTAAGAAGGCTTCCCTACGCCCCTACGCCGATTGTGTGAGACATTCACTAGCGGCTAACTATGAAGCCTTGGTTATTTCGAAAGTTCATTTATTCAAAAATCTATTCTAGAGCCTATCTTCAGTGCTCCAATCTAATAGCTAGCATTACAATCTTCAAATACTTACTTTTACAATAAATTCTTTTTAGCCGTTTTACTCAATTTCAACAAATCAAAAATATGATGCGTGTTTGAAATTGTGGTTACAAGGATATGTGCAACTACTTATTAGCGTCCTTTTGTTACTCGCCTCGTTTATCACTGGTAGACTCAAGAAGCACTTGATTGGAAACATATTCAAGCATTAGAAAGATATTAACATACGTTTGCTTTCAAAAATTAGTCATATAGCCGAAAGAGGTAGGTGATTAAAACTGTTTCGTAAGGCAGACTTTTAAAAGATCTTTTAATCTCTTTTAAACTTTTAACATGTAACGAATCGAATCCTCAAGTTAATCTTAGATTACATTATAGCTTCGTCCTTATGGGAGGTGGGTTAACAAGGGAGCAGTACTATCCCTAATGGTTCAAAAGGTATAAAGGTTCGGCGCTGCCCTTTCGACCTTCTTAGTCCTAACATTTTAATTCTTTGCCTTCAAGCTTCGGGTCTTTTTTCTATCCTTTTGAAAAGCTACAGTTATTCAAATATGCCTACAATATGTCGTCAACTATTCAACCTCAAGTGAGCCTTCCAACTAAGAGGAAAAAGAACAAGAAGACACCATTAGCGGCCAAAGGGAAAAGGATACATGATCTATACAAAAATTTGGGCTTTAATACCATACCTGGTTCAGAATTGAAGAAAAAGATGGATGTCTTCATCAAGGATCTAGAATTCCCGGTCGTGAAGATTATATCAGGTCGAGACCCAGAAGCGCGGAAATTAGCAGAAAGATTCTGCGCGAATGATATAAATACCACTACGCTATGGCCTAAGGATGCAGACAACAATGCTCGGCGACTCACGTGGCCAAAGAACAAAGCAAAGTATGCTTCTTATACCCTCCCTAATACTATGTCAATAACTAATTCATCATTAGGGTTCTGAATAATCTTACTCACATTTTCGCATGGAAAATATACAACCATGTCAGAAATAACCACTTATTGGGGCGGAAGGTTTGTGTAAACTAAGAAAAGAATTAATGCTTCACCCTTTGGCTAATGATGCTGTTAGGAGGTGTCAACCCCCGAGGATATCCTAGCCGCCGAAACGAATCCAGACTCGGACGACGAGTTGTTGATACCCCAATCACATCAAGATCTACTACGGATAACTTATCATCTTGAGGATGATCACAGCTCTTCGAGACTTGGAGCTAGATTTAGGCCTACTGCTGAGTCATCGGCAATAGGAGATAACAGAAGAAATATCGATGGCAGTAACATAAATCAGCTCAGGTATGTGAACTATGGCTCGAAACCCCCAAAACAGGATTTTCAGAGATTGTATCTTACTAATCGATGCTGTCAACCAGGGACAATGGTCACGAAAAGATTTCATTCTTCATATCCGGCACATTAGCCCGAAAGATGATGAGGAATTGATGAGAAAGTTTGTTTCGCTACAATGGCTGCAAGACACAAGAGGTACCTGGACAAGCCAAGGTAGTGTCGAACCAGATAACTACATCATGAGGTTTATGCATGAGTTTATGTGTTACGATACAACTCAGGACATGAATATTTTGAAGTTTTTGGGTCTTTTTTATGAAGTTCCAAGTCTACGAGTGCTTGGAAGCAACGTCAACTACAACATCCTGAAGCGCCGACTTCGCGACCGTGTAAGAAAGCTGGCAGCCTCACTGGTCGATAGAAAGTTATTGGTCTATAGTTGTGCAAGTGGTAAAATCTCAAGGACACAAGAACTGGACGAGGCATGGGAGCGCAGAAACAGTTTCTGGAGCCAGCCTTGCGAGTGTGACTGAACGACATGGTTCACGGTGCCGGGACTTGTATAAAATGTCCATTTCTCCAGACCGCGATGAGCGTGTTACCATAAGTCACGGTCAGGAAAGCTCATCGAAGGCGTGCATACCTCAGTTTTCCGGCCAGGAACAAGAGGAGCAGCAGCAAAAATACCAACAAGAAGCACCTGGGCCATCTGCAGTAATAGATAGAAGAGAACGCGAAGATGAAACGCCGACAGGATCACGAAATTTACCATCAAAGCGAGCTCTTCATTTAACATCAACTACTACTAGTGACACTGGCCGAGAGGATAGGCCAGAAAAGCGGCAGAGAGTTTCAACGTCTGGCCAGCCACCAATATCGAAGGACAGAGGGAAATGGGTGGATCGGGGCCAGAAAAATGCAACAGGGGTACCACAGCGTTCCAATCTGACATCTCCAATAATCCCTGCAGCACGGGCAATTGCCATCAAGTTGGAGCCCACTCCGGTCCCTGATGCGAATATAACAGACCCAAAACCATCCCCATTTCTCACGCCATCACCACAGCCCGAAGTCCAAACTTCAGATGACGAGACATCCTCCGATGATGATCTCCCACTCGCCACCTTCTCGAATGATATCAACTTCGTTCTTTTTGCGAAACAAAAATTTGACTTCGAACACCCTCTTAACTTCAACATAGCACAACTCGAAGATCTATCTTTTTCATCCTTCATTTCACTCTTTGCAGTGAACTGGTTTCAAGGTACAGAGAATAGACGGGTTGAAATTCACGATTTGTCTGGGTTATAATCGGTTGGAGAAAGTGATGAAGGGGGATGAGAGGCGATGGGAACAGGTGATTGAAATTATTGGGGATTTATGGAAATACAGTCAGGTGCAATGGGCTAATGATCCAAGATTGAAAACTAAGGTTTGTAGGATATTGACGGAGAGGGTCGTAGACGCATGAATTCTACTGCTTGCAAGACTGTTAAATTGAATTACCGAAGAAAGCAACGGATATTGGTTAGGGTTAACCTTAAGTCGATGAAGATAGAGCGTGCGTGGTATCAAAAAGAAATCAAATAATCTGCGACCGAACAGTTTTTGACAACTCGGCACCCACACACCTCAATGTTCTGGCCAACTAGGAAAACAATGTTTCTTCTTCATCAGACCATTCCAACCTCCATCTTATTCTTTTAGCTGCGCTAAAATCATCGTAGTCCTTTCATCTTCTGGTGCCTACCTACGAAGCTGCATACAAAGCTCATATTCTTCATTTGAATTATAAGAGGGAATACTGGTCTTGAAAAGCGCCAGGCCGCGATAGACTAGTTCAATAGCCTCCACCCAGGGAGCAGTAAACGTGATGACTCATTTGTATAGGGGATTAAACTAGGGTCTAGCTTTCTGCTTTGTCTTTGGTAACAGTACATGCATAAGAATCTTCTGGTCGTATTCTGACCCCCGAGGCACAAAATGTCATAAGGCTTTTATGCAAATTTATAATGCCTAGTAGCAATTTGCAGGAGTCAATTCACCTATATTACAGGCTAAATTCTTATCTGTCTTCGCATTTCTTTCCGTCTTGAAGCATTAGATGCTGGTCGTATTCCTGGATTTAATCCACATACAGTGTATACCTGTACAAGACCACCCTGAATATCAACTAAAGCCAATCTGCACGGAGTTTTACCTCCACCAAGCTTCAAGCTCGATAGTCGCCAAGTTCAATATCTTCGCCCAAGTATCTAATTGGCATATACAGACAGAGATCTTGACCAACAGTTGACTTTGGGTATTCGTATTCGGCGTACCTGCCTCAAGCGAACACTCCCAACACCAATAACCCAATCTTTTCACCTGCGGCATGCCACTTCAATCCAATCTTACAAGTTACCAATCTTTACTGTTTCCTGGATCCATTTCACATTTACATTAAAAAGTTACTCCGCCCCGGCCCCCTATGACTAACTCTCTTTTTTCTGCGCTGCATATGAAATTCCAACACTTGGTTCACGATGTCACGCGAACTAGGGATCGTGCATGAACATGTAGTGATCCTGCACGTGTGTGTTACACACCATCCATCCCAAAAACAAAACCTTTTGTTGGTTGATTTCTAGGCAGACAATAAACTCGTCATCTGGTTTTTGCGGGCTCGAAAGTCAATAACACTTCATATTTAAAGGGGCGCGGAAGAATTGGAGTAGTATCCCGGAATCAATAGTACCCTCAACCGTTTAATTTAGCCAAACAATAAACTAATAATGTAACCTCAAAACAATCGAAAGCCACCCACACCGTTACATCAATGTTCAAAATTCGTCATTTTTAGCACTACGCGAAATTTGGATGCAATTCTGGTGGTCTTACTTTCGGCTTTATCCGAAACGTCGGCTTCGAGATGGCTGTTTATTGGGGGTGTGGCTCTCCCAAGGTACATACGCCGGAAGGCCCTACGTAAGTTGATACAGGCGACGTTTAGTTGTGATTTTCCATATCCCTGTAGATTAATACCTGAACAAGCTACCAAAACCTGGAGATTATGCCCAATTGGGGTTAGGGCTAAGTCGAAATGAAGGCAAGCCTGTATGGGTCTTTACACAGACCAATAGAGCTCATCAGTTGTGCATGCCTGAAAATAATCTCGACAAAAATGAACGCGCGACCTTCGAGTCTGGATTTATATGCCCAATATTAAGACTGGAAAGTTCGAGAGTGGATATCGGACGATGCACTGCAGAGTTTGTCCAATGTTCGAATTCGAGCATATTCGAAAGAGTGATGATTGAGGACATTAGACGATATATGGACTTGTGCAGGAAATATGTGAAGGAATGTGAATAGTGGTGGATTAGCTAATTTATGACTGGCTTGAATTTCGATTCTTATGTATTGTATCTCATCAACAACTTGTGATGGATGGGCAATGAAGTGTGTTAACATTCAAATTGTATATCGACAAATATTATCATGAATACTATATATTGAACGAGTAGGAATTGACTTTTACAATCCTCACATTGCCTACGCACACTTCCCAATCAAAATATTAACCTCCCAGAATTCCTCGTCCTCATCATCTCCATTTTGTTTCGCAGCTCTAACCTCCCGATCCCAATTTCTCCATATCCTTTTCCGAGCCCGTTTCCATTCACCATCTCCGATATCCTTACCTATCACGAATTGCTGATACTCTCCAAACATGCATCGGAAAGTAAGTTCATTCAGTTTTTCTAGAGGTATGTCGGAGCGTTGAGAGAAGAAGGAGAACAAATTTGATAGTGAGAGCGCTTCCATGTAATGGTAAGAGAAGGACCTAGTGGTGTCGATCGTGGAGTTGGAGCGTTGGAGATAAAAATCAAGTTTTGGCCCGGCAGGTTCCGGAGTCGTGGGTGTTTGTTGTGGGGTGGCCAGGGGGTGAGTCATAGGTGAGTATTGGGATATTGTGTCTAGTTTGGGAGTGGCAATAATGGCTGGTGTTTGTCGCGGTTTGAGACCTGCTAAAGAATGAGTCCCCGACGGGTATTGGGAGAAATTATTTAGCTTGGGTGTAGGAACAAGAGCCGGTGTTGGGGGTGTTAGAGGCAGGCTGGGGTTGAGTATAAAGGGCATGGTGGGTGCTAATCCCGACTGAGTCTTGGGCATCTGTATCGTAGATGGCGGAACATGAGGTGTTTTTGCAAACTGATTTGTAGTGGCAGGTAGTTGCTTGGGAGATGAGGTGACTGAACTCATTGATGTCACAGACCTCGGGTCATGATATTGTGTCCAATCAAGTGGTTTTTGCCCACTATAAAGTTGTTGCTGTGTTTGCATCTGCAGGTTTTTAGCTTCTATCAGTTGCTGCCATTCTGGTTGCTGTGGGCGTTTAGGATACTGATGATGTGAAGCTGATTGATTCTGTCCGTCGCAATACTCCGTATTGGAGCGGGCTGGAGCTGAAGAGGCTTGCTGTATTGTAGGTGAACCAAC
The DNA here is from genome assembly GCA_002162615.1 of Myriosclerotinia duriaeana. Taxonomy (NCBI): domain Eukaryota; kingdom Fungi; phylum Ascomycota; class Leotiomycetes; order Helotiales; family Sclerotiniaceae; genus Myriosclerotinia; species Myriosclerotinia duriaeana. The sequence goes on from NGKI01000027.1 coordinate 18,349, forward strand.
ATATTGATTCTGTGGGGATGATGTTTGATTAGGAGAGAAGATGGTAGAAGGCTTGTTCGCAAACTGATTTGGTGGTATTGGGTTTTGGGCAGTAGTGGGCTGGATAGGGGTTTGATTTGGTAGTTGAGGTTGGAAGTTGGCAAATTGGGTGTTGAATTTCTGACAGGTATGATTAGTGTATTCGTTTTTTGATGTTTTGGTTTTATTCGACGGTTTGATTGGAGGCTGATGAGACCGAATTTTTGGGGATGGTACTCTTACATTCGAAGGCTGACTTGGGGTTTGCGGAGCTGAAGTTTGTGTGGCAGCAGGAGACTGCGCACCTTGAACTGTTGAATTGGATCGCTGGATCAGTGATTGCTGGGTAGTGTATTGGTTACTAGTGTAGCTTCGTGTGGGCGAGCCTTGTGTCTTAGATGATTGTGCACAATGTTGATCGGCATTTTGATTTTCTTGCGCTTGGTGATATACTTTGGAAGCTTGACTAACCGTGGAGCGAGAAGATTCTAGTGGCTGAGGTACCCCTTGTCTCGTGTCAGGCAGAATCTCTCGATTCCTTGTTTGAACCGGCGGTGCAGTTTGAACCATGGAGGCAGGAGTATCATTGGTCACTAGACGAGTGTGCAGGATATTAGTGTCGGAATGCGAAACAAATCTCGATGGTGGTTGCGACAATTTCTTGATATTGTAATCGGCTGCTAACGAGTTCCACCATGGATCCTGTGATCGATAGGACTCTGGCGAGGAAGGGTTATTTCGAGTTAGGGTGTGAGTTCTTGCTGCTTGTGACTCTCGGTTCAAATGTTGGTCGGTGTGCGTTGGATTTGACGGTTGAACATCATTGTATGCGCGAATCTGTGTGCCTTGTGGCTCTTTAAGATTTTGAAATGTATTAGGGCTAGTCTCTGAAGCCCTCTTGGGGATTGTAGAACCAACGTCATTATCGATGAAAGCCCCGTGCCTCACTTCTGTCTCCAAAGGACGCAATTGTTCGGAACAGCCAAGACGTGCAGAATCCGATGGGTGATTAGGATGTTCAATGTTAGGTCTGCTTTGGCAACTGTCATTGGGTGATGCTTGATTTTGACTTTTATCCACTCCAGCAGTAATTTTAGGTTGCTCGCTGACATTGGAGATGGTTCGACTTTGCTGTATGCTAGTTTGAGAAATGGGTGCATTTTGTTTTGCCACACTGGGCGACCTTCCACTTTGTTGCGTGCCATTTCCGACTTCAATGCGAGTATAATTTGGGTTTCCGGGAATTGAAACATGTGTTGGCGACGTGCTGGAAATTTGCGGAGCTTGTGTTGAGGAAGTATCAGTAGCCACATGATGGACATTGGTAGAAGCCTTCATCTCCCCCCAGTCTTGAGAAGATCGGTCACGCATTGAATGGACTTGCTCTTGCGAGGTGATATATTTCAACGTGTTTTGCGCTTCTCTTTTATTTTCGTTGTAAGTGGTTGGCTGTTGATTGAACATAGTTTGAGGCGGATTTGTCGTCTTGAAAGCAGGTTGACAAGATGTTCCCGAATTCACGCCCATCTGCTCATCCATACTTCGTATATGCTCGATGAGTTGTGGATGTGGTGGCATGGGAGAGTATTCCTGGTTTTGAACAGATTGCCGCGATGACTGTGTTTGCATCGCCGAAGGTGTTCCATTCTGGCTTGCATGCGCCGATAATGTTGGTGGATATTGAGCGATGGCAGGTTTTGTAGCTGAAATATCGGGCGCGCTTGACTTCTTCATCCTTGGCCCTCTTTTTCGAGGCTTGGTACTTGTTCCTTCGAGTGCCCTTTTTCGGGAGGGTTCCTGTGTACACATTTGGTTCTGTGATGCCGTCGGGTTTTTGATAAAGGCCATCGGGTAGACTCCATTATGAGCGTTTACAGGATGCGGATTAAGATGAGGGTCTCTAGCCCAAGAGAAATCCGATGATATAGGAGCCATAGTAGGTTCGTGTGCAACATTTGAAGCAGGTATGGCTTTATTTCGCTCGTAATTCTGATCTTGCTTCTGGTCCTGGTTTCGACTGTGCACTTGCTGTGATGCCATAGGTGGGTTATATGTTTTTATCGTGCCACTTGGAGCTTTGGAGGCAGGAGAAAGTTGAGGTAGTTCTGTCGCGAGCGAGAGTGGCGCTTTTGGTACAGAGGAGGTTGCCGCATTCATCGGACGATTTATAGGCTGGAAGGAGGATATCAACGGTTCGTGGAAGATTTCTTGAAAGATTTGGGTAGGATTCTGCGGTATTCTTGGTGGTGATTGATTTGGCTTTTGGCATCCTTCCATGGCTGTGTGAGATTGTCGGGAAGTAGGCGACGGGTCCATCATGTTTTGGCCATTGGTTGACGTCAAAAGTATTGGTGGTAGGGGGGTTCGTGTCATACTTGGGGCATTTTTCTCGCTTGGTTTCCCTGACGTTTCTGGAGCACCGACCGAGAGAACCTGATCAAATCCGCCAGATCGATGCTTGGTGATGTCTCTGCTATGCGATGGAGTCTTTGATTCCTCCACGGCGGGCTGACTAGCAACATTTACCTCACATTCGCTTGGTAGTCTGTTATGAGGACCGCCGTTTGAAATAAGCTCATTTGATGGTGCGGTTCGCGGCGACGCAAAGCTTTGGGTGGCGTCGACAAAACTGGCATTCACATCCATCTCGCGTGTATGATTCTCTGAACTTGATGTTGGAGAAATACTAGACGTACTGCGTGATCTGTGGGCTTCGATTGGCCGAGAAACATTGGATGAGAAAATTTTGTTCAAACAATCGAGATCGTGGAATGGGCCGTATTTTTTGAGATTTTCAGATGGCATAACCGCCGGCGGGGCAGTGGAGTTAAAGGTATTGTTACTATCGTTCTCCATTACCGTTTGGTGTGGGGATGTGGTGTCTTTCGGATGCTCATCAGTTTGATCTGCTAATTGTGTTAGACTTGACGATCTCCCTATTTCGCGCCTAGGAGACTCTCCATTCTCATCAAGCTCAATCGGTTGGGTGTTCGTCTCGACAATAGTTTGTGGTGCTTCATTTATGGCAGACAATGACAATGTTTTTATCTTCCGTGAAGGTTGGTCTTGATTATCGTCTATGGGTGATGACTGGGCAGAGCTATTCACTTCTGCTTGCCCGTTGAGCTGAGGGCTGGCTGCGACTTTTTCAACTGATTGGTTTGTTATTACATGGACATGTAGTATTTGAGGCTGTTGTAGGAGACAATGGCTCTCTGGTGTGCCGTTAGACTGATGCGGAAGAGATAGTTGTGCTTCAGAAGCCTGTGCGTTTGTTTGGAAGTAAGAAGAAGTCTTTGCAAATGACGGTATATCATCTGGGTTTGGAGATGAAGCCTTGATTACTTTCTCGTAAGTAAGTGGCAGTACTTCGATTGTTTCGCTATTGTTTTCATCGTCCGATGATTCGACAACGGTCGTCCCGAGCTGTGAAACCTTTATGGTAGATTCCTCTTCCATCTTTATCATCACATCGGATTTGGGAGATAACGGTTGGTTGGGTGGAGGTATCTCAACGGACATGTTCGAAATTTGCACGAAGGTCTAAAATTCAATCAGCAAGCCGAAGAGAAGATGGAATCTTGAATGTTGTAGAGCATACCTCCAAGCGCTCATGCGTCTCATGCTCTTCGCTTTCTTCTTCATCTACGGTGCTTCGGGGCGACTCTGCCACGGTCACGGGATCAATGTTAGAACTTTTCCTCCGCAACAGATTTGGAAAGGTCATATCCGCAGGAGGAGGAATGGTCTTGCGTCTCCAAGCATGCTCACTCCAAGGTTTTCTCTTTGGGCGACTGCTATTCAAAGCATTGTCTTCGGCTTTCTTGGACAGCTTCTGTCGCTTTCGGAGGCTGTCTCTCGGCGATTCCTCTTCAGTGCTACGGCGTCGGTAATTGATGCGGGAAGTGGGTGTTTCGTATTTGAGGGTTGTCCATATATTTCGAAATCGTGCTGTCATCTGAGGGATACCGTCGGCCCGCACTTCGACAAACTGATTATTGACGAATGTCTCTGTGAAATATTTCACTCTGTCCACAATTCGCTTTCGGAATTCTCGAAGTTGAGTACCGTCCAGCTCTGCACTGGCACCCTTGTCATTTCTTAAGAGATTGACAAGACTTTGAATTCCATCATCTGTCCCATTCTCCAAATCCGTCGTGTAATAGAATAGCCATCGATGCATAAAATACTGGATCTCTTTATCAACCGCTGCCGGCCATCGTACATTCTCCTAAACTCAAGTTAGTATTCATAGAAAATTCTTTAGTCGAGAGAACAACCTGTGATAACCAGTTCTTCCCTAGTCGCACGGGAGGATCTGGAAAGCTTTTGGGGTCAAGGCTCTCTGCCCAGGGTATAGCCACGTTACGGTCGAATCTTTTTGGCGGATCCAACCAGGGAGAAAGACATAATTCCGGCTTGATGGTCATTAAAGACGAAGTATAAGTGACTTGAGGCTCTTCGTCTTCCGAGTATCTTTCCTGTAGGTATGGTTAGTGTTCTGGAATTACACGATAAGTCATGACACAAAAAATACCTCAGGTATAATCGAGCTCGGGGGCTTATTGTTAATATGTTCACTATTAACCTCTGATGGTGGTGGGGGGGTATTATTGGGTTTCTTGCTCCTCCGTTTCGCATGCTGCATGAGTGTGGCGTTAGCTCCCACACGGGAAATTGACATGTTCCCAAATCATCAAAGATAACGCGACCATCCATGAGATGTGCAATATCTTACAAAAAATAAAATTAGATACACACCAATTTGCAATAGTTGGACCTTGCGTGGATGAGAAAAAGCTCCGCTACGGAATCGATGATACTACAAACGGGATATTTAGGATACGGCAATAAAGATGAAGAGGGGTAAAGCTTTACTTACGTTTCTTTATAACGGGCGTCTTCATAAACTAGGCTTCCATCAGATGCAGGTGGCCAAAATTTCTCCCCTCTGCCCTCTTCTTCGAGAAAATTCATTGCACACAACCGAGCTCCAATTGACTCTGCGCCTTTGCCATAAACCTTGTGGCCGCGAGCTTCATAATCGGCGAGAAATGCAGAAGTGGCTTTTAACAGATTTCGACGATCTTTGGTAGGTTTATCTTTTTCATACCCAAGAAATGAGCATATGTCGTCCCTTTTACCCATTGTCGCTATTTATGATAGGGTTATGAGATGGTGAAATGATATTCAGACTGAGAAACAACGCTCGGTGACATGCCATGGAATATATTTGAAAGGACTAGGAATAGAGGCTCATGTGCAGGTGCAGAGTACGAGTATTTGTTCAATTGCTCAAATTCAATGGTGTGGCTCTGAGGTGGGGCAGAGAACATATTAATATGCAGCAAGGATTTCTAACCCAAGAATTCCGGACAACTGCAGGAAAGGAAACTGCGGAAAGGTGTTGGAATAGAGAAGAGATCAAGTGTTTAACTGGTCCAAATAAATTGAGTACAACGTGAGAATCGTCTGCATAATTAAGTGCGCAGCGCTGATGCAGCAACATGATAAACGTCTACCCCCGGCATGATGTTCCGGTGACCGAACTCTCAGTTAGATCTTACTCTTCACTTCCACAGTCAGTTGGACAGTCAACCGATGGTAGATTCAAGGAATATAAGTGGTTGTAATATGCGAAGTTCAATCGTAAGCTTGGATAAAGAAGATGCATCTGTCACGTAGTCTAACTTTCCAAACTCCACCACCTATCCAGTTGACGCGATAACAACGGTTTTCCACTTATGAAGTGCATATGAAAACTTGGATAAAATGGCAAATTGCAAGGGCACCTCTCATGTTATTGGATGATGTCGTCGCGTATAATGAGGAAGGTGTGATTTTCGTCTAGGGATTGCTAGCTAGCCTGAAGCCAGGCTGGCATGCAGAATGGCTGCAGCCGAGCTTCCTGGGGTACTTAACCCGATTTCCAAACGTTCCGATTGAGAACTCGGAAGTTGGAACAGACGTATATATAGAATCATCCTTCCAAAGATAATCTGACCGCACTTGCAGCATTCATTCATTGTGATTATCCTCGAAATACCAGTTTTGAGGCTAAGAGTACATACAGTATCAATTTGTTGGAGATAGATGCATCCTTCGGTATCTTGTTGGTATCTTGTTGGTATCGTCAAGTCTAAGTTCAAACCCATTCGGCCCCCACAAAGAGGCACTCCACTGAGAAATCCGGATCTAATGGTGTGCATAACGGACTAACCTCATAGATAAGATGCTCACCCCATGGAATTCGATGTTCAAATAATATTAGTCAGAGAGTAAGAAACAACCAGCCTTCGAATAATAAGTTCTGGCCGAGGGTTGAAGTGTTTCTCATTGTTTGTCGTGTTGAGAACTTGAGACTTGAGAAAGTGGACTGCTATATAGGTGTTCAACTGTTGTTGGAACTTGGAACATTGAGTTATGCCGACCTATATATAATTCTCAGTCATATGAAGCAAGGGACCAGGTTAGGGAAGGGAAAAGAATACACACAATAGGTACATACCGAGTACATGATAGGATTCATAGGAAGCGCATAATTAATAAGTATATATGTACGTACTAGCTATAGGTAGCTAGCTATATGTACGGAGTACGAGGTACTTTCATAATTGTAGATGTAACATTGTAACCTTTTACCCTTTAAAAGAAAAAGTACGAAGTAAGTAATCTTACATGATTACTAGTATACTACATCGGCACCACGCAAGGCTGATGACACAGCAAACTAAAACTTCCGTTTCCACTACTTCGTACTACTAGTCTACTACTAATCAACCGTCCACGTATACAAAAGTGGTTTTATTGCATCATTTAAATAGCGGTAAGCTTATTAATAAGTATAATAACAAATAGTCAAAAATCGATCCTGACTCCTGACTCGTAGATGTTTATACTTTCGGAAAAAGCTTCAGATCATTGCGCGGATTTCACTTCACATTTTTGTCAAGTCACGCCCGTTTATTGCTACAGCCGTTTTGAGGCATCATGTGATTCATGTCACATGTGTCAAGCTGGATGAGTTCTGGGATCGGGAGCTTTGCAACTTGCAAGGCCGAAGCACGAATTGTGAAGTGCTTCGTATGATAACATCACATCTCGATCCCCACTTCTGGAAAACGATCTCGTGACGTTGTAATCCGATTGAAATAGTTTGTTTCCGTTCCTATGCGGCGCTACTGAAGAGTTCCAAGGTTTTCATTGCTGTCATTATCATCAAAGGCAAGGTTTTGCCTATTCGTCTGAATTTAGTTGTTCAATAGAACGACCGATATCCTGTGCCATATGATGTTCTCTCATTTCTCCGATCCTTTTGAAACGTTTAATGGGGAGAGTTCAAGAGGGGAATGTTCTGCATTTTCAATATTTCAACTTAGCCGGGAACAATGAACAGACTCTCATCCAAAAGAATTTGGATCCCCCTTTAAAAGTCCGGAATCCACCCATCCCTCTTCATATCCTCAAAAATCCTCTCCATCTCCTTCAAAGTATCAACCCTTTTCGTCCACCCCGCCTTCCTCGCTTTCTCCATACTAACCACAGTTCCCCACTCCCCCGCAGTCATCCCATAAACAAAAGCATCCCACGTACGAAGCTTCAACGCATCTTCCTTGCCCCCATATTTCTGCACTATCTCCGGCCATTGCTTTTCCAATTCTTTCACTTCACTCATAAGATCATATCTTCGTTCAACTTTCGTCTCGACCCCAAAATATCTTCCAATCCCTTCCCAGATATCGCGGAATGTCGTGACAGTATCATCCACAATATTGAATTTTTGATTCTGCACCGCAGGGTCTTCATTCAAAGCCAACCATTCTGTGAATTCCGCGATCACCCAGCTTGTGCTAAAATGCTGTCCTTTTCCCCATTTCCCATAATATTCATCTTCTCCTCCTGGGAATATAGCAGGTTTACCAAGAGCTTTGATGATACTGAAATATACAGCAGCAGAAGTAGTCCAGCTCATGCCTGATTTCCCAACATATCCGGATATCCAGAAGGGCATAGTGATGTTCCAATTCCAGGCGCGTTCTTCGGCGAGTGACCAAAGGAAATCCTCTTGTGGGTAGTAGAAGTTTGGAAGAGAGCCGGGGTCAGTTACGCGATGGGCGTCTTCGGTCATGGGCTCGGAGGCGGGGGCAGTGGTTAGCATGCCGTAATTTTTACCGCCTGTTTGAAGAATTACGCGGTGTACTGTGATGGAGGAGTTAGAAGGTTGCTGGCCTGAAAGTGAAGTACCTGATTGTCAAATCTGAATTGGGATATTGAGGGCAAATGAGGAGTGACTGTTATAGGAGGAGCCAAAGAGGTGCAAAAACACATCATGCAACTAAGTTTCGGAATGCTAAATCAAGATTAAGAAAAGCCCACACTAACAAGTATCACGAGAAGTAAGATCAATAGCAGTGAGCGTATTGGTAAAAAGCGGAACATTATCCTTCGTCAACTGTTCCAAAGAATTGGAGTGAATATACGCATAGTGAAAGAAATGCGTGACATTTGTAAGACCATGAGCACTCAAAGTCTCTGCAATCTCACCTACTGAAGCAGTGAGATCGAGAGAGTGAAATTCGATACGAGGATCCGAAGGGATATTGGTGGGTGGGGAGCGTGAGATGGCGATTATACGGGTCCTGTTGGTTGAGGAGGAAGATGTTAGAAGATATCTGGGTATGGAAAAGGGCGAGAGGATTGGGATGGATACAATGGTATCGTTTTGGTGAATGTATGGGCATAAAAAATGCAAAGTCTGCGATACTTAGGAAACTCACCAAATGGGACTACTTGAGAGCTGCTTCAATACTGCAGCACCTGAAATACCATTCGCACCTGTAATAAGTGCAACCTTGGGAATATCTGAAGAAGCCATGATAGGAATTATAAGATTGGGTATCAAATCAATTGTTCCAAGTTTTGGTTTTAAAGAAGAGAGAAGAGAGAAATAGCCGAAATGAATATGAAAAGTAACCTTGGAAATCATGATTAGATATTCTACAACATGATGGCGTTGACATCATCGTCAAACCCACCCACATCAAACCCATCACAAAGAAATATCTTACCCAATTAGAACAACGCAAATCATGTCTTTTACGCAACTAATTCTGAGAAACGAGTCGTCATATGTGTGCAGATTATTAAACCGAGCGGGGAATGCATATGCAACTTATTGCTCTTGGAGGGGTGATGAGGGGTAACATGAAAGTTGTGTAACTTTACGTAGCACATCTGCCTTTAGAGGAAAATTGCACATAGAGAAAAACTGTAGACAAATTACTCGATTAGTATAAAATGGGAATCAGAAAGGAGAGATATATTGATTAATTTGGGAACAGCGGACACCTGCCAGACCCCCAGACATGCTCTATTGCCACCAATATAAAGACATTAGGTAGATATCATATGGTGTATTCGGGGAGGATTGGATATTTACTCGTTACACAGCCTTAAATCGTCAAGACAACATGCGAGGGTAGCTGAATCTTCCGGGTAATAAGTACCAGTCCGTCATGAGTATATTACACCGCGCTTGACTGAAGAATTGAGCCGGATAATAGCAGTCAGACGCTTGCCATTCATGCCTGCCTTTGTAAGGTCTTACTCACGAACCTAGTGGGAAACGGGTTAATTATCGAAGCCTGATTGTTGAGATTTTGTACCATTTATATTTCCTTCATGAGACTGAGCCAATGCTTTCTATCAACACCAACTTAGGTGTATCAAGTTGTGCAGAAAAACGTACCAGTTTTGAAGTGAATCCAATGGTTCCGAGAAGCGAGCAAATAAAGGCGGACCATATGCTCTCTATCAGTCTTGCCGACTGGAAATCACCCTCACACCTCCCATCTTATTCGCCCTAGTATGATACATAATCAATGGAAACCCCAATACTATCGATTCTTGTGTGAAATATATACTACACTCATGATAAGATCAAAAGGTCTAGCCCCTCCCCCCTTTTCGCCAAAAAGAGTCCGTGCATTGTAAAGGCCACCACTTCTGAAGATTAGACAAGAATATATGACTAGATGTTATGTGTGGATTTATCATGGACAACTGGACTATCGATCACAGACCCAGCTCCTGCCTTCTGCAGCCAGGGTCTTAGTCTTGCATGGTACGCATTTGCATGCATTGAGAAGGGTTCTCTTGAAATCCCGCAACCTCAGCATGTGGAAGATGGCTCATAACTTCATAAGTGGGAAGGCTGACTCTACCATTCCAAATACAATATCAAGTGTCAACACTTGAAGTCTAGCTTGCTGATATTGAAACTTTTTTCAAATTTGAACACTTCTCCTGACTGGAAAGCCTGCCTGGAACCAAAACATTTTGTTGATGGATTGCCTCCAAATGTCAATCACGCCACTCAATCAATTCTTTCTGCATGTATCCTTGTGTGACATTCAGGGTAGCGCAAGTTGGCCAATTATTGAGTAGTATGCATATAAATCGTAGTTTGGCTGTGCTACACACCAAGGTCGAGAGGCAAGCTGCAGCCATACTTGATGTGAGTACTAGTAGGTACTTTAGATTTTGTCGATTACTCTGAGATGGTACTGTTTGAAGAATTTACACTGTGATTCATACAAATTAGTTTAGATTTTTCTAAGCACTTTAAAACACCCCATTTGTTTAGTGTTCTAACTAGGTGGGCGGCTAAGTAATTTGGGCGCTTAGCTGGTGAACCCGCGTCATTCAACCAAAATCAACGTCAAGTGTCTGCCATTTTTCCCCAGCCGGCAAACCTACCTGTACATCAATCATCGCCTCTATCGTCCTTCTAAGAACCTCCAACTTAACAATGGACCGAATGCATGAAGAGGATGAAATGTTCAGACCACCGAAATACGTCGTGAACAGCTTTCTATGCAGCGTGCACGATGACAACTCCCAGCTCGAGGTGCGTCGCTATGGCAAATGTTTCTATATCACAATGGCGCCCGAGAACTTTGTCGATTCACCTCCTATCAAACAACAATATCTCGATTACCTGGCTGCGGAAAGATCTGACGCAACTGATGATGATAACATGGCCGAGGACTACAATCCAGAGGACTTCTATGCTTGGGCCCTCGAGCCGTGTCTTCCACTCTTCGAAACTGTAGCTCCAGCCCCAAAGCAGAATCTCAAGATCACTCTTCATGATTTTCTCCACCTAGGGGTTTTCTAGTATTCGCTCCGCGCAGTCGATGGGGAATTAACACCGGTTCAGAGTGAAGGAAGAGGGGCTGGAATGGTGGCTCCAGGTCTCGAGTTGGATGATTCAGCATTCTCTCCAGCATGGCCCTCATTCCTGCCGACGGAAATTGAAATCTGCATTACGAACCCTGAAGATGCCATTTTCGCTTCCCCTAACAAAGTTCTCGTTAACGGCAAGGCAATTTGCTTCTTCAAGCTGTACCAGCCCAGCGACACAAATATAGCTCTCCGCGAACTCGAAAACTACAAACGGATCACGGAGTCCAATCTAGATCCTGATGTACGCATTTGCCGCCTCCTCGGTGTTATTAAGGATGACAAAAATCAACTTATTGGGCTGCTATTGACATATGTTGAATGCGACTTTCTAACTTTGGCTTGTGCTGTGGAACCCGACACTCCGGCTTCCACCAAACAGAAGTGGGTGGATCAAGTCACGAGCACCTTGACACAGATGCATAAGGCTGGAATTGTCTGGGGTGATGCTAAACCAGATAATATATTAATCGACAAGAATGATGACGCGTGGATTATTGATTTTGGTGGAGGGTATACTCAGGGATTTGTAGAGAGAGAGAAAGCTGGAACTATAGAGGGCGATTTGCAAGGATTGGAGAAGATTGTCGAGTATGTTTTCAGCGAGAGAGCAGAGTAGAAGTTTATCTTTAAAGCTCTGTTTGCTATTGTAGTCTAACAAACAATATTGAATGCATAAATTCGGGAATATAAAAGACTTTCTATGTTGTCATCTGATACAATCTTATCCAGTGATGAACGATTCACTGGTACGATATCACGACAAAACTTCCTGGATTATTTAAATCTTATATTTACCTTCCCACTTTTCGT
>NGKI01000027.1:30444-45410 GCA_002162615.1 Myriosclerotinia duriaeana
AACTACTTATTTTTATGCATACCATACATACCTTCAATCACCAAATGGCGCTCTCATCTTACCACGCATCAATTTTCTTCCTTCTCATCACCTACACGCTCGCTCAAGTTCGCATTCCCATCACGCGAAAAGTTCATTTTTCACATCCCACTCTAGATCGTCGCCTCTCCTCTCGTTCCTCGATCTCTGCGTCCCTTCTGAATAATATCACACTAGCAAGCTATGTGATCTCCGTCAAAGTTGGGACTCCGCCTCAAGATATCGATTTAATTGTGGATACGGGTAGTAGTGATACTTGGCTGTTGGCTGCTAATGCGAGTTTGTGTACTGATGCTAAGATTCAAGCTCACTATAACAGTACTTGCATGACTCCATGTATGTGTTCCATTCGTTTTCGAAATGATGGAAATATACTGATGACAAATAGTCAATCCAAATGACTCTTTATCAATCAATCAGAGTGTCACAAATGATTTATTCCACATTCAATATGCAGACGGCTCATATTCCCTGGGATCCTACATGACAGACAACCTCCTCCTCAGCAACATCACCATCAGCTCCCTTCAAATGGGTCTAGCAATCAATGCATCGATCTCAATGGGCATCCTTGGACTGGGCTATGCCGTCAATGAAGCCTCCGACACCATATACCCAAATATTATCGATGATATGTTCTCCCAGAATCTTATCAGCACAAGAGCCTTTAGTCTCTATTTAGACTCCTATTCCTCGCCCACGGGCTCCTTACTCTTTGGCGCAATTGATACCACGAAATTCATTGGTAATCTAGTAACGATAGGTATAAGACCCCAGCCAATCTGGAATGGTTCGATTCTCTATTCGTCATTTGCGGTTGAGCTTAGTGGAATAGGGATAACAGATGAAGGGGGTAATATTACAAATTTTACTATTTCTCCCCAAGCTGTAGTTCTGGATTCTGGAACCTCGATTACTACCTTACCGGCTGATTTGACCAGTGCTATATTTGAATATCTCGGCGCCTACGATGATTCACAGGGTACCGGCAATGTATACATCCCCTGCTTACTTCTCAACACATCATCATCCCTAACAATAAATTATCTCTTCTCTTCTGCCTCCGTCATCTCAGCCACGATCAAGGTTCCACTCTCAGAAGTTCTCTTCCCGCTCACAAATCCTGTATACGCACTTCTTCCAGGTGATACTCTCCCTGATTTACCATTTGATGGTGAAGCATGTGCCCTTGGTATCCAGAAGGGAGCTCCAGGTTTCTATCTACTTGGGGATACGTTCTTGAGGAGTGCGTATGTTGTGTACGATTTGGACAACAACCAGATCGGCATTGCACAAGCGAACCTTCAAGATTCAGATACGAGTTCGATTGTAGGAGATGCAGGCATAGTGGAGTTAAAAGCGGGTGAGAAGGGGATTCCGATTGTGAGTGGTGTGAGTATGACTTCGAGTATGAGTACGAGTTTGGTGGAGCTAGTACCTTCGGGTCGTGGGAGCAAAACTTCAGGTACTGGGATTTTAGCAGCTACTCCTACTGGTACAGCGAATCCTACGCATACGGGAAAGAGTGATGGAGCAGTCCCTATTTCGCGGAGTATCGATCTCGAAGCTCTCGGTATGATTGTAATTGGAGGATTAATATTTGGCAATGGAATGGTACTTGTCTAAGAAGACCATAATGATTGTAAAAAAGAAATAAGCGAAGACTTAGAATTCGAGGTTTTTATTGCGGAATAATATAGACAAAATAAACTTATTTACTCGTACATAGATAAAAACACGAGCCTCTGATTTTCATGCAATTGTATTTATAACACTCTTTGATGTCGAAATTCTTTTGTACGATATAGAGATTGGCTGTTAAATATTAACTTTTACTCCAAGATTCACTTGAATTTCAATGTTTTATACCTCCCGACGGGTTCCGATGATTGAACCATCTCGGTTCATTGAGGATGTGACAAAGAAATATCCCTGCTGATCTCACATTTCAAAGCAGCTCCATACAAATTTCCTGACACACTAAAAGAATAACACCCATCGCCCACCACTTGACCGACACATTCAGGGGTTGCAGCAACATCATATGCTAATTTGACGCCCAGTGCAGCACCGCCACTTCAGCCAAGTCCGGCACCTCCACATCCAGGAACAGTGGATATACACTTGCAGTTGGTCAGATAGGGGTATGGCGGATGTGGTGGCTTCGAATACAGAAACAGTGGATGGTGGAGCAGCTTCGCGGAGGATAACCCCTACGTGGATGTCGAGTGATCTGTCGTGAGGGGTAATATTAAGGGTAATATCGAGTGCGGCGATGCATGCATGGTTGATGTCTTTTGCTAAAAAGGACTTAATCATACCAAATTAATCATCCCAGCCAGAGCTTTGAAGGAAGCATCAGATGCCGCGTGTGTTCAAGGTGCTAGTGCCAATTCCACATAACAGGAGAATTGACGGATACACGGACTTTGTAATTCGTAATTCAGAATACCATCTCCTATTAATGCGACACGGCTTTTTGTTGATACGTTGCTCAGAGCTACTGTATGCTTGAGATAAGTGAGCATCCGTCCAAATCCGATTATAGGCACGACAATAGCAGGTGACGGCTCAGTATGACCGGTCTTAGCAGTGACTTCAAATTTTTTAACACTGGTGAATCGAAAATCACATGTTGCATATTGTATCAAAAAAAATTGTACCACAATGGCGCTGGAAAGAACTTCATTAAGATTAACCAGTGGCCCACCCAAGCTTCTGACTGGAATGCCCAGCTGGGCCACAGCACTCGCTTATAGGGATTACAGTATGCATTTTGCCAAGGTGAAACTAGATTTCGGCTTAGTGCTTTTTCAAATCTGTTGGTTAATGTTAGATGCTGACCGGATGTTCCGCATAGAAGTCTCGTCATGATGCGGGCTGTTGGTGGCAACGTTTGAAATACAATCACCACGAGCACCCTACGAACAAACTGACATACAAACACGAATCACTCAATTTTAGACGTAATCTGACCAATGAAATAAAACCTAGCCTCTAAGTTCGAGACTCATAAATCCTTGTAACCCGCCAGCCAGTTGTATAACTGTCTGTGGTTACGAGGAATAAAGTGTGTTCTCCTTCTCCCTGCTTGCCCTCAGCTTTCTATTATAGTGCACAGCTAACAAGCCATAAACAAGGCAGCTTCCCGCGCAGAGACACACAGGCCCAATATAAATCGAATAACTCGTATGATAATATGGAGCATCTGTATCTAAAAATGCATGTGTCGCGATAATCCCACCAGAGTTGCCGAATCCAATCATCCACGCTGCGCCAATTGCTCTTTCAACATGACCTTGCAAATTCATTATATACCAACAAATGACTGCATTTCCTGCAGTAAAGTTTCCCATTGCAACGAGGCAATGTTCAGCGTATTCGGCCGAAAATGAATGGTGACGGTCATCAAGACAGCCAGACCGGCAATTACGAGACTGAGATCGAAGGCGATGAATGGCCAACGGAGTTTCAAACGGTGTGAAACGTAGGCTGTGACTAGGCAGAGCCCTAGACCTGCGGCAAAGGGTGGCACATTATGAAGTTGAGTTTGGACAACGGAGTATCCTTATGTTTTGATGATTGTGCGCGTGAAGTATGCGAAGGAATAGACGGTTCATTATCATGAACTTTGAAGGATCATAAATGCGCAACGCCACCAAGAACATTCTTGGGATTCTTGAAAATCCTCAAAATATCACTACTAAAGATCGCTTGATCCCTATCAATGCCACACACTGTCAATAACAAACATTCTCTTCTTTTCAATTAATCACATTGCCTTCAGGAAAGTCGATTACGAGGAAGAATTAAGCCGATCAGAACAGTCAAAACACTTCAGGATAAGATCCATTGCCAATGATGCAGTCCACGAAGGCCATCCACTTTCTCAATGGCGCTGGCAAGAAGACCATGCAGTTAGGACCGAACACCAGTAGACAGTGGAACGTTTTAACGACTCTTCACGCTTGTACCAGATACTAATCAAATAGAAGCCTGTATTGAGCAAGATTAGCCACTTGCAGCTATATCCGGCTCGTCGAGTATACTTGCTTCCTTGCCCTCTTGGTTCAATGCGACGAGATTGTGAAAGCCTTAGCTGCCACTTTTGGTTGTGATTTCAACTCAATGGTTGCACTCTTCGCGACAGTCGCTGGCGGCGATGCGCGAGCACCAGATTCGTCAGAAGACAGCATATTTCTGATCAGCACATGGTTGCAAAGCTTAATGCCAAAAAAATCCAATATGTGGCTACTACCTTATCCCAATGTTCAGTCGTTCGCTCCCACTGAAAGCACCCGATTTGCATCGTTCGGGATTCTGAAGATAACAGTCGTATCGTATGGGTAAGAAAACAAGAGAAACCATCTGGTAATTCCTGAGGTATCTGCTGTAGAATGTCCCGAGATGGTTTCTTGCGCGAAATAAAAGATATTTTTAATTGCAAGACTTTTGACTACATGCCTGAGGTGTGGGTGGCACTTGAAAAGACCGTGGCTACTGTATATAGAAATCGGGATCCAAGCAGGGTTTGGGTCTTGTTTACCCAAAAGGGCAAATTCCATCCTGGCTTGCGACCTTCCCCGTGGGAAGAACAGGCTACCAGCAACTCGTTGGCATCCATATCACATTCCTGACAACTCGATACCCAAATATGTCCAGAAGAGTTAAGACCTACCATGTCCTAAATATATATCTAGATGTATTCCGAGAAGAATTAACATCATATGATATATTGAAAATTGTGATAACCTTCAAGGCTTGTACTTACAAGCAGACATTCGGTAGATTAGGAGATGAAGCAGGCAGCAAATTCGAATCTAATATCAACCAAGGTATGTTGATTGTCGAGATAAGGTTGTTCGTTGTGTTGTCCCTGCTGAGTCCTGACGACGAATAAGAGGTTGGATGAATGCCTTGACAGAAGACAAGAGATGGGATGGCACGGATGAGTACTTCGTACTTCGTACCGAATATTATATTGTCGGTCAGACGGCGCTTGATGGCTTATCGATAAGAATTACCCCTGAATACCCATCAGCTCGGCAATGACTCTTTCCAAAATAACAATCAAACAAACTCAGGCAATCAATGTCAGACTCTTCTTTCAACATCTTCCATTTATGTCTTCATAATCCCTTCAATTCTCTGGCACCTCGGCCAGCAATAACCCGCCATGTCTGCGGATATCCCGCAGACTGAAAACATGCCTTCAACTTCAACCTCTAATATTAATGAAAACCACCCCACCAACCCTCCAGCTACTGTCAGCGGCCATTTGCGCGCGAGAACGAATACGGCGGAAATTGATAGTACGATTATTCATCCGGGAAGTGTGAAGATTAATGTTACTGGCGCATTTATAGTCGATCAAGATTCTGCTTCACCGAAAGAATTGAATGTGAACGAGAGGAACTATGATACGAAGGATATCCGACTACCGAATCATACGGCGGTTGTCAGTCATATCGCTGTAGATGTATGAGCCCATTTCCCCATACTATAATTATGATCTGCGATAGCTGTACTGACAGGTGTGTAAGATTGGAGGTTCACTTGCCAAACTCGTATACTTTTCGAGAGAAGCGCATTCGCGCGAACCAGGCGGGCGACTCAACTTTATGAACTTTGAGACTGATCGCATAGATGACTGTGTGGAATTCATGAAACAGCTGCAGGTTAAGCAACAGAAACTCAATGGATCCAGACCGGGAGATTTATGTGTAATGGCAACGGGTGGAGGGGCATACAAGTATTATGATAAGATCAAGGAAGCTTTGGGTGTGGATGTTATACGGGAAGATGAGATGGAATGTTTGATCATTGGTACATATATTCTTTTTCATGAAAGCATGTCTACATATGAGATAATGCTGACAGAGGAGTAACTTGCAGGTCTTGATTTCTTCATCACCGAAATACCCCGCGAAGTATTTACGTATAGCGAAAGAGACCCAATGCATTTCACCTCGCCCAGCCCGGATATCTACCCATACCTGCTCGTCAATATAGGCAGCGGTGTATCAATGATAAAAGTATCCGGACCACGAGCGTACCAAAGAGTAGGCGGAACCTCTCTTGGTGGCGGCACACTCTGGGGACTCCTCTCCCTCCTCACCGGTGCCAGAACATTCGATGATATGCTCGGCATGGCCGAACGAGGAGACAACGCCAAAGTCGACATGTTAGTGGGCGATATATATGGCACTGACTACGGCAAAATCGGACTCAAAAGCAGCACAATCGCAAGTTCTTTCGGCAAAGTTTTCCGCATGAAACGGGAAGCCGAACGATTAGCCGAAGACTCAGGAGGCCAAAACAACAGCGAAGAACCATCCGCATCCTCCTCCAACTCCACCGAAGAACCTCCCTTTTCCCATGAAGATATTTCTCGATCCCTCCTGTACGCAATCTCCAATAACATCGGGCAAATCGCATACTTGCAATCGGAAAAACATTCATTGTCGACGATATATTTTGGGGGGAGTTTTATAAGGGGTCATAGACAAACGATTAACACGCTGAGTTATGCGATTAAGTTTTGGAGTAATGGGGAGAAGAAGGCCATGTTCCTGAGACATGAAGGATATCTTGGGAGTGTGGGCGCGTTTTTGAAGAGGAAACCTGAGGGGTGGGGACGGAGGATGAGTTTTGAAGAGGGTGGTGTGGGGGAGGGAGGCGTCAACGATATTGGGGAGGAGTTGAGGACTTTGAGGAGAGAGGTATCTAGGGGGGAGTAAGTGGATGACATTGGTATGATATGAATTTTGAAGTCATGCTACGGGCTTGGTTGGGATAGAACTTTTGTAGATTGGGGATTCGAGAGTACAGCGGAAACATAGGAGCGGAAAATATGCAAAGCGGAACTGCTTGTCTAGCGGTAGAGGAAAAGCTTCCAAGACTATCTCAGTCTTTCATACTATAGTAACAGTATGAGAAGTACAACAGTGGATACTTAGCGAGCAAGGCGAAAATGGATTTAAATAGAGTTTCAATCAATTGGTGTTTGGATACTCTGCTTCGTGCCTGAGTTCACGTTATACATCCATCCATACGTAAGATCCTGAATTCATAACCAGACATCTTGTTTAGAACAGCCTATCCAATTCAGGCACATGTACTCGTACCAGTAGCATCATTACACGACTACCCGTACAACGAGAAATGAAACTTGGATTTTTGGGATTCGAATTATATGAGAAATGACGACTCTAGTATTTTTATAGGGATCACTGTATGGATACAGCATGATGTCTTGGATATGGGTTTGAGACACGAAGTAGGTAGTTCATAAATGAATGAGAGAATGAGAGAATTAATCATAAGTTCCTGTATTTTATTCCTACCAACATGAAGACATGATAAATATCTCGAGATGATCCTTTTACCATCTCCATGAGAGCTACGAAGGCTATGCAAGCTAATCCACCGCCGATAAGATCAACGCTGAAGATATTTGACAGCATCATCCAAAGCATGCATTGCAACCATCTATCCCGCCAAGAATCTCCCACCACCCACTTCTCTCTCTCTAACCTCCCTCGTATCCTTCCCATTCGACCCATTCCCATTCCCATCCCTCAAACTACCATTCCCCTCCTTCACACTCCCCTCCCTCGATTCACCTCCCTTCAAACTCGATTCCTTATTATCCCTCCGACTCTTCGCTCCTGCTTTCAATACATCCCACCTATTCCTGTACCTCACCACCGTTTCTCTCAACTTTTCATTTTCTCGGAATAGTCTCTCGTTTTCTTTATTTCTAATCCTCATTTGTTCTTCCAGCTCCATTACTTTCCTCTTGATCATTTCATCATTAATTCCACCTGCCTTTGGACTTCTATCTTCGGGACGCATCAGACGTATACTTTCTTGTAATGCCATACTACTATTCTGCGCTGCCATTTCAAATGCATGGAGTCGGTTGCTTAGTTTGTCGATACACTGTTTGAGACTTTTGTTTTCGAGATCCAATTCTTCGATCCGAATATCTGTCTCTCGACCCGCGAGTCGACGTCGTTTTGAATGACTGGGGGAATTAGGCATGGGTGTTTCACGGGCGTCGACAAAGTCATCCTCGTCGTTGGGATCAGGGAAGAGGTCAGGATCTGTGCTATGCATTGAGGCTGCTAAACGACGTTTTTCTTTTTCCGCGAAGGAGAGAATATGTGCATATGATACAGTGTGGCCAGTGGTAGGGACGACGTAGAAGGAATCATTGCCTGAATGTCCATCACGGGCAGAAGCACGAAGTGCCGCTTTTGATATGTACTTCGTGAGATCAGGCTCTTCAGGAAGCATTCGTTCTCTGCTTGGTGGTTTACTTTTGCGGGTGTTTGTAGAAGGAACATCTTGTGTGGTGGGAGACGGATCACTTTCAGAGAATAGTGGCAAGCCAGCAAAAGCTAAGGGGGCCGATAATTTATAGACGACACTATTGAAGGCACTGTAGAACTTAGCGAAACCCTCCTCGTGGGCAATCGAACGAGGCGATTTAGGCTCAGCGACCGCAGATGCTCGCGATGTAGAGGTTTGAGGATCTGCTTTCTTTTGAGTAGGTTGAGGAGGAACCCAGCTGGGCCTAGACGTGGTATGCTCTGGAATGGAGGGAACTGTTGGTCGTCTGCTGAGTTCTCGACGTCCCTCAAAATTGCCTGGAGCTTGTAGAGATGATACACTTGGCGAGAGTGCTTGGCGACTATGGCTTGAGCGTATACCTCTAGCAGAAGCTAAGTTACTGGCGATAGAAGAAGAAAGTTCGCGCGGGGGGAGGCGTCTGGGGGTTTGCGAGCTTGAGGCATTTCGAGAAGTGGATGCGCGAGGTCCCAGGTCAGATTTCGAAGCGCGTAATTCTGCTACAGCCGCAGATGTTGATATTGATTTCTCTGCAACTGCTGTAACGTCTATTTCATTTGCGTTCGGAGTTACGGGGTGTTGGGTGGGGTATCGAAGGAGCTCTGAGAGTCGCTGGTGATGCTGTTCTAGGAGTCTTAAAGTCCTCAAAGCCTCTGGGCTTCCTGTTCCAGATGCAGCTTTTGCAAACTCTCCTGCAGCTAAGGCGTGTTCATTAATTGCGACTGTTGTATCTCTGCTTTGCGTCGCAACCACTGCAGCGCGAGCATGATCATGAGCCTATATTGGTTATCAGTCAACGAGGGGGGAATTATGACTTTCGAATTGTGGCAACGTACCAGGGTTAAGGAGGAAGCTTCCATGATAATTAAGTGTATGAGTATGAGTATATGTTTATCACAAAGTAAACTCCAGAGAGGGCCTCAAGGGCAATGTCATTAAGTAAGAAGGATGAAGAGTTTATTGTTTGTATGTTGAAAGCTGGATGGATGTTTGAAGAGCGAGGGATAAGGCTGAATGCGATCATCGGATAGGGATAGACTGGGGTAGATGAGATGAAATTGCTTATCTTTCAGGCTACCACGCTACCTAGCGAGCCTAGATGGCTCTGCTATTTTGACCCTATTAATACATGAAAGCAGTGCAGTACAGTGCAGTACAGTGCAGTACCTCCTATTCAAATAAATAACAAATTGGATTGACAAAATCATATCTTTTCATATGAAATTAACTATCATCTAATAATCCCTTACTCTGAGTACCTACCACCATACCTGTAGCTAGCGTTGTTTCTTAGCTAAGGACCTCTTCTTCTTCCATCTAAAAATCCCTAAAGAAAACCTGATGGTTTGCACTTTGCCTCGGCTACCAATGACGTTGAGGGCTTTCTTTAAAGAGCTCTAGAACTCGTGGGATCTTGTTATGGCAGGCAAAGACTGGCAAGCACGGCAAGCTTGTACTTGTAACTTGGTAGTACTACTAGGTACCTAGGTAGGTAGATACCCTAGGTAGATACCTAAACAAGTAGGAATGATGAATACCTGAAACTATCTGGCAGGTCGTTTATTAGATTCAGTGTTTTTTTTGTCCATATTTAAATTCCTATACTATATAAAAATCAATTCAAACAATCTTCATGTTGACGCTTTATTATATTCTCAGATTTTCGCAATTGAGTGTACTAGGTACTTTTATAATCTCTAGGCCCAATCCAGAAAGCAAGATTCACCTGGGCATTCCAATCCAGCCATAATCCGAATTCGCCATCATAACTTGAACTCATCTCATAGACTTTGAATTTACCTTCGAATTTACCTACTCACTCGCAGATTGCATAGTTTAGGTTACTTACTCACATATCAACATTCATCTCGAATTAGAAAGATAGTCCTCGACCCGCGATTCATTCCTCAGTACATGTTAGATCTTATTTACTCAACCTTCCAGGTTCCTGGTCGATTCCCCCGCCATGGACGACATTCCCGCATCACCCACTGCTTCTGAATCTTCCAAATCAAATACCATACCTGCTGTCTTTTCAAAGCCGCGAAATAGGAGAAGGCATAGAAATTCAACATCGCATTCAGTGAGGAGCGGCGCAAGTGAGGCCTCGCATGGGATCCGCGCCTCATTGGAGGGTGCGATAGATAAGCTCAAAGGGAATTCGGATTCTGAGACGG
The DNA here is from genome assembly GCA_002162615.1 of Myriosclerotinia duriaeana. Taxonomy (NCBI): domain Eukaryota; kingdom Fungi; phylum Ascomycota; class Leotiomycetes; order Helotiales; family Sclerotiniaceae; genus Myriosclerotinia; species Myriosclerotinia duriaeana. Next base: position 41,016 of record NGKI01000027.1, read on the forward strand.
AAAGCCATGGATCGAATGGCCTGAAGAGGTTCGTGCCAAAGAAATTTGAATTCGAATCGAAGAAGAAACGATTACAACGAGAGGAAGAGGAACGCCGTTTGGAAGAAGAGGTAGCTCGTGGAAGAGATGTTGCTGAAAGAGGAACTTTGGGAAATGATAGCCGGAACTCTATCAACAGGAATCTTTCTGGTGGAAGTAGTTTGTTAACGTATGATTCGGAAACAGAATCGTAAGTCATCTGCTCTTCCTATCATTGTTCAAATTCGATCTCCCTTTACTTTTATTATCTCATTTCCCATTTCCCATTTCCCTTCTCTCACCGACAATTGTCTATCAATCCCGCGCGACTATTCATGGTTTGGGGATTACAATAAGACATGGTTTAAAGCGAAAAGCGAGAGGCGAAAGGCTCGGAAAGATCCATTATTAGGGGTATCTCAGGCGTCACAACCACAACATTACAGGCTTCTTCCCATCAACATCGTCAATCTTGCATAAAGTACAGTTGTACTCCGTACTCTAAAATTACAACATCAGCATCATCATCAGCATCACACTGTCACAAACTTGCTTGCTTGTATCTGCTATCTTCCTATGCATCTTTCAACATTTGCCTATTTATTTTTAGCATCCTGGTTTGCTTGGACATGTGGAGAATTGATCTTAGCTTTGGGTAATTAAATTTCTAACTCGAATTATTGCTGCTTTGATAGGGCCGCCGAAACACCTCCACCGTTGACTACGCATCCTTCGCACACTGGATATCTTACTTCCTCCTCCCCACTCATACATACATCGACAATTCCACAGATCGGAACTTTAATCTCACAGTTAGAAGGAGACCCCTTCCCGGACTCCACAGACAGTCTGGCTGCCTCAGAGTCGTTAGCATCTAAGAGCCTCTCCCAAAACCTTCGAGCTCCCACCGACGGATCTCAAAGACGGTCATCTTCGCCAGTTGGCAGATTAAAAGACGTTTTCAAACCAAGACGTGGGTCAAGCACAAATACAAGTCCAGACCGCAAGGCTGGAGGGGGAGGGGTCGACTCATCACTGAATACTAAGGACGGTGGGGCAGATTCCAGGCGGGGAAGTGGAATACCTGCGAAAGTTGGTTCAATATTTTCTGATAAACAGCTACCCCCGGGTAAACCCAGATCTACAGCGTCATCTCCTGAGAGACCACAAGTGGGAAAGGGCAAGCTCATTACCATCGACACAAACCCCCGTCCGCAAACTCCACCATCCGTGAACAGGCCAGCCCCAGTTATTGTTAATACACCCCCAACACCGACCGACTCAAGATCAGCGCAATTTACTTCTGCCACGAGCCCTGATTCACCTACCAGGTACGCTTCAAATGTATTAGTTTCTCCTTCTGGAAACATGATATCTCATCGACGAATTCGATCTGGTTCTGGTTCAGGAGTACCTAGTAAATTATCTAACATTCAATCTGCGCCCTTGTCTCCAACGCCAGAGAACGGAGCGATTACGCCTGGTCAAAGTCAAACGTCGTTTTTCTCGTCAGTCTTTTCTGCCGCTCAGAACGCTGCAAATACATTGAGCAACAGTATCACAAATACATCCGTCCCAGGTGGAACAAGGAGTAGGAGTGGTGCCCAAGCAATACCAGGTATACAGGAGATCGAGAGCCCGGAAGTCGAAGCATTAGGAGAGAAGATAAATACAGAGAATCATATGGAAGAGAAAGAACCGGCGGTCAAAACTTTGGGCATGGGTGACCTTAGCCTAAGTCAATTCGGAATTTCAGAAGAGGGAACCACTTCAACAATGCCTAAATATCCTGAAGAAACCCGCGGGAGGCCTGATCCAGCCAGAGATGACCATTTCTTCGCTAACCGTTCGGCAACAGCACCAAATATGTTGACTGGGGAAAATCTCGAAGCTGTTGCTACGCCGCATGTCGAGGATCTACATTCTATTGCACGTCCGCGTTCGGCATACGAACCAAGCACGACCGGAGACCGCACTCCTCCGAATGGCAGTGTATTCGAAGGTAAATCTGGCATCCATCGTAGCGGTAGTATTCGCAGCGCTATCGACAAAAGGAAAAGGGGTAGTTCTGCGGCAACTGCTACAACTGTCGGAGCCGCAATTGCTGCAGCAAATTCATCTATCGGAAGCCCAGGTTCAGGAGCACCCAAGATCACTGGATTCGCTGTAGCCAGCAAGAAGAGGAATCGGGACTTTCATGCGCTGTTCAGAAGTGTACCTGATGATGACTATCTTATCGAGGATTATAGTTGCGCTTTGCAAAGAGAAATCCTTGCCCATGGTCGGTTATATGTTTCCGAAGGTCACTTGTGCTTTAGTAGCAATATTTTTGGCTGGGTCACCACTTTGGTTATGAGCTTCGACGAGATCATTTCGGTAGAAAAGAGAAGCACGGCACTACTGTTCAAAAACGGATTGATGATTTCGACATTGCACGCAAAGAATGTTTTTGCTAGTTTCACAAGTCGCGACTCAACATATGATCTCATAGTTGGTATATGGAAGATTGGTCACCCAAACTTGCGAAGTTCGCTGAATGGAGTTACCCTCGAAGAGACTGGTGGTGGTGATAAGACTGAGAAAGACGATGGCGTTATCCCTTCTCGCCCTGGTAGTATCTCACAATCTACGGATGATAGCGAAGGTAGCGGGGATGTCTATGACGAAGATGAAGACGAGGAGGACGGTATGAGCTTCACGCAAGCCGATGGTAGCGTTCTGGGTAGCGATTCGGGTGAAAAAGTTGTTAGTCGAAAGGCGTCAGCTGCGGTTGTAACAAACGGATCCCAGCCTGAAGGAGGTAAACAGGCTAGTCCAACGGCTGCAGCAGATTTCCCCGGTCCGGCTACACATGCAGCGACAAGTTGCTCAGATGGTGATACACATTATGCGAAAATCCTTGCGGACGAAATCATTCCAGCTCCTCTTGGGAAAGTCTACAGTCTTATGTTCGGACCTGAATCTATAACTTGGATGAGGGATTGGCTTACCAATGATCAGAAATGTCTTGAGTTGAACTACGACGAGAACGCGAAGATCCCTCTGTCATTGGAAAACAAGGTTCGAAATTATTCATATATCAAACCGTTGAATGGTGCTATTGGTCCCAAGCAGACCAAGTGTGTTTCTACAGAAACTCTGGACGCGTTTGATCTCGAAAAGGCAGTTTCTGTGACTATATCGACGGTGACCCCCGATGTACCTAGCGGTAACGTTTTCAGTACCAAAACTAGGTACTGTCTTTCATGGTCAGAAGGCAATGGGACTCGATTGCAAGTCAACTGCGCGATTGAGTGGACAGGCAAGAGTTGGCTGAAAAGTAAGTTCACTCATGTTCTCCAATTCCTTATACAAGACTAACCCAAATTAGCTCCAATCGAAAAAGGTGCCAATGATGGTCAAGTACAATATACGAAAGACGTCATCGCAGCTATTAAAGCGGCCGTCGGTACCCGTCGTTCTGGGGCAGCAGGTGCTTCCGGTAAAGGCAAGAAGAAAGGTCGTAAAGGATCGAAAGCAAACAATCTTAGCAAGGTTACTGATGGTGCTTCTGAGACTAAACCAGAGGAGGCCAATTGGGGTCTTTTCGAACCTGTCCGTGGTATATTTGAGCCGATTCTCGACATAGTCAAACCATTGATGACGGGCAACATACTTTATGGACTTCTTGTCGGTCTTCTAGTGGCAAGTTGGTTCCGCTTTGGATTCCCTCTTGCAGGCAGTGGAAATAGAGATATAGGGATGAGCTATCTTGGAACTCCGGAGAGAATCGCGGCATATGAGGAGATTTGGAGGAGAGAGGAAAGTGAACTTTGGTTGTGGCTTGAGGAGAGGGCCGGGATGGAACGTTTGAGGGAGGTGGGCAGGATGCCGATTGAGAGGTTGGATGTTGAGGATAGGCTGAAGAGTGAGGGAATGGATGAGAGGGAGGTGGAGGATGCAATTAGGGTTACGGAGGAGAAATTGATGGTTTTGAAGGATGTGGTGGGGAAGAAGAGGGATAAGGCGAAGGGACAAGAGCAGGCACAGGCACATGCGAGTCCTTCGAGTGCGGCTTAGCGTTTTGTTTCCTGGTCAGATAAATGAAAGTAAGGGGGGATCAAAGAAGGGGCCCAAAGGCCCAACAGCGATATGCATGTGGCATATCATACCATATACCTACAGCGTAAAAGCTCTACTCAGTACAATACCACACAGATATCACTGTTGTGTTTTTCTTTTTTCGCTTTCATATGTTGGACTGGACTGGAATTGGCAGAAGTGGTTGTAGGTTGTACATCATTGGTGTTTTGGGGCATTTTGGAGAGAACTGGCATATCTGCTATCGAGTTTCCTTGAATTCAGTTTTTTCGTTTTTTGTTTTGTTTTGTTTTTGGG
>NGKI01000027.1:51548-66730 GCA_002162615.1 Myriosclerotinia duriaeana
CCCGCGATACCCCCGCCGTCCTTGCCACCTACCTCGCAGAATTCCATCCCAGTATCATTGGTCTAACAGGCACTTGGGAACAAATCAAGGATATCTGTAAGAAATACCGGGTATACTTTTCGACGCCAGAGGGAGTCCAGAAGGGTCAGGATTATTTGGTCGATCATAGTATTTATTTTTATTTGATGGATCCGGAGGGGGATTTTGTGGAGGCGATTGGGAGGCAGCATAGTCCCGAGCAGGCGGCGAGGATTATCGGGGAACACATTGGGGATTGGAAGAGGTGATGTTGGTGGATGAGATGGGATGGGATGGGATGTGTGTAGAGGGGGAGCTGATGGTAGATATATGGCAGGGAGGCGAGGTGTGTTTGATGGGTATTAATTACCATGTATGAGCATTATAAGTATAGGCAACATGTATCAAAAGCCCACTCTACCTCTCTCTTCGGTAAAGTAACCGTCCAAATCCCATGCAGTCTTGGGAAATTAATAGCAAGTTGCTATCACTCATTACATTGTCGGAATTGTGATATCTTATAGTATGGTGGCATGGTTTCGTTCATATATTCATCAATGTGAATGTTTGCGGGAGTGGAGGCAATACTACTCGAGTAGATGGGTTGAGTTCTTTGAATTGTTTATTCATTAATAAATGGTATTGTATAGAGACAGATGTGAAGGTACTTATTTATTTATTTATTTATTTATTTATTTATTTATTTATTTATTTATTTATCTATTTATCTATTTATCTATTTGCATCTTCATCACCAGAGTTGGTGACTTCCTTCCAAGTCGTTGCTTCAGATACGTAAGATGACCTTGCACATACATTGGTATTTCTGTTGGCGAGCTATGTTGATATAGAGACATGTTGATGTAGAGCTATTGGTGCTATGAAAAGGCTTTTCGGGTGAGAGGTGGAGAAGTTTGGATATTTTGGTGGGTTTCCTGGGTTGGGGGGTGATGATAATCGGTGATATGGTACTTCCCATTACTTGGAACGCGTATATCAAATTGTGAAAAGAGGCTGCACTGGATATGTGGGTGCAATGGATGAGACTCGTCGATGGATGGCTGAGCATTATTTACTGTTTGTAACTTGTCGACGAAGACAGCTCGATCAATAATCAATTCTGCTCGAGGGGAACCGGAATCTAGGTTCCGATGGGTACCTCGTTGAGTACATACAGTAGTAACGTCGCGAATAGCTATAAAAAATAATGAGATGTTCTCTGACACATCTACGAGATATACGAGATTACATTTTTTTGTATGGTTTGGACCTGGATCTAGGTTGCGATTTGGGAACTTGGATCTCCAGCGCTCTCTCTCTCTGTCTGTCTCTCTCTTTCGACTTTGGTATGTTCGTATCCGGAGCTAGCTAGCTGGGCTGGATGATACAAATTGTACAAGAGGGTTTTCTTCCTGCCCAGGACCCCAAGAGGATCTAGAGAGTCCTGGCAATCTTTATATTCCTCCAACGCGGCCACTTCTCAGAACAGAAGAAAAGCTGGCGGAAGAGAATAGAAGAGTACCTTGGTCTCACACTTGTAACCTATATCTCGGCCCAGCTATGCATTCTCAGCTTTGGCTTAGGTGAACAGATGTCAGAGAGTGTGTTTTGGTATACATTGTGAGGAATAGTTCTATACCTCAGCAAATACGAGTATATGAAGATTAACAAAAGCCAAGGTTCGTTCCTGTTTCCTCGGGTATTGTGTTTGGTATTGATATCCAGCTCACGTCCATCGCCCTCGAAAATCATAGAGTAGATGAAATTGAATATAGCATTATTGCGCCACTGCACTTGCATCTTCAGTCTTTGGTCTTTGGTTCTCGGTAGGGGGTATTGCGGTGGATTTACACATTCCGGTGGGATATATGATGCATTTGTATTTTAGGAATATTTGTTGGCATTGTTGAGTTCGATCTCCTTTGTCAGTTTGCTCGCTACTCGTAGCTTTAGCTCTGATAGACAAATTACAACCATAGAATCCCGAGCAGTTCTTGCAATTCAAACTTCAAAGAGGGCCTCAAGAAATTTCCTACGAGAGTGCAACATCAATACTCTAGCCACATTTTCATATCATCTTAAGCAAAGTCCGTGAACTCAATTAACTATATTCAGCCCTTCGTGAGCTACAGCTCCTTTGGGTAGACAAAGATTCTTAATTTTCAAACTCATATCTCAATTGACAAACAAGCTTCGTGCGTAATCAATGACAGTTGAAAATATATCAGCCAGTCTTTAAAATAGCACAGCTAGCACAGCCAGAAATCCAATTAGACTCCCTCCCCCTTCCCACACAAAAAACAACTCACCAATCCAGTGTTCAGCATACCATTTCATCAAAGAGACTCGACTCCAGCACTCGTCATTCTCGTCTCGAAATAGCTCGACAAGTACATACATACATACATACTTGCTTACTTTGAGGAACAAAGTTCATTCAAGTAAGCTCAAGTGACGTGAATGCCTCGGAATGCATAGCTTTGAAAGGAGGGACGGAGCTCTTCATGATTGATAGCTCTCACACCCGCCATTTTCAAAAATTAGAACCTCACCCGCATGATTCCAGACTTCCAATTGATTTTCCAATTCAATTGCCAGTAGTAACACCTCAATTTCTTTTTGCCAAATTCCATGGAAGTATCTCGCATTATCCAAAACCCTTCTTCCCAATTCCTTTCGCAAAGAATGCATTCCGCGGAAGAAGAAAAAAAAAAAACCTGCTTGGAACTTTCATCATACCCTCAGCATTTCTATTTTCCGCACAAAGAACTCTCCGTCCGCAGCCACATACACCACCTACCACCAATTTCTCAATTCATTCGCGGTGATTATCAAGAGCTGCCATGTGGAATTACCTTTTCCGGCGTCTAGTAGTACGAACATGGAATCTTCAATTCCAGCCTCCACATCCGCATGTCTCAATTCCCGCCATCGTGGATACATGTACATTCCTACCCCAGATAATATACCGATGTAGAAACATTGAATGAATAAAAAAAATTGTATGAAGATCTAAAAACTAACAACACAAGTTTTTCCAGCAAAAGATTCCCTTCATTTCTCAATCCTTTTTCCCCATTCGTAGAGCCGGTCGCTTGTCGCTGGTCGCTACGCACCAACCCACGCCATTGAAAGGAATGATGTATACCATAAGAACCCCGTCTTTGTTACGCACTCCCTGTATAAGTTGGACCCTTTACCCCTCTTCTATCCTTTTGTTCTTCATCGTTCTCATTTGCAAGTCACTTCCTATCAATTGATTTCAACTTCTCCTCCAATTCATAAAACTCACCCATACAATCTTCTTCTCAAAGTTTAAACCAGAAAATCACTTTCAATATGAGGTTCTCAATCATCGCTTTGGCTGCTGCGGTCACTTGTGTCTCGGCTGTCGAATTCCCAGGTCAACCCGCTTGTGCTGTAGGTCTTTCCATTTGCATTATGTAGACAACTTCTCCCTCTAGCAATTACTAACCATTCACCTCACAGAGCCCTTGTATCAGCCAAGCCATCACCCAAGGCTCCAACTGCAACATCGAAGATGTAGCCTGCCAATGCCAATCCTCCAATCTGGCCGCCATCTCCACGGCCGTGGTCCCATGCATCCTATCCGCCTGTACCGGGGCCGGAGAACTGCAACAGGCCTCCGAAGCCGGTCCTAGCCAATGTGCTTCACTCGCTGCCAATGCAGGCGCCACAGCTACAGGTGCTAGTTCTACTAGTAGCGAGGCTAGTAGTACGGAATCTTCCACAAGCTCGGCTCAACCGGGCTCCAGTACTTCTTCAGGTCCTGCTTCGACCACTGCTTCGGAAACTGGAACTACGGCTCCAACTACAACTTCCCAGACGGGTGGTGGTGGTGGTGGTGGTGGTGGTAGCAATACATCGGTTACGACGAGTCCACCTAGTTCTTCCACTGTTGGCCAAGTCACTCAGAATGCTGCGCAAACTGTTGGGCTTGCGGGTGTTGGCGGCATCGTCGGCCTTTTTGCCGCCGTGATTGCTGCTTTGTAGATGGGTTTCTTTCAGTCTTTAGCACAGTACAGCATTGATATTCTTTTGTGTCATCGTACTATTTGTGGGTAAGGGTATGGAGGAGGATGTAATATGTATGGAATGTTTGGATTCTTTTAATCGTGTTATTGAAGGGTATCAAGGGTAATATTTGGATGGGAATGGGCAGTTTAATGGGAACAATCTTACGACATTCCTTACGGCAAAAACTTTCTTTATATAATGTTGGGTAACTGGTAAAGCTCAATAAAAGTAATTCACGTCTCATAAGATTCCTTCTGAGAACACAACTTCTTACCGGTGCTAGGCCTTTGTGACTTCATGGGGTAGAATCAGGTAGAAGTACCTTGCGCTAATTTTAATCCTACCTATAACCTTTGCAGTGCAGCACGGCTCATCGCTCACTTACTACCATGACAGACAAAAAAGCGAAAAAAGAAACATACAACAGTAGGGATTCGCTGGTGGTCACCCACCCAACTACTAATCTACCGATCTGAAGCTTGTGTATGGCAGAGCGGACGGGATGCCCAATTCTCTTCAGTCTATGGTCGTATGTGGTAGGAAGGGATGAAGTTGTGACTATATTGAATTAGATGACAGGAAACATGAAGATCCGCCAAATCTGGGATCTTCAAGCTCTCAACACCCTTTACTTTCATCTTCCAAGTTGTGCCATGTCTAGAGCTTCAATTTTCTAGTGAATGTTTCTCGGAATGGATGGTTTGCTCGAAGCACATCTCATTCTCGCCTTCTCATTCTCGCCTTCATATACAATAGTCTGCATCCCACTCGAGGAAGACCTTGGACCAAACACAGATGAACTCTTAGGATTGATCGTCATGATAAACCATTTCCCATTTCCTAGCATACCCATAGCTGTGAGCTTCCCGATGATTTGACTGGTATTCGTAGATTACGCCTGGAAACAAAAATTGGCAAAGAAGGATATAAGCATGTCCACTGTTCTTGTATAACAAAGATCCGTCCGGTGTAGATGAATGATACCTACCTGGTAGGAGAACATTTGTTTGCCAAGGAAATGAAATCCACTGGGAAATTTCCTTGATATAGATTCGCGGAAAGAAAGAGCAAATCTCATGCAAGAGTTGGGAATCTGTGGTTGCCGGTGTAAGACTTGTACTGTCATTTTTGATTCTCAGCGTGGCCACTGCAAAACTGGATAATCACTTCAATGTTTATATTGAACTTGCAATATCAGATATCATTGGCTGGTCTCTTCTCTCTTCTTGTTGAGTCTACGATCCAACGTTATTGAAAGCTTATTTCGCGCTGTGATTAGTAGAATAAACTTAGAGTTTTGATGGTAACAGGATATACGGAGTAGGTAGGTAATAATGTTAATGAGCCTTCCAGGTTACCCGCAGTGGATTTTGTCTTACCGCCTATTTTATGCCACCCCGCCATTAGCATAGATTAGATAAGCATTTTTCATCACTAATTTTTTGAATACTTGCGATAGCTAGATCATTCCATCCAATTATTGAGATTTGAATACCATTATCGAAATGTTTCGCGACAACGAGTTTCCCATGTCTACCGCCGGCACATTTCCTATTTCCCCTTCCGAATTTATCACTCATAACGACGACTTCGACGATGTCTTTGGATCCGAACCAGGTTCCCCTACATTTGACGGCGGAGATAATCATGACGGAGATTTGTTTGGGGTTGGGAATACGGAAATTTCAGATATACCCAGATTAAAGGAAAAACACGAAACGGAAGGATATAGGGATGGTGTCACAAAGGGGAAAGCCGAGAGTGTTCAAAAGGGATTTGATGAGGGTTATGGTTTGGGCGCCGTATTAGGGTTGAGGATTGGAAAAGTTGTAGGAATTCTTGAAGCAGTTTTTGGAGCAATTTCCGTGTCTGCGTGCAAATCCAAAGATACAGAATGGCCGAGAGAGAAGCGCCGATTGGAAGAATTGTTGAAGAATGCGAAAGAAGAATTAAAGACAGAAAACGTATTTGCGAAGGAGTGGTGGGGTGAGGATGGAATATGGAAATTTGAAGTCCCCGGGGAAAAGGAAGGGGAGGACGTCGTATTTCCCGATGTTGCTGCAGCACACCCTTTGCTCAAGAAATGGGAAGGAATCGTGGGGGAGGAGGTACAACGGTGGTCGTTGGATATGGAATTGATGGAGGGAAATGAAGAGGATGTAGTCCCGGTAGGTCAGCAGATGAAAGCTGACGCCGTGGAACAGAAAATTGGTACAGTGAGACCGGACTTGAATTGGTGAAAGAGGATTGGCTATGTGGAAATCAAATGATCGAATTTGGGAAGCAACCCAACTCTCACGGCATATACGAGGTTTCGCCAGCAGATGCCATTTTTTGGGAATCACGAGAATCTCATACCACTCTGCCCCGCCCGCCCGACAAATACCGATATGAAGTACTGGTGTCAAAGGGACAGTTTTTTTCATGCGCTCAGGGCATTATACATTGAATCCTTCCCTCGACGCGACTCACGCGAGCAAGTTTAATGATTAGATTGATCGGTCCCTGCATCGACGCCTCTTGAATCTTAACTTCTTAAGCGGCCTCTGTGGAACGGACGAGATGTCGGGAATAAGCTGGAGGGATACAATCATACCAATCATACAATGTGATTTGAAGGGATCCAAGCGTGCACCAAAAATTACTAAATTAAGTAAGGAGACAAAGTTTAGAGGCCCTGCCACGTTTTTCCCGAACTTGGGTGTCCATGCACTGGGCATGCAGCAATTCACATTTAAGGTTAAGCTTGCTTTTAACTATACTGTATCTAGGTACCTAGTACTAGCTAGTAGGTAGCAGATATCTTTTGCCACGGCATTCATGAATTTCAATCATGGCAGAAAAATCAATGTTAGAGAGGAATTTGGAGTACACTGCAGTCCACGGGTACGTACATAGGTATACTTTTGTTAAGGTATCAATTACTACTATAATACCAATTATGACTATAAATACCCGGCTTTGACTTAAGCCCAGGTGAGCGCTTAAGGGAGTTCCATGGCCGCCCGACTTATAACCGCCCACCAGGGCTAGCTCAATGAGCACATTTTTGGACGGGGTTTTTTTCTGAAACACGCCATTGGAGATGAAAAGAAGCTTTGAAGCGCCGAACTACCTAGTAATAAAATCGTTAGTGATCTACAAAAGTAGTAGTAACCTAGAATCTATTGATCTGCAATTTTATCCCCCACCAATTATATGTTGATACTGTCCGTATTCATCTATCATTTTTTCTCAAGGAGTAGGTACTACCTACTAGGTAGGTGAGCAGGGGTAAGTTCTAAAAGTAACTTTGATATTTACAAATAGAATAACAGAACGTGTTATTGTTGCATTGAATACCTAGGTAGGTACATATTGATTGAAGCGATTCAGTGCAGATAGATAGATGTATTTGTCAAGTAGCCATGCCCATTGCCGAGTATGGAAGATCCATCTAGGTGCGTCTACAAGTTGTCAACTCTTGTTGGTAAGATGGTAAGATGGATGGTAAGATACCTACTCAGACTAAGATCTTACCTACCTACCTACCTAGGTATATACCAGGCCCCTTATTGGTAGGTCAAGGAACCGGCAACGTAACAACGGCCCTGGCAACATTGGACGAAAAAATAAGCATTTCCCTTCAAAACCCACAGACATTCCATATTATTTCCAGTATTATTACAGTATTATGGATGTCCTACTACCTACCTAGTATTCCTATATACCACCTCCCTAGTACGTGACTGACTCTCCGAACTCCGTACTCTCTTTCCGTGACTACTTACCATGAATGATGAATGATATAATAATATACGTACCTAGTACTACTAGTAGTGGAGGCTACCATTTACCCCCATACCGATATTTCACACTAACTACCTACCTCCCTACCTACCTAGTACCTTACCTAGAGACTAGTAGATAAAGGAAAGAGGCAAGTGGGTTCTTACTCTTTTAATATATACCATCATCTTCTCGTACCATCTTTACCATCTTTCTTCTTCACCTACCTACCTACCTACTCTCTTTCATACGATATCTTCTCCTACCTACCATTCCTTCACCCTCCTCAACTCTCCTCAACCTCCCTCTCAACCTGCACTCCTAGGAAGCCCTCACATTCTTTTTTTTTTCTCTCTCTCTCCTATTAATCCTAATCGCAAGACAGACTTCATCTTCCTAAGGACTTGCTTTTCACTCCCTTACAGACTGTTTATATTTCTTCTATCGAATCCTAGGTCTAACCATTTCGAATTAATTCATCGGGTCAAAATAATTCACCTCCACACGAGCGATCGCATCAAATTGCTTTCTTTTTTGTAAACCCTATCATACGAGGTGAGTTGTCAAAATGTCAAAATGTCTCATTACTTCAGCCTTCCTGCTTGGTCTATTCATAGTGTAGCCAACCGGCGCAGCGAATTGCGGTTACCCAGTGAATGGGTAAATAACTGTTTGATTGATATGCACAGCCGTTTGGCTGCTATGCGAGTGCGAGGCTGGAAACCATATAATAGTTCACGATACTTCCAAAGATCCATAATCCATAACTACTTATTTACCTTACAACTTTATTCTACATACCAATATTTCCCTGTCGAGATCTTTCCCTGTCGAGATCTTTCCCTGTCGATATCTTCACATATTCCGTCTTGCGCACGTCAATTGACCTCTTCAAGTAACCTTTAGGAGCCATGAAGGCTACCCTGATTTCTCTGGGCCTTATCGCCACTGTCTCCGCCAATATCGTCTTTAATCATGTCCCATTGAGCTGTGATATCAACAGCAAGAATTTGTACTATGGCTGCCTCGAGGGTCAGAACTGTACCGACGATGGAACTGGAGAGCAAGTCATCTTAGACCATGCATCAAAGATTTGGAGCTAACCATCCATACAGATGTTATGTACCAAACACTCCAATGCCATCCCGTTATTACCCGGTCCCAGTCCATCAATCTATCGAACCAAGACAAGCTGTATACTCAAAAGACGGCACGTGTGGTCCTGCCAATGGCAACACCATCTGCGACCCAAACAGTACAGTGTACAAAGGATCATGCTGTTCGGTAGGTCGACAATAAATAATGGAAGACCAACTACTGATTCGAGTAATAGTCATACGGCTGGTGCGGAAATGATGATGCGTGAGTAAACCAAGCATCCTTGTTATTCTTGAGGTCTCAACTGACGTTTATAGCCACTGTGGAACTGGATGTTTATCTGGATGCAGCGGCGGCAACACTACAACTCCAAGTGGTACCGCTCCTCGATCTGATGGTCGATGCGGCACTGTAAGTCTTGGCAAACTTCTGTTGCGATGAGAATATACTGACCATTGTAGGCTTTCGGCGGTGCTACCTGTGATGCAAAGGGTGCATTTGGTGGCTGTTGTTCTGCATATGGGTGAGTCATGCTTTCCCCCCTATCTATCACTTTGAGCCCTCTTCTCGAATAATCTCCCCAATATTGAGTGAAGACTAATTTTACTTTTAATAGCTACTGTGGCTCAACCACTGGTCATTGCTCAGTGGCTGATGGTTGCCAGAGTGGGTGCTCGGATGCAAAGCCTTCAACAACTGCAGTTGGAACAGGTGGAGCAGCGCCCACTTCACGTGCTGCTTCTACATCTACAACTCAAGAACCAGTAATTGCTCCAGTTACTTCCACACTTGCACCTGCAGCGGCGAGCAGTGCACCAGTAACTACTGATGGATCATGTGGTGTTACTAACGGTGGTACTGTTTGCGGTAATTGGGCAAATGGAAATTGCTGTTCCATGTACGGATTTTGGTAAGTCAATCATCCATCACTCACTCGCAGAACTTCAATAGTCTAACAAGACACAGTGGAAACTCCAGTGCACATTGCGGTGCTGGATGTCAATCGGGCGGTTGTTTGAGTGCACCAGTGGTTGCAGCCCCTGGCGCAAGTCCTGCCCCTGCTGCCCCAGAGGGAGGTGCCTTCAACATCGTTGGTCAATCTGGAGTCCCAGCTATGCACGCAGCACTTATGCCAAATGGTCGAGTTATGTTCCTCGACAAGTTGGAGAACTACACCCAATTGAAATTGCCAAACGGATATTATGCAATGTCTTCGGAATATGACCCAGTAAGTAATGGTGTTGCGGTTCCTCTAGCTTACAAGACAAACGCATTTTGTTCCGGGGGTACCTTTCTCGCAGACGGTCGTGTTGTTTCTCTTGGAGGTAATGCGCCTTTGGACTGGCTTGATCCAACCATTGGTGATGGATTCGACGCCATTCGATACCTGGAGCGATCTTCTACGGATGCTAGCCTCAATGGCAAGGACTGGAGTGAACCCGGTAACAAGCTCGCAAGTGCTCGTTGGTATGCTACTGCTCAAACTATGCCCGATGGAACCATCTTTGTCGCTTCTGGAAGTTTGAACGGCCTCGATCCAACTGTCAAGACGAACAACAATCCTACCTACGAGATCCTCAGTGCTACCGCAGTTTCACAAGGCAAGAACATCGACTTGGAAATTTTGGAGAAAAATCAACCATACTACATGTATCCTTTTGTCCATCTTCTCAATGATGGAAATTTGTTCATCTTCGTCTCAAAGTCTTCCCAGGTCTTCAATGTTGGTAGCAATGCTGTCGTCAAGCAATTGCCGGAACTCGCAGGAGACTACCGCACATATCCCAATACTGGTGGAAGTGTTTTACTTCCTTTGTCAAGCGCAAACAAATGGAACCCTGATATTGTCATTTGCGGTGGTGGTGCATACCAAGATATCACCAGTCCAACAGAACCAAGTTGTGGAAGAATACAGCCATTGAGCGCAAACCCGCAATGGGAGTTGGAGTCTATGCCTGAAGGTCGTGGCATGGTTGAAGGAACTCTACTTCCCGATGGAACCGTCGTTTGGCTTAATGGAGGTAATCTGGGTGCTCAAGGTTTTGGACTTGCAAAGAACCCAACTCTTGAAGCTCTTCTCTACGACCCCACAAAGGCCAAGGGTCAAAGATTCACGACTCTTGCCTCCTCAACCATCCCACGTCTTTACCATTCTGTCTCTCTACTTCTTCTTGATGGCACACTCATGGTCGCTGGGTCAAACCCCGTTGAGATGCCAAAGCTCAAGCCTGATGCCGCCGATCCATATGTTACGGAGTTCCGAGTGGAGAACTACGTTCCTCCTTATCTCCGAGGCGATAATGCAAACAAGCGTCCTACTGATGTCAAACTGTCATCGGGTAGCTTCAAAGCAGACGGCAGTACACTTACAGTTACTTTCAATTGCCCAGCTGGAGCGAAAGCAGTAACTGTGACTTTGTATCACGGTGGATTCGTCACTCATTCAGTACACATGGGTCATCGCATGTTGTATTTGGACAACACAGGCTTCGTAGCTGGTGCAACACAGCAGAAGTTGACTGTTACTCGACCACCAAACAACAATGTGGCTCCTCCCGGACCATATGTTGTTTATATTCTTGTAGATGGCATTCCCGCAATGGGACAATTTGTTACGGTTTAAGAGGGCACATTTTAATGAGGGTCAACTGGATTTTGCTGCATAGCTTTGGTTTGGGGCGAAATATGACGCGATATGCGGATATCAAAAATTGTACCCAAGGCTAAGGCCAGGGCTAGGGGTTAAGTCTCGATAGCGAATAATGATAATGATTAAATTTTGTATTGTAGTTGCTGTTGCTGTTGCTGTTGATTGTGATTAATCAACAATAATTTTGATAAAAACATCAAGAATGTTCCTATGTGATTCCTAAATGAGATGCTAAAATACTCCCATGACAAAAGCCTGTATTTGATTTTAGGGCCCGTTTTTCGCATGTTCCAGAGTACCTAGGTAGCTTCAAAAAATTTTGCCGTGGAAGAAGCGATGACTCTACCTGAGAGTAGTGTCACATCTCACAGTCCTCCATTCGTTGTCAGCATCTAACAGGCTACTGTGTTCTGCAATGCATGACAACTAGCTTCATTGGAGTCTTCCGCCCCCAATTTTCTGCGGAGTACGAGGAGATGAGGATTGTGATTTGTTGAGCCAAAAATGCTAGGGAAGGAGATCCCCTGCCACTCGTTCAATGTTGACGATTCAGCGTTCGAGAGGGGTGGAGAGCTGAAAAATCAGGTAGGATGCACATGGTGGGGTGGTGGAATTGTGGAATTGTACACGGTATATATTATTGTGTTGAATGAGAATTTTAGTGAGTGAGAGTGAGAGAGAGTGTGTATGAGAGAAGGACTAAATTATTGAAGCTTATTTTAGTAAAGCAACAGGGTTGGATACGCGTTTCGATCGGACGAGAGAGCTTTCCATTATTTCGAACCTCGGATTTCAAGAGCTTTTGTGGGTTGAGTGAATTGAAGTGAAGCGAATAGAGTTTGATATATACACAGTGGATAGAAATACTTACGAGGCACACGACAAACACGCAGAGGCACGCAGAGCACGCATATTGCATACTCACACGCTCTCAAGATCGCAAATCTACCACTCTTCGACAAATCCTTGCACGAGCCAGCACGTTCAATACACTGAATAATGTCGCTCGATCCGCGGGATTCACAAAGGCGGGGTAGGAGTAAGAGTCCTGGACGGGAAAGATCGCGTTCGAGGTCTGGTTATGAACAAGTCGAGAGGGAATCCTCGAGAGTTCGAGAGGCGGTGAGAGCACCTACACCGCCAAGTTACAATGAAGAGGGTAATTATATGGGGGAAAGAAGAGATAGGAGGGAATATGAATATGAGGAGGCTCGGAGTGGCAGGACCGGATTCGGTGCATCAAGATATGGAGGTGTAGGCGGAGCTGGAATACCAGATACTTTAAAGATTGACGAGGTCAGATATACAGAGAGGGATAGAGATAATGAGAGATTGCATACTCCTGCCAAGTATGACAATTTGGCATATGGTGAGGGGTACGAACCAGGTACTCCGGCGAAGATCAATGTCTATGGATCCCGCGACCCATCGCCAGCTGCGGTTCCTCGAAGTGCGGTCTATGACAAGGAAATTCATACCCCCACGTACAGTACTATAGGCGATCGACTCACCTCACCTCGTCATGACGAACATGAGAGAGATACAAGGAGATATGATGATGATCATCATGGTCGTCAAAGATCGGCCAGTTTTAATGTTTCGGCGGGGGTTGGGCAACATCATAGGTCTGTCTCCGGTGGTGTGAGTGTTGGCCATGCTCAATATGCCGATAGTCCACATTATAAATATGGCCAGCCGGGTGAGAAGATCACATTTTCAAGTACCACTCGGAAGACGGTGATTGCGGGAGGGGAATATACAGAGGAAAGAAGTCCTCCCCTTCCATCTCGACCCTATGGGCGTAGAGATTCTTCACCTCCTCGTCATCAAAGACATGAAAGTTCATCGGCTCGCAGTAGTAGCTCTCGCTTGGTCACTGAGCAAGTTCTTACCGTCGATCCGGGATCTCGTCGTCGTGATGCTTCGCCAAACCCCGCTAGATTGGGAGATCGTCTCAATACATTACGTATCAATACAGGTGGTCCTTCGTCCCCTGGCTCTAATACCTTATCTCCCGGTATCCATTCTCCTTCAGGTTCCCTCAGCCTAGCAAATGCCCCCGGGTCTCCCCTGCTCGAAACTTACAAGGGAACCTACCAATCCATATCCCCCATGCCTTCTCCAATGCTCGTTGTCACATCCCATTCCGACATATCTGAGAATTTCTCTCCCTTGTCTCCATCCGGCGAAGATCGATCTTTTCGCCGCACAGCCCGTTTCCACGATTCTCAAGACGAAGCCGAAATCCTCCGCGATGCACTCAAAGGGGAAAACCGCGCACCGGATGTTCAACCGCTCATTACCATTCTCCCGGGCCTCACACATGAACAAATACTCGATCTCCGCACTGAGTATAAGAAGATTGTTAAAACGGGTCATGACAGGAAGGGGGTTAATATCGCGAAGCATATTAAAATGCGTCTCAAAGACGAAGATCCCAGTTTGATGAAAGCGTGCTATGCGGTTGCATTGGGAAGATGGGAGAGTGAAGCTTATTGGGCGAATTTCTGGTATCAGGGAGAGAAATCTCGAAGGGAATTACTGATTGAAAGTTTGATGGGGCGCTCGAATCGGGAAATCGAGAAAATTAAAGATGGGTTTAGTGATAAAAAGTACCGCGACTCGCTTCGCCAATGCATGGAAAAGGAACTTAAAGAAGACAAGTTTAAGAAGGCGGTACTTTTGGTCTTGGAGGAGAACAGGATGGAGGAGAGTAGAAGGATAGATGGGGATCTGTTGAGAGAGGATATTAGACAGTTGGAAAAGTGTGTTACGAGTGAGAGGGGGGGTGAGAGTAAAATGATTGAGATTGTTTGTTTGAGGAGTGATACCCATTTAAGGGAGGTGCTTAGGGGGTATGAGGAGAGGTTTGGGAGAAACTTTGCGAGGGAAATGTTGAGGAAGAGTACTAATCTTGTGGTATGTCCATTTCCATACCCCATCTTTGTTTCTGCTCCCCACTAACCACATACCCCAGGGCGAACTCCTAGCCCACATCCTCAACGGAATCATCAATAAACCCGTCCGCGACGCCCTCCTAGTTCATCATGCACTCACTCTTTCCACAAGAGACCCGCTGCGCACGGAATTACTTATTAGTAGACTTGTGAGATATCATTGGGATCGGAAGCATTTGGAAGAGGTTAAGAGGGAGTATAGGGCGAGGTATGGGATTGAGATGCAGGAGGCGGTTAGAGAGGGGGTTAGGGGGGATGTGGGGAGGTTTTTGGAGGGGTTGGTCATGTGGAGAGAGGCGGATAGGGTTAAGGAGGTTTAGGGTCAGTTTTTTGGTTTGAGGGGGGTTATGGATAGATTGATTGATTTTAGATGCGGTGGGGAGGAACGGTGGGAGAGAAGGATGCTTATGAACGGATGATTTCATGACGATGTATGGATGAATGGTAAATGCATGATATGACATGCTATGATATGATCAACGGCCAGCCACGGAAATCAAAGAATGAAATGCAATTTTTCCCCTAGTTTTCCGTACTTGGTAGCACGAGATTTTAATGATTGGTTGATTGATTAATCGATTGATTGATGGGTGCTATGATTATTAGCTCAATGAAGTTTCTGGGTTGAGATTCATGGGTCGGGTGGGTAGGGG
>NGKI01000027.1:66833-78034 GCA_002162615.1 Myriosclerotinia duriaeana
GTGTGTGTGTTGGTTATTGTGCGGTTTATGGATGGGATGGGATGGGATGTGGGATATTTGAAGCAAAGTAAGGAAAGGATAATGTTGTGATTTTGGAAGTGTTAAAAAGAGGTTCGAATTTTTTTACTTTTACTTGGGGTGTTTTTTGGGGGGTGAGCGTGGTTGTGAGGTGTGGTGTGAAGTGTATTTTGATGTGATGTGATGGTGGGTATAATGGGTTTGGGTTGGGTTGGGTTTGGTTTAGTAGTAATGAAAGCGGAAAGGAGGTTTGATCTGGAGCGGCAGTGATGCTTTGGCTGTGAGTACTGTTGTAAGTTCATGAAATCTCTTGTGGCGTGGGATGTGGGATGTGGGATGTGGTTCTGTTTGTTGGTGCTGGAAATGTTAGGGGGAAGGTGGAGATGTGGGTGATGGCGAGGGCTGGGGAGGGCTGGGGAGATGTTGTTGATATGTTGGTTGGGCTGGCCGGCGAGGAGGTTTGAATTAGTTGTTTGGGATTGAGCTGGGTTGAGGCTGAGGTTGAGGTTTTGTTGGTGTTGATGTTTGGAACATATCCATTGGATATGTGATGGGGATGTTTTGGATATTTATTTTGTGGAAGTTGGGGCCTATATTGTTGAGAGGTTGTGGAAAGTTGTGTGTGGTGTAATGGTTGTGGTGGTGAGGAGATTTCGGTAGTGATCATAATAGGGGGAAGTGTCAGGGGTTGTGGTAGCAATAATGGAGATATCGATGTGAGTGATGATAATGTAGGGAACTTTTGACATCTTAAATTGGCAACGGTGATGTTTCGATGGTTAGTGCCTCTCGATGAATCTTTTCAGATGCGGGAGATGATTTGTGTTGAAGGTTTTCGAACCAGAATTTGGCGTCATACCATCCTTGGTGTGATGGCTGCGAAATAGAGACTGTGCTGCTTAGTTGTGAAGTGAAAATTTGGGACCATGGTGCTGGGGCTTTAGAAATTTTTGGTGTTGGTTGTATGTTACACCTAACTAGTATCGAAGGGTTGATAGGTAAGAAGTATAGAGATTTGCTTGAGCTGTTAGCGAGGACAGATACTGCTGTACTAATAATTATAGACAAGATGGTTGGTCTGGTACTGTTACCACTGGAGTTTTACAACAATGTCTGATATAGTTAGACTGGTCTATGTAGGTGTCCAGCTCCGCTGTCCTACTCAACTTCCAGAATAGTAACAATTTCCTGACATATCGAGTGACATGATGGATTGTAGACTCGGACATGAGTGTGAAAAGAGCAGGATGGCAAGTTTCTCTATAGAAGAAGATTTGGTATGTTGTGATAGAAAATCTTTGTATCAATATTGGTATTCGGATGAGAATACCTGCCTTCCCAAAACTGAATGAATGAAAAAGGGTGAGCCGAAAGTCAGGTGCGCGCCGCGCTAGATTGAATGATTACCCCTCATTTTCCCAATCCTTCCTTCCCAAGAACAACAACAAACAAAACGAAACAGCACAACATTTGCAGGAACATGGATCCATCCCATCAACCGGTGCTCAAAAAGCAAATCTAGTATTCAAACATTCATTCCATGCAGTCCAAGTGACTGAAATCCCATCAATCACGTTCATCCTTCTTGCTTGCTTATTACGTCATCTACCATTCACCTCCTTCTCTTAGCTTTCCAAACTCATTCACTCATTCCTTCATCACTTCCTTCCTTCCTTCTTTCCTGATATATATCAGAATAACTTTCCAACATTAATAATTTGCATCAAAGTCCTTGTGGTTCAATGGTAGAAAGCTTCGTTGAGGTAGTGGTTAACCTGTCTGCCTCCCAGAATGAAATAATTCCAGTGCGCAGGAAACGGGGATTCGAATTCCCCACGAAGCAAGATGCCTCTTTTGGTGCTTTTTTGGATTTTAAGGGAGCTTTTTTGATCTTCCTTTTGGTTTTTCTTTTTCTTTTGCTTTCATCTTCATTTTGATTCTTTTCGGGAGGGTCTAGTCTCTCTCTTATGGTGGTGGTGGGCTGTTTCGGATAAGGGGTGATTGGTGAAAGTATTCACTTTTGGGAGGAGAATCCACTACATATGTTTGCTTCTATTTTATCTTAAAGCTGTTTGTGTACTGTTTGTTAAAAAGATACCGTGTTGATGAATGCCAGTGCACCTGCAAATTTAGTTTCATTTGAGGACTATTAATTCCTTTTGAAATCTGGTCATCTCAAGACTTTTTTCTGGGCTCCACGAGTCAATAGAGCACCCTAGGCAGATTGACTAAGGCCTTACTAGACCATTACCTATCAATAAGTAACGACCTAGTAAGGCCCAATATTTGCCAAGTAAGGTGGGGTAGGCTTTTAAGATCCTTTCAATAGAGTAATTTTCCAACGCATCACAGAATAGAGTTGTCTCCCCATTTCCATAGACACTTTATGGGATCAACAGTCTACAAGTCACTCAAATCTGACTTGCAGATGGAAACTAGCTTTGTATCGATTCAGACTGATACCATGTCTAGTTAATAGTCAAAAAAGAAAATCCAGGCGCTGATTTATCGCAACCTGGAGGCAAATATCTTCTCTTTGCAACTTGATGGAACGATTTGTCGAATACTTCGAGCATGTTTCGCTGATCGCCATTTGTCTGACCTACAACCCATCAATGCACTTTTAATTCTAGAGCTAAATGTTGCGAGCTCTCATTTCTCTTACGGTTCAAGCATATTTCAGAATCTCTTTTGCTAATCTAAATTCCGTTACCCGAAAACTGGTTCAACTTCTGTGCTCTCTATGTGATAGTCCACGCCTGGAGCTCACAGGAGACTGCGAATTCTCCGCTCTTTAGAAGTTCCGAAGGAAGTTCTTCCACGATGGATGTACAGCCTGCGATTCCCGAGCATAATGCATTTATCGTCAAATATGCAAGCATCTTCGTCTACAATATTTCGTCTATTGTAGTGAAACTTGGTTTGATAGATATGAGCATCCTGATTCTGGTCGGTTCCATGATTCGTTACATAATGAAGAGCTCTCCAGCTCAGATGTTCGACGGGAGCAATTTGATGTATTCAGTACATCGATAAAAGTTTGTTTACCTTCGGTGCAATGCTAGCTCGATAAAACTGTGAGCTCTGTTGCCGTGTTGCAAAGCTCATCATTTTTTGGCATGAACCAGCAGGATTTGGAGAGCATTTATGGGACCATGATACTGTCGTCATTGCTAGAATGATCGACGAAAATGGATTTTTCTATGATATCAAATCAAACCTTAATCCCCCGATGCTTTGTGGGATCGTCAATTGTATATGCGATTCAGCAGATCCCGATCAACCAAATCAAAATCAACAATGGGGCTTTTTGGATCGATGTCTGAAGAGCCAATAAACTGTGATAACTTTGATAAATGATCCAAACGGTGTGAAAGATAATAAGTGCATGTAAAGAGCTTCAGGGCTTATACTTCCCTTGCTCTTCCTGAAAAGTTACGAGTTATCGATGTGGCGAGAAGTCGAGTCGTAAACCTCAGGACTGCGAATATGTTAGCTTGAGCTACTTATGGAGAATCAAAATGCCAGGAGAGCTAAATTTACGTCTCAAGAATACTCAAGGTCTCACAATAGATATTCCCATCTCTAGAGCGACTCTCCCAGCTACTGTTGGAGACGCTATGACAGTTTGCTCAAGAGTTGGTAAGAAAATTCTCTGGGTTGATCACTTGTGCATTGTGCAGATGATTATGGCCCTCAAAGAATTCAAGGAACGATCATAGACAATATGGGCACTGTCGACTTAGGCTGTCTTGCGCTGCAGATTCATGGATGACTTGTGTCTGATGGCTGTATATCCATCGAAACAGACTGGATGTCCTGGGGTGATTCATACCTGTATGGTACAGAATCACAAGAGGCATCAGTGATTCAATCGAGCTTGCTACTCCTATAAATGCGCATATGAAACCCATATTATTGACCCCCAAAGTCCCAATTCGTCAATCAATAACTCCTACTCGTTAATCAGCAAATTTTGTTCGGATATCATAAAAGGTACTGTGCCTTCGCAGACCGGCCTCAACCTCGATGCTTTACTAGTAGATTACTACAGCTTCTCGACAATGGAACCACATCGATTGATTTCTTTAGTAGAGCACTAAACAATCTTGCTACAGTAATTGCGAATCATATGAGAATTCTCGATATTGATCCCATTTCACACTTTTTAGAAAGGCCCTTCGACCCTGATCATGGTGACTCTCTACCGTTACGTTTGAAAATCACCCACCTGGCCAGCCTGGGGATTGGAACCAGCCGATGATAGGTGAAGCCTTTACCAACACTACCTGCATGCATGCACGCTGGCCTTAGCTTATACTAATTGCTGACCTCATCGCAGCGACCATCTTTCTTCTCGAGGGCTTGATCATACGAACAGCGTACTAAAATGCCCTGGAGGTCTGAAAAACGTCTCAGAATGATCTTATTTTGCATGGGTTAGATAGACCACAGCTTAAATTTGGAAAGCGGCAGACTTGTAACGGCAAATAAAATGCATCAAAGGGCACAACAATTAAAGGCGCAGCTTGGAAATACAAAAAGTGGCAAGCCGAAGTGTTGCATTTCTCCAACTATGTTACATTTATCAACCAGACTCTCATCACGAGGTTGTTGTTATATTTTCGGTCCTTGGGCTTTCAAGATCGTTTGGCCTAGTACCAAAAGCTCTAACTCCTTTCCTTTCATTTTTCCTCTCAAGGAATCTTGTCAACAACGCCGTCAAAACAGTCGCAATTCCGAAAACCGCTGCAGCAATCCAGCCCGCGTGAAACTCAGGAGCCTCCGCAGTCCTCCATACAGCATCCGAGTACCAAATTTGCATGATATATCCAAACATGTTACTAGTTGCAATCACAAACCCTCTCATCTCATGATCATGAACCATAAGGTCCGGGTACCAAGAAAACCAAATACCGGGCACACCAGCTGAGAAATATGAAACATAGAATGCAACGAACTTTAAGTCGATAGGCACAGTCCAGATGGCGAGCACAACGGCGCTAAAGAGTGTACCGAGCTGCATGATTATTATCGGCTGCCAGCGTTTTCCGTGCAAAAGGTCAGAATCAGAGAGCATCGCAGCTACAATCTGGACAATAACGCCAATTCCATATTGAGCTGTAGGAAGAACATTTCTGTCATGGACCGAGTTCCCTTTAGACTTCAGCCAAAGAGAAAATACTGGCTGCTGAGATGGGAGACTAGCTTGGATGAAAAAATAGCCAACAGGCAAGACCCAAAATTGCCATTGTGCCATCATTCGAAAAATCTTTTTCTTGTCCCAAGCTGATGATCCAAGGGTGTTATATCCATCTCTCACGAGTCTCTCTTTGGCTAACTCGACCTCAGTCTTTGTAAGATAAAAGGCTCGAGTATTTTCGGGAAAATCGGGATTGAAAAAGTATCCTATGACGCCCACGGGAAGACTAATGACACCACAAATGATGAAGAGCCATTGCCATCCAGCACGACCGAGATGACCGCTCAAGTTATCATATGCTGCCGCTTGGAGATAACCACTGAACATAGGGGCAAGCGTAGCAGTACAATAAAACAAGGTCACGCGCTTTGCACGCTCTTGTTTTGTGTACCAGGAACCAATCACATAGATTATGCAAGGAAAGAAAGCTCCTTCACATAATCCGATCAAAAACCTCAAAGCATATAACTGTGGTACGGTAGTAATAGCCGCGCTACAGAAAGTGAAGATGGACCAGAGGACTTCAAGAGTAGGAATTAAAATCGATGGTCGAACATGAGTAACAAGAATCACAGCGGGTATCTGGCTGATGACATAACCGGCTGTGAAGACATTTCCCATATATGTCAGCTGGCTTCCTTGCATATTGATGGCTTCTTTCATGCCGGAAACGTAGGCATTGTTAAGATTGGATTGATCGAGGTTCTTGCAGAAGTAACCAAGACATCCGTAGGTCAGGAGAAAGAAGTCAAGTTTGAGGAGAAAGCGCTTTTCGATGACTGGTTTGTCTGGATCGTCCCAGATGCAGCCTTGAAGCCTTCGTAAGAAGCGACGAGTAGAGCCTTTGAAGCCAGGTTCCTCCCATGGCTTTAATGAAGTTTCGATGTTAGCTTCTTGCTGCGAAGTAGGGGTAGTTGTCGAACCATCTGTTGATATCGCGTCTCTAGGCGAGATATCTGCCTCGAGGCTTTTATCTTTGACTTCGGACATTATGGTCTTTTTTCACTTAGTGATGGACCTTGACTTCCAAATCTATTATTATATCTGCAAAAACGTTCGGTTGGTTCTTACATATGTATCGGTTGACAAGCACTTTTCCATCTCTATAAACCATGACCACCTTTTAGATTTGTGGATCTAGACCCTACGGCAGTTCAATAGACATCCATTGCGACATTAGAGGACTTCATTCGTATTTTCAATATCTTTCCTACTCGATCCAATTGAAAGAGTCGTTCTTATCTTATGCCAGGTCGTCGTAAAATATGAACGTAAAGACTGTGGATACACATGGTATGTCGAAGTTGATGCGTATCGAGGGGATGAGCATTTATCCCACTCTTATGGTACATCAAGTATCTTAGTTTCATTGACGTGACGATGGGATGTATTGTCGTTGTGTTACATCGAGAACCCCTCAGTTAGGAAATCCCACATTTGCCCGCAATCTCATATCCGATCGGAGAATATCAAGAAAGTGACGGGCTAATGCACCTTGTAAAGTCTGTGAACTCGTAAGCACGAACGAAAAAGCTGCATATCGCTCTACTAGTTATTGCAGTTATTGTGGGTGATCGTCGTTTCATATGGGTTGAATGCTCGAATTGGTGATGGTGTGATGCGGGGAGCATATGACGGAATATTGGATATATCCAACAAGCATTATCGAGCGATGCAACAGGATGTGCCGAAATGCCGTAAACAAAGAGAGGAATTATACATAAGAATCAATTAAAATATCCAGCTGTCGAGTCAAATCACCACCGTCATTGATTGTCAATTTCACACATCATGTCTACTACCACAACTGAAACTATCGTAACATCAGTCCCCGAGGTCTCCCAACCTCTTCAAGATCCACAACAATACGACTTTGATCACCTTCCAAAATATACCCACCCAACTGAGACCAAAGAGAATCTTTCTTGGGCTGAGCTCGTGACACTAGACCTCTCAGACTTCAACAATGAAGGAGGGAAAGAGCGTCTCGCCAAACAACTTGAACACGCCGTGCATCACGTCGGCTTTTTCTACGTAAAGAACTTCGGGCTCTCTCAAGATCAAGTAGATCGACAATTTACCCTCGCCAAGAACTTCTTCACTCTCCCTGTTGACGAAAAAGCCAAATATGAAGTTGACTACGCCAACGCCGATTACAACGGCTGGCGACGAAATGGTCATCGAAATACCGGAAACGTAAAAGATAACATCGAAATCTACAACATTCCCAAATTCACCAAAGACTTTGAAGGAAAATATGCTCAACCTCCTTTACTCCAAGCCCACCTTCCAGAAATTGAAGTCTTCTCCAAAGCTCTCCATTCAAATGTCGTGTTGCCCTTACTCCGTCTCTTTGCCATCATCCTCCAACTCCCAGATGAAGAATATCTCGTCAAACAACATACTTATGACAAGAAAAGCGAAGATCATTTCCGCTACATGATTTACCACACCCGAACCCCCGAGGAACACGAAGCAAGCGGCTATGGTCAAACGACCGGCCACACCGATCTCGGCACCGTAACGCTCCTCTTCCGCCAACCAGTCGCCGGGCTCCAAATCCTCGGCGAGGATGGGAAATGGACGTACGTATCCGCACAACCGGGTACCATTACCGTCAACCTCGCAGATACCATCTCGCACCTCACAGGCGGCTGGCTGAAATCTTCCATTCATCGAGTTGTCGCTCCTCCGAGAGATCAGTGGGAGTATGAACGCACTGGGCTTTTGTATTTTGCGCGTCCGCATAATGATACGGTTTTGAGGCCGATTTTGGATTCTCCGGTGTTGAAGGAGGCGGGGGTGGAAACGAGGTTTGAGAAGGAGGTTACGATGGAGGAGTGGGTTAGGGCCAAGCAGAGGTTGCAGTTGAATCCGGAGGTGGCGAGGAAGTTGGGAAAGGAGAATGAGGATGGCACGAGGACGGTGGAGGTTATTGCGGGGTTTAAGGATAGGACTTACAAGTGAAGGATGTGAAATGGTAGAGAATACAAATCTTTAAATCTTGAGTACAAATTGAGTGGACCTTGATTTCCTACTGTGTAACCTTTATGTTGATAGATGAAGAATTGGGTATCTAAATGACAAGACTACACGTTACTGTATCCAATCGATGATGATATCGGCAACATCATTGCCAAAGATCAATTTACCATTGAGACCAAAAATATCCTTAATATTTAACTTATTCTCATCACTGAAGAACATTTCCCTTGACTCACACTATCAAGTAAAATCCGCCCATATCAAAATAGGCCCTTTGATTGTATTTACGTGGTTCTGCTTCTTCCTTGAACTTCGACGGTCAAGTAAGACCTTCAGCTAATTTATACCTCCAAACCCACTCAACGTCTCACACCTTGAACATGACGAAAAGATCTAAACTATCATACACTGATACGTAGTAGCTGGTGCTAGCCGTTTTGGCTTGGTCTTCCAATAATCATGTGGACTTGTGATCAAGCTAATGCGTGGGCATATAGATTGACGAGAGCTGATCTGATATATTTCATCTCAAAAGAACAAAACATGTATACTTACAATCTTCATGCTAAGCACTCAATATTCGAAGTTAATACTATTTTGGTCTGAGACTCCATGTAGGGCCATCAGGTTCCAGGGTATTATGTCTTAACCGTAGTCATATTTGTTGATGACGATTGAAATATTACTGCTATCTCAACACCGCTGCCGATGCCTTTTCTCGTTATCATCTGGGATCTTGTATTCGCGTGCTCCAAAACCAACACCACAAACAACAGCCCTACTAGAAGATCAAGCAAGCATGAACACTGGTGTGATGCAATTCTCGTACTGGAAGTTACAAGAGCCTTCAGTGCATCAATATCGACTCAAAACGTTGAAAATCTTCCTAGCCTCCCTCCATCAATGTAGGGTTAGTGGCGTTCTAATTTGTTCTTCGATGAGATGTAGTAAAAAAACCCTTCCTCTACTATCATCCACCTATTCCCGTAGTTGGTACGAAATTTGACAATAATAAAGCATCATATTACAAATAATCACAGTAGATATCAATAGTAACAGCAATAAATACGATCCTACCATGAGCCTCCCTTCAACTATCACTCAGTCCTCTTTTTTCGTGAGTTTAACACCAACTCTTCGCTAGAATTCCACATCAGTAGCGAATCCGTTAGCTGGCCACTTTTGTACATCTGCTGAATATTATTTAATCTGCAACGAACTCATACGGGGGATCTTAGAAAGGTGCTTTATATTCTCCTTTGAGCTTGTAGCATTGCTAGTATAGGAGATGTCGTGGTTCCAATGTGCTTTGTGTGTCACAGTTTAGACTGCATCGGACCGTATCTTTTCCCGTACAAAGAGTGCATCTGGGGAAACTTGGAAAGGTGCGTTATATTCTCCTTGGAGGTTATAGTACTGCTGGTATAGGAGGTCTTGTGGTTCCAATGTGCTTCTGGAATTGGACAGTCCTGATTTGGACAGCCTCGTGTTCTCCACCATCATCGCATAGAATACTTGCAATGGTATATAAATCCATTAATCCCAGAGATAATCAATTGAATAGAGATCTTGGGAAATTGCAACCGAAATCACAGGGCTTGTGAGATACATGTATACACCGAGAGGATTTTCAGAAGATCCAAGAAAGAAACTCTGATGGATCAACCTCATCACTGTCTTGCCAATTCTCAGAATTGCAAAAAATTGACAGTCACTAAATCCCGCCCTCGATAATAGAAGAGCTGGGGATCAGCAGCATTACTCCATAATCTCTCCTCTGCCGTCAAAACTTCAAAGTCATTCGACTGCAGTCTGCCATTCTGCAGATCCGCCAACTTCTCAAGCAATCTATCTAAGATCCGTGACTTTCGTCTCGGAATCACTACAATCTGGAGCAATTATAGTCCTAATACCCATGGAGTCCTCTCATTCCGTGCTTTGACAAATCTCGGTAACGACAGCTTCCTTGTTATTAGCAAGGAATTTATACATCGATACGAATTCCACGCTTCCTCCCATCCCCACTGAAGCGACGAGGTCCAGACTCAGATCCCCAGTCTGATAGTACCATGAAAAAAGGTTCGATGACTTGAAACTTCACGCTCGCAATTCACTCCTCGATGAGGAAACTCATACACACCACGCCCATTATCCCCCAATCCCCAACTTTCCATATTGGATATAAAAACGTACGTTATATAAAATCATTCATGTCCAAAACTACTCGTGCACCTAGCAAGAAGAACCACATATTGCTATACAATCGGGAGGGAATGTTTATTGATCGCTCACTGGAGAGAGTATCGAGAATTCCAATCACAACAATCGCCAAATATCTTAAGAACAACAATAATAAATTAACGATACTTCCTCTCACCGTCACCATCAACATTGCCATTACCATCACCATCACCTCATCCGTCCTCATACCACCATCAAAAAACAAAACTCCATCCACCCCTCCCCCCCAATCTCTTTCTCCCTCATACCACACCCGGGCAATACCAATCCCCCAAAAGTTATTTCCCCAACTCAACCTATCTCACATCAACCTATCTCACATCAACCTTGAGATTCCATCTCATTTCACTAACAACGCATTAACTTCTCAAATACACATTCACACTCACACTCATCCTATCTCTTATATACAAACATATACATCCACTCCCGCCGCCCTTTAAATATTTCATTCATCTTCCTTCCCAACTTTGGGAAAAAAGAAGAAGGAGAAGAAGAAGGAGAAAGAAATCTACAATAAATATCAGAATTCCCCCGCACCAAGTACATTTTATAATAACATCAAACCCGCAATCTCTAACCTCCAATCTCTAACCTCCGAATTCCAAATTTCAAAATTGACCATACTCTCTATATTCTATATTCCATCTTCCATCTCCATCTAACCAATTTTCGCAATTCCTATAGCTTAAATTTCCATCTCCATCTCCATCTCCATCTCCATCTCCATCTCCATCTCCATCTCCATCTCCAT
>NGKI01000027.1:78370-97084 GCA_002162615.1 Myriosclerotinia duriaeana
CACACACAAAGGTAATAATAATAATATATTATATCATATATACCCTAAACCCCAAACCTCTGCATTCCACATTCCACATTCAAAACACAAAGATATGTACGAGCGATACTAAAGAAGTTGAAGCAGAGAGTGTAGAGAGTGGGACCAGTGCGCAGGGGATCAGAAGACAAAAGGTAAAAATATCATGGAATATCGAGTATGGAGTATCGGGTATGGAATCTGGAATCTGGCATCTGGAGTCTGGAAACTATCCATCCATTCATACCTTCCTACGTATACGATAACTAAACATATAAACCAAAATAATACCCCGTTCCATATCTCCTCCCCAAAACCCAACCAAACCCCAACCAAACCGACCGACTCCCCCCTCAAAAATCCTCCTCCTCCTCCTCCCTCCCCATCTCACTCCACATCTCCACCGCCTGAATCTCCGCCGGCCACCTACTAAGCAACCTCCTCGCCAACCTCTCCTCCCTCGCCACCCCAATCCTATAAACCCCCGTGACATCCTCCCTCTCCAAATTCGTCCTCGATTTCACACAACCCTCACTCGTCCTAAACTTCTTCATCCCCAAAATCAACACCTCAACCACCGGCGGTACCCAAGCGGGATCCTTTTCCAACCCGAATTCCCGTAGAGAGGTTTCAATTTTCCTCTCGATATCCGAGGGTTTCTGGTGTGAGAGTTGGGAGATGGGAACGTCGAGGGGTTCGTAGTAGACGATGGTTGTGTTTGGGAGACCGAGCCATTGGTCATAGGGTTCTATGAGGAGGGTGAGGGATTGGAGGCAGGGGAATCTATGGAGCCAGGTTAGGAGCCAGCGGGAGGGGAGGGGATCGAGGTAGAGGGCATGGGATAGCCAGATATTGAGAGGAAAGGCAATATGTTGTACGACAGGCATGATGCCATGATTTCTATACGATTCTGGAATGCTCTCTTTGAACAAATATTGTTCTAGGGTTCCGCTGGTCCATGATGCCGACGGAGGGAAGTAAACGATATCGGTATGTGGATTCCAGTAAAAATCCGATTCTTCGGTATTTGGTCCCAGCCCATTGCGACAAATACTCAAGGCGAGGGCTCGAGCTTCCGAGTTGACGTGGCAGATGGTGGGGATAGCTGAGAAGTTGCCAAGGAGAGAGGCTCGTGAGTCGTCGTATGCGTCGACTTTAACTTTGAGCGTTCGACCATTGGGGAGGGCGTATTTCCAAATTTGCAAGCGAAGCTCGGGAGGTAAATCGCGGAATTGTGGAAATAGAGCCTCTCCATCTTGGGAATTGATTTTAGAGCTATCGGTAACTGGCATTTTTGTAGAATCTATTTCTGGGAGTTTTTTGATTGGTGGGGGAGGAATTTTGGTAGCGAGATCAGGATAATGTAGAAGAATGTCCGAATCTGGATGCTATTCTAACATCCAATGTGGCTTGATGATTAACCCATGATTTAATGAGGATATAAAGTCTTATCAAGAACATCAACAGTGGCGCAGTGTTATTATACGCGCGCGATAGGATCTTGGGTCTGTTGGAAGTGGTCGACAATCCCTCGACATTTAGGACAGCCGCGGTCACATGAATTCAGGGCATATCTTTCACTTGAATACAATATGAAAAAATAAGCGCAAGCGCCTCTTAGAGAACCTCCAGGCTACCTGGCCAGGTCGGAAAATTTTAGTAAAGGAAAAGAAAGTGTACTTAAGGTTAATTGGTGCCTTAAAAATCAAAACCAAATATGTGAGATTGAGCCACGGTCATTGGAAAAATGACCTTCTGGTCGCTCATTCGGACTTCTTCGTAAATTTTCCTCTGGAGATGAGATAGCTAATATTCGCACCCTCCGGGGGCCACTGCCGTGGAGGCAGACTATTTCATAAATAACAATACCAGAACTGATTAGAATAACTAGACGTTGAATATAAATTCAAGTGTATGCAAGTATGGTATTAACGAAAATTGAACAACATTACCCGAATATAATATCAGAGTAGAATTTAATTTCTACACGCTTGAAAGACGTAGGTAATTGCATTGACCTACATTTTCTTGAATTTGGCGCTTCGACCTATGATGTCTGGACCAAAAACGGGGAGATGACCTGCAACGTAAAGACTACTAAACATTGCGGCACTACCAACATTCTTTGAAAATTAACAGACAACCTTGGAAAACATCGATGTGTCTAAGAGGAAGAAGAAGATTCGTACCGCAATATGTTGAACAACAAAGTAATTGTGAATGTTCACAACCCGTGAAGATGGAAACTACCCATCTTCAAGAATTGGAGATAAATTTGTTGTCATGTATGAAGAAAGAAGAAAGAAGAAAGATAGTGATGCGATACACAATTATCTATCCCCTATCCCTATCTTTCGGATGCTCCATGCTCCATGCACCTAGAACACGAACATACCAAAAATAGCATCATCGTGATCAGAAAACGCAATTCTCAAAGCAGCACTTACTCCGTTCGCATCTCCATCCGGCACTTCCAGATCCATGTTTCTCTTTCGATTTCGACATCATTCATTATTTTCCATCTCATATTATTATTGAATTCTCGTCGTCATATCGTATCTGCGGGGTTGGAATTTATATTCGGTATCGTTGATTGTATGGTGGGTGGTCACTGGTGGTGGTGGCGTGAGTTCATGTGAGGTCGTACAGAAGTTCGCTCCCACTTTTGGAAAGTTTGAAGTTGTTCATTCTGTGAGGTTATTGGTAGAGGGAACTCGAGTAAAGTCAGGAAAGAGAAGAAAAGGCTGGTATGCATGGGTTGTGAGATACGAACTGATACGAGTGAGTAGATTTGTGCAGATTGATGTGCAGATGGATATGCATACTTGTCTGTGCAAACCAAGTATTAGATACCTTAGCAAGTACGAAGTAATGACATGTATGATTTAGTCCTATCATATGATACCCGTGGACCTACCTAGTAGTTGCTAGGTAGGTAGCTAGGTTGGTAGGTAATAGGTATGGATATGAAGATATTCCCACTCGTGCAGGAAGTGAGGTTTTGATTATCAATTCATATTTTGATTTTGTTCAATGAAAGCAATGACGAGGAGGACGGACAATCCGGAGAAAAGATGTAAAATGGAAGAGATGGAGGATCCGAGAAAGAATAATCTCAATGGTACCTATGTGCCTGGGTCAGTTGTTCAGTTGTAAGTTTGTAACTTCGGAAACCGACGGTATTTGTGATTCACTCCGTATTTTTATGATGATGTCTCTCTTTTATGAAGTAACCCGACCCAAAATGATATAAAAATGCATCCATAAAGTTTTCAATTATTCTTTCTGTCTGTGATCCATTCTCTGATCCATTCTTTGATCCATTTCTACTGTATATTCTTCAAGGGTTCGGTTCACAGCTTGACTTTTCGATATCTTGATTCTTGATTCTTGAGTGGCTTATTGGTAACTGGGAATAATTGGGTGGGGGGTCGAGGAAGATTAAAGCACCCGTGGACGTCGATGACGACAATAAAGTTTCATCTACAAGTGGATAAAAGGACCTTGATGGGGCTCTGGATTGGTAAATGGGTAAGATTAATTCTCTTATTTGATTTGATGAGAGTTTTGAAAGTTTGAATACCTAGTTAGTTGTTGATGATCTTCAAATCCTGGTTCAATTTCCAATTTTCCATTTACTAGGGATACGTAAGTAAGTAGGTAGTAGTCTAGTCGGGTACTAGTAGTCTAGTAGTCTGTACGAAGTAGAGCAGAGTTTAAACTTTCTTGGAGATGGATGGATGGATGGATGGATGGATGGGTGGGATGTTGAGGGGGGGGTTCTTTTTATACATTTATATATATGTATAGATATATAGATAGATAGATAGATATATCTCTGAGTAGGTATCGCTGCGATTTCTAGTAGTCCGTAGAGTGGATTTTGAACTTTCGATAGACTCCAGACTGCAGTTAGTACCTGACTATGTAAGTACCCTAACTGTTTAACTTCTTAGTTGTGCCTGGTGTATGTGTGTGTGTGTGTTGATGATGAATGCAATGGATGAATAAATAGGCTTTCGGCATCTCGGGCGTTTAATAAAATAGATATCATTTCTTTAATTCTTCATTTCTTCATTTCTTCAGCTGTACAGGGAATATTCTAGATGTATCCCAGATTCCCAGGCTTGTAATAATGCAAGATGCATACCTAGGTACTAGTAGGTAGGTATTTTTTTGACTGACGAAGTTATGAAAAGATGAAGTTATTGATGCAACCTCCTGCAAGTGGTTAAACTCGGCCTAAACATGGTCAAAATATGCTAGGAAAATGGCTGTTGACAAGACGGGAACGGGAAGATAGAGAAGAGTACCTAGAGTTATATTACTAGAGTAGAACTCGTAGAATGCCGCTTTTATATCTGCACAGTGCAGATTTATTAGAAAGGAGGGAGGTACAACAGCATTTTCGTTTCGAATATATAAGAACCTTGGAAGTACAAGAAAGCAGACAGCCCTGGAGACGCCTTCACTTCATCCATAAATCATTTGGATGATGTTGGTAAGTTCTTGGTTGTCAAAGAAGACGGGTGACGGGTCTTAAGTTTTACCATGCAAGACATTTTGAAGGAAATGTAATCTCAAATACGATATATAGATATACATCATACCTAATCATACCGTTGAACCATCTGGGCATTCATCTCAATACCTACTAGGTAGGTAATGTCCACTCTAATTGAAACTATCATAAAGCTAATTCAGCCTCCATACATAAATATACCTAGGTAGGTAAGCAAGCATCTTAAAGATCTTGGAAATAGATTGCAATCATCACTACTAGGTAAGGTAGACGGGACGAGACGAGACGAGACGAGCCATTATTTATAAATTATTCTACCCAAAAGAGTAAAAATATTGAAAAGAATTTAACCAATGATATGTAATCATTCAACACGTTCCTGACTAAACTAAACCTAAAACAGTCATTTCACTATACCTATTCCAAGGTGACTATCACCAAAAAAGTAATCTCTTGCCACTTTCATTTCAAAAATTGGATATGTACCTAGGTAGGTATTCGCAACACGACGCACGCATTCTACAACGGAAAAGAAGGAAAAGCCATTTTACACTACTATCTAGGTATCTACCTACCTAGTAAATCATTGAACTACCGGCGATAATTTCATCCATACCTAGGTACCTAATAATATCCATAAAAATTCCATAAAAATTCCATAATTCCATAATTATTTCCTACTTTTTTTTTTCTTACCCTATCTTTCCTACCTACCTAGTCCAGTATCTACCTAGTAGGTATCTCTATCTCTCTTTCCCATTTCCATGCATCTTTTCTACTCCTCCTCCTCCACTACCACCACCACCACCACCTCCTCTACCACTTATTAACTACCTTCAGACTCCACTTTAAATTCAATTTCCTACTTCTTCCTTTTTTCCCTTTTCGTCCTGTTCATCTCTCGACCTCTCTCGACCTCTCTCTTCTCTCTTCTCTCCTCTCTCCTCCACCTCTTGTCTTCCCTTCGTTTTACAACAACGACAACCAAAAACTCAACTTTACATTCGTTCTTATTACTTCCAATTTTTTAGTAAAGAGGGCAGGTTCTTTCCAATTCTCTTAGTAATTCAGAATATCAAAAAAAAAGTGAAATGGCTATTATGGTCATCACCGGATGACGGATTGGATTGATTGATTGATTAACTGGTTGATTGATTGATTGATCGAATTCATTCAATGGGATACCAAAAAGCCTAATTGATATCTCATACTCTAATAATTCCGGTTCGTTTGCAAATTCCACATTCCATCTTCCCCAGCATTCCGTTAACGGTTGTACAGCAACAGTTAAGACATATATGCTCATCGATACCACACGACTTTGAATAAAACAATCAAAAAAGTCGACACGGAGATACTTCCTCCTCAAAAGTAACCATCATGTTTCACTCGCTGCGGTATTTCTATCGACTTGGAGTCGCTGCGATATGTCTCTTCGTCCTTATCGAATATGTCAATGGACTGTCCATGGAGTATTGTTCAACCTTGAACACGGCCTCTGGCAACGCAAGTGGGTCATCCTTGAATGAATCAATTGGGGATATACACATACTGATCATTACCTCTATAGACTCCTCGATCTATCAATCCGATGGCCTATGTTACGACTTTTGTATCGACGATTATGCATTTGCTGTTGTGCAAGGGAAAAATTGCTGGTGCTCAAATTACGTGCCTGGAACTACAACATCGACCAGCGACTGCAGTAACCCATGTCCAGGTTACCCGTCTGATACCTGCGGTGGGGATGATACATACGGATATATGTCATTGACCATATCTCCATCGGGAACGAAGGGGGCTTCCACGGCGGCTGCTTCGACTTCATCTACGAAGGTTAGTACATACACACAATTTTTACTCCCTTGCTTCTTCATGTCTCCTCAGCTCTGCCAGTCTGTGTCAGTATCTTGATTCTTTGCAACACATGCCTTTGCTGGCAACTCGTTTGACTTCTTTTCAATGTTAGGTAACTACTTCGAGCTCGAGTCCTGTTGCCGTGACAATCTTGTCAACTGTCACTGAAGCCATATCTTTCACTATTTCACCCGTACGATCCTTTCTTTGCATTCGAGAATTTTGAGATCATTCTCTGTTGTCAACATGGCTGCTATGTAAAGTCCTCGAGCTGATTTCCCTAAATAGAAAACTACGTCAACGAGTACCTCTGATACACCTACTACTACTTCATCAACTCCACAAACCACGGTGGTGGCTCAGAAAACATCTTCATCTGAGTCGACGAGTTCTACATGGACACCAACACCAGTCGTATCCCTCGAAACTATCACGGGACAAGTACGTACCGTTACTGTTACACCAACCTCACCACCAAGCGATTCAAACAAATCATCAGTCTCGAAAAGTGGTGGAGGTGGCTTGACAACTGGAGGTGCTGTAGGTCTTACAATCGGTCTGGTGGCTTTGGTTGCAATTATTGCCGGCATCACATACTTCTGCATAAGGAAGAGAAGACAGGAAAAGGCTGAACGATATGCTGCGGTCAATAGTCGAAGGGAGAGTTTAGCTGGTGTGGCTGGTGTGGGTGGACCAATTCCCTCGAGAACAATGAGCGAGAATTCACGATACGTCCTCGGCACCGATGGAAAACGAGTTGTGGAAACATGGGAACCAGAATTACCAGGATCGAGGCGGAGTCAATTAATGCCTGTGGATCCAAGATTAGATCCTTTTGCTGCGGTTTATCAACGTGGGGATAATAAGAGTCGGGAGAGCATCAATACCATCAGGGACGATCACGATTATTCCAGGCGGGTTCATCAACAAGGACCGATACTTCGAGCTGTCAACCCTGATCCTGATTAACAATGATTTCATCATATCATTTCTCACCGCGCACGATATCATGAGCCTTCTCTTCCCCCCTCCCCCAAAAACATACAGGATTTGCACGTTTTCACCGCGATTTAGGTGAACGTTGGAGTTTCAGCGAATCATCTCGGATAATACCCTTCAGAAAGAAACCGGAGGATAATTAAAAGATTGGGAGTTCATATTGCGGAACTCTTGCACCAGCATATCATATCCAGCGGCTACTAATTCAATAAGGGTTATCGCCATATGGCTACCTGTTCTTGGTGTGGGTAGTTTCGATAATCCTTTTTTTTACATTTCAAACTGTATTCATAGATTTTCACACGCATACGCAATGGTCTTGTTCTAATTTGGATGAGATGCTCAAAAAGAGAAACTCCCCTATTATTTGGACTTGCCATTGAGATGCACATATGTACCAGGTGGAGGATGAAGGGAAAGGGGTAAAAAGCGAATTGAATGGTACATTGTACATACATTGGGGTTGAAAAAATAATTCATGTCGGGAATACTTTCTGGCTTGTCAGTTGGTTGCTGGGATCGGTGTAGATGGATAGGAATATGGTTCCTGGGACATCCAGCGAAACATGGACATACAATATTAAATATTAAGAATCAACTGATTGTTGAATGAGCGTTTTTGAAGTGTATTGTGTTTGTGAATGGAATGACGTTCATATACATCATGGGTAGCTGTGGCTGTGGTTGTGGGTATAGGTAGACTTCATCTCAAGTGGGATATCTAGAATTTCCACGGGTATGAGTGCCATTGTACTAGTATTCTCACATGGTTTCATCTGAAGCTCATAATAAACTATCCTCCAGCTCGCACAAATGGGATTTACACGGATGGCCGGGGGTCTCGGATATTGAAGCTTTCATCTCGTAGGTATCATCAGATGATAGCGATGATAGCGAGATATCTCATCGACATTGGCGTTTACCTCTACAGGTACCTAGGTAGGTTCATGGCCTTGACGTCTGATGAGGAAATCATGACTGCTGCTTTATTCAATTTGGAATGGCTTGATTGTTCTACACCAAGGTTTATACCGTGGGTCCTTATTAAGGCGAACAAAACTTCCATCGTCTTGACAGGTACTTCCAAGGTTATGAATGATGGGCATTTGTATGTCTATTCTCGTGGGGCTGATGTAAATTCGATCTTCGAAGTTGGGTTTGACTGATCACAGCAAATGTCGAGGACAGTGGAGATAAATTCCGTGGCCATGGTAACTGTAACTGTTTTGTGCTTTACACGTCGCTCATGATCGGATCGATTGATGGGGTCGTCGGTTGAATTGGAGTAGGAAGAAGACGGGGAGTTTTAAGAGGATTCTGTTTTATAAAGTAAAGAGTAATTTTCATTAGTTATATAATTTGAATAATTAGTTTGATGTATAGTCCTATGTAGCCAGCTGTGTTGGTGATTGCGGTTTTAGTTCTGGCATTCCAGTAAGATCGGCTAGATGAAAATAGAAAGCTCCAAAGTAGCCACCCATCTCCCTTAGTTGTGCTAAAGAATTCTCTTGGAGATGTTTGCGAGATACAGTTTGGATATTATCGAGAACATTAGCTGGGAGGTTGTTGAAGTGATTCTGAGCACGATCGTAATAAGATAGAAGTACGTTCAGATGTTTATTTGGTTTCTTCAAAATGACTCGGCAGGCTTCTAAATGAATTAGACCCCAGCGGCTCCCACTAGCTTCGGCATTGGATTGTGGAATTGGATGAATAGATTTCTCCCCCGGAAACCTCTGACAAAACTCTGTTTCGTTTGAGGGGTAATGATGATCCATACCTAGGTAGTCAACTGCGCCCCTACAGGAGCAAGGGCTGTCAAAGGCAGAATCAGGCTTGTTCGAGGACAGTAGGGAACA
The DNA here is from genome assembly GCA_002162615.1 of Myriosclerotinia duriaeana. Lineage (NCBI taxonomy): Eukaryota > Fungi > Ascomycota > Leotiomycetes > Helotiales > Sclerotiniaceae > Myriosclerotinia > Myriosclerotinia duriaeana. The sequence goes on from NGKI01000027.1 coordinate 87,626, forward strand.
ACTTGATTGACTTGGAATGAATGTACTAGGTATATAAGAAACTTCGGAAACGCGGGGTACGGAAAAGGCAAGGGTAGCCTCATCATTGATACGCTAAGCTGGATTGAGGATGTGGGCAGGGGTCAACATAGGTACTGCAGGTGGCTACTGATTACTAAGCTCAACTAGGCTGGCTACCCCATACTCCAGACTTCATACACTATGTAACTCCAACCATCAACCATCAAACATCAAATAATACGTCCAAATAATACGTCCAAATAACAACAGCATAACTGCAGAATGTCGATGGACCCAAATAAGTTAAAGAAGTCAACGGAATCATCAGCCAAGTTAAAGGTTCACCTTGTAGAGCCAGGCTCGTTCAGCTACAAGCTTCTTCAAGAACCAAGAAAAATCTATTGTTCACCTATAGAATGGCCCCTTGAAATGCTCGATCGTATCGATTGCGATGTTTTGCCAAGTAACAATGATGAAGAAAGCACGAATAGTACCAATCCAAGAAGTATTCTTGATAGCACCGTTCCATGGACCGATTTTGAGCTTCAAATCCATGGAGCACTTTTCCAACTCTCATTTGAAAATATTGACCATGATCTCATAAGCAGAAAGCTTTTCAAGCTTCTGATACCCAAAAATCAGTCTGCTTTGAAGACAAGCTAGTTAGTAGAATTTATTCCCAGGATTTACTTCGACAGCTAATAAATAACGATAGCTTTTCAATCAATCTTTACTTTGGCAGAAAACCAGTCGCGCGAATCTCTCCATATCTTTTTCGAGAATTGAAGACTACTAGGGCACCAATTTTCGCATTTATCGATAGAACTTGGTTGTTCGAGCTACGAGAAGCAGCCTTCAAGAAAAAGTCACGATGGTTACGATATCAAATTGCTTGCAGCATGCGCAAATTAGACTTTGACCCTTATATCACTAGTCTTTTGATTTCGATGGCTCAATGGTCATTTTCCACCATCTCGGATGATGAAACAACGGTAATGCGAAATTCTTTCAAATATCGCCTTACACACCGCTGATTGACTTGCAGGTCCATGTATTCTGTACGTCGAGAAATAACAAATCCAAATCCTTTACCCAATACTCAGCAACTATCTCCCGTCAATATATACAGAAGTGGGAAAAACCGTACAAGCTCTTCACCTCTCGTCTCATTATTACACAAAAGGAGCTGTTCTTTGATCAACCAAACACAATCATACAAGCAATATCCGAAATCGAGAAGCCTTATATCGATCCTTCGGAAACTCTCGTGTCTCCACAAAAACGCAAGGTTAGGTCTGATATCGCCGACGACCTGCCAGCGTTCAAACGTGTACACCATTGAGCTTTGTTATCTTACTGAACCGTTTGGGGCTTAGCATCAGCATCGACAGCATTCGAAGAGCCACAAAACGATTAACTGCCGAAAGACAACAAGCCATGATTCAACGCGCAAGCCATATTATCGAATGACCGCTCTATCAAGTTTTCGACAATATTCAAATTCAACAACGGGTAGCGGAGGCGAGGCTTGAGTTTAATGATATGTTTTTCATCGGTACATCTAGTGTTATAGCTGAGGCTATAGTTGCGCTAGGGCAACAATTACTTCTTTGTTCTGATGATAGTGTAGATTATTCACAACAAGAAACGAAGTATCTAGAGTACGAGATATTTCGATGGGTCCACCTCATTCAGTTGGTCTAAATAACCATACAAATTTCAGAGCTACTTAGTAAATTTCACTCTTTTTTGGATACTGGTACACATCTCAGATATATTACTTTCTGGATAACAGCATTCTAAACACTTATACGTATCTCATACTAAACAACGGCATTCTGAATACCTATACGTATTCTCCTGCTTATAATTGGTATATCAATTGATATAGAAATTCGTTTCGTTTCTACCCCGCTTACTCTCAAGCCTTTTAAGCTTATCAATTGTAAAAGCTATAGTGTTATTTAATATTATAAAAGAGTACAATATTATAATCAAATTATCTATTATATTATTTTTTCATATAATCAATCAAAATTTGATTATATCAAGATCCTTTCTACCTTCAGTTTGTAATCTGTCGAAATATATATCATGTGATCGGTACGGCATTAGCGCTATGCGCTAGTAGGTTTAAATACGTTCAACTCTTCGTAGCAACTTAGGATCCTCGTCAACAATCAAAAGCATTATATAGTAGGTCATTAATACTATATATAATGCTGTAGCTGTTGAACAACCCCCTCCCGTGGTGATTCCAACATAATCCTTTAACATTTCAATTTCACTCCTATACAGAAAATAAACATCATCCACCCTTTTATCAATTTACTAATTCTTTTAAAAATTTATTAACTCTTTTCTATTTGTTAACTTTTTTTCAACTTTTAATTTTTAATTAATATTATTATTAATACATTTTTAAATAATATTTGTTATTTATTTAATAATAAATTTATTCAAATAATCTTTTTTGAATTAAAAATATAGAAGATAATAATAATAGTTATATTAATCTTATTGAAATATATAAATAAAGAGAATTTGTAACCAAAGTCTTTATTGAAATTCAATAAACTAATATTTTATTTAGTCGAATTGTAGAAGTATAGAAGATTTTTGTAATAAGAAGAATCGAATTCAGGATCAATAGACATAAATTAATAAATATAGAACATAATATTTAAGACAGTGGGATGATTAACATGGTGGGCGCGTAATTGTTAGTTATTATGAAAGCGGTATCAACAGCTCCCCCAGTGAATTCCTAAGAATGGCCGGGTGTGAATAAATTATAATATTCCCTGCAATCAATGAAAACATTCCCAGCGACACGATCGACAACGTGTGAATATTCAAAAAGCAATAAGAATACCCAATCAGCCTCCTACTAACCCTTTCTGCACTGCAGACATTGAAATAATGTACCATGTGAGTATAACACGTGACAAGACTTTCCAGGTTGGGTCATCGATCTTTGGGGGAATAGCTTTGCAACCTGAGGGCTTGCAGATGTTTGGGTAGTGGAAAGAGAGTGTGTCTGGTATTTTCTACTGGATTGGAAACTAGCCATACAATTTTCGAGATGGATACAGTAAAACCCAGCAGTTCAAGATCATGTGGCTCGAGTTCTTCTGCTTTGGAGAGACTGTCTCCGGCCGGTAGTAGTTGCTATCGCTGACAAATCACCCGTTGTTCAACCTTTTATCACAGCAGAATATGGAAGAGAACCTGTTGATTCTCGATAGAAGCTTCTTTGAACTCAAGGGCATGAATATTAAACCACCAAACATTCAAACCACGATGCAACCTCCCAAACCCTACGTTGATTGAACTCGACCTCCCGAACCCGACGTAGATTCGATTCGGCACTACCAGTATCTCCGTCTTCCTGGCTCATAATCATTAGAATTAATAATGCATGTTAGTTCTAACCGATTTCTTTTGTTCTCGTGTTGTGGTAAATGATACTTGAGTTTGAGTTTGAGTTTGAGTTTGGCAGCGGTTTGGATGTGCCAATGTCTGTGCTTATGACAGTTTGATCAAAGGACTAGGATCCGCAGCCCGAGGAGTCTGGATAATCTAGAATTGAAGATCTTCATAAGCAACGGCGAGTTCTATATCGGGATGCGGGGAAGAATGGAAAGTTCGAACGAAACAAATGCACCGTGGTCAGGAAAGTCAGGGAATAAAGTACCACAATGATGCAAGATGTTTAATAGTGATAAAATTACCACAGCAACAAATTGACTTGAGGAAGAAAATGACTTGAAGATCTGATTGGAGCCCAAGGGAGAACTGATTCAGTGTAAATGAAACACACGTGATTCTCGACACATGTTTGAGGGAGAATTCGCATGAACTCAAGGGCCAAGGCAAGACCCTTCGTTTCACGGCATCATCGTCTCACTTGGCTTAGATGCGATGAGAATTGAAAATACTGTCGGTAGATGTTGGTAGATTAGAGCTGTATGGAAGATATATTTTCTCACACTTGTGAAAAATGTCCGCATCTCAGGTTCCTTGACGCAATTCCAGATAAATTTTAATCAGGATCTGCGTGTTCTGTGGACTTTCAGAAACTTAGCCAGATGATGCAGTACTCGAATGCTTGAAGAAGTAGGCATCGGTTGTATTGTGAAAGGTATGGATCGCCAGATCGACTCGTATCATCATTAGGACGACTTGATAAATGTAGAAAATGCTGTGCGGAAGTGCAACTTGGGATTTCTACAAGATTAGGTTCAAACTTTACATGGTCTGAACTTTCGTACGATGTGCTCCCACTCTTTGTCGACTTGTTTCAGAGTATTTGGTATAATACCGGCATCAAAGGACGAGAGTTTTTGCACGGGAGGACCTGGAGAGTAGTAAATTCTGTACAGTTAAGTCAACGTGAGGGGAGATAGTCTTGGTGAGGACAGGGCCACGAATGCTGGATGGATCTATGGCGATGAGATGAGGATGCCATGAAGTTCATCACAAACTTCAGAGGTTCACAGGTTCACAGCGTTGTGAAATGCTATACCATCTTTATAGAAAAGACATCGTAGCACAGTACTAGACCGTGTGAGAAGCAAGGCTATGTTTTGAATGTTGACGCCAATGCCATAAAAGTTGCGAAATAACGTAATTCTTTATTGGGGGCAATGATCGTAATTTTTGTGACACATTGGTTGGTTGGTGATGGTGATGAGCAAGGCCGCCTGTGTGATTGATATATGATGGATGTCTAATTATAGAATACTGGATCCAAAACCCTTTCCTTTGCCACACGGTGACACGGATGATTAATATTATATATATATATATATATATATATATATATATATAAAGGAGGGTAATTGAGATGTGGCTCACTGTTGGCGGGAACAAATGATTGAAATATGATTGATATGCTTGTATTGTGTTATGTTATCCATATAGTTTGGTTGGGTTACCTAGTAGGTTGTATTGGATTGTAAGTTATAATTTATTAAATGAGGTCTTCTTGGCGGAATTGAATTTCGAAAGATTGAGAGAAGTCACAATGTCACAGACGGGTACCCGTTGGTACCGGTACATACATACGGAGTTAAATAATAATAATAATAAAGCTTCTAATAACTTCAAACTTCAAACTTCAAACTTCTAACTCCTAACTTCTAACTTCTATCGTTTATCTTCCAACTTGTAACGCTGCATAGCCTTTTCTGGGTAATGTGGGTGTTGGTGTTTTGCACAGCCTTCCTCGTTTATGTTGTTAGTAGGTCATGTTCCTTATTACACACCTTGTGGCCTTTGGTGTGATTCTCCTTACCTATGAATTTTTATGAATCTATGATATTATTTGGATGGATGTTCTATATTGCAGATCAAGTCCAATTGGTAAATCAATCAACCAACCAACCAACAATCACCACCACCACCTCCTCCCTCAAACCTTTATGCTTTTCTTACTTCTTACCTACCTACCTACCTACCTACCATTGATTACACACCACACCACACGCGCATCCCGCAGACCTGCAAAATTCGCAGTTAACCTTTCCAAGTTTCCTTGAATTATACATTTCCACATTCCTTCCTTGTCTTGACATCTCACTCCCCTCCCCTCATCCATTCATTCTCCCTCTTTTTCCACACTTTCACTTCCATTTCCATTTCCATTTCCATTTCTCGAATCCCTTCTCCCCTTATTAGATCATCTTCGACTTTTCAAAATTTCAATCTTCAAACTTCATGCACTGGTCTGCTACCTAGATTTCTAGTTTCTCTTCAGGCAAATCCAACTATCCACAAATTGTCGCAACTTCGCACTTTGATCAATCAACCTTCACGAGCGGCGAGCGATTCGAATACCTTGATACCCATTTGAGCGAGCGATACAGTCACCATTAAGATTTAAATAAATCGTTTTCTTTCCATTAAGATACCCTTTTACACAGTCATCGAAGTTGGCCCATAGATCTATTCTTGGATCTCGAAACCTACAGTCGCCATTTTATTACATTCTATCCACCGCGATCCATCCACGAATTTACATACCTTTCCTCCAAACACGACGACTAAATATCATACACGCAGAGAAGGGCATAAATAAATTAAGATCATAGGGAAACATCAGAAAGAGGCTGGAATTAAATTGCAACCTACGCTGGCGACGACGGCGCTCGAGTTGTCGAGCTGGTCAGCAGTCAATCGACAACTACCGCAGTCATGTTCATCAACACAACATGTAATGCCACGCTGGATGATATGCGAAGTATGATTTCTCTTTATTTGAAAACAGGGAAATATGCTGATGATGATGGCAGTTGGGAAATCGGAAGTCATATTGGTAGGAGATTTTACATTCCATGAGTTGGGCTTGATAATTTCTGGGGCGACTGCCTTGATCGCCATTCTTCTATCACTTTATCTCATGTGGATGCATGCTCTACATTATACAAAACCTTACGAGCAACGGCAGTATGTCTTCTCATATATTAACTCTGTGTATATACTAATCCTCTGTAGCATCATTCGTATCCTTTTTATGGTTCCGATTTACTCGGTGGCTTCCTTTCTTAGTTTTTGGCAATACTGGCATGAGATATATTTTAGTGTGATATCAGAGTGCTACGAAGCATTTGCCATCGCGTCTTTCTTTGCTCTCTTATGCCACTATATTGCTCCGAACCTCCACGACCAAAAGGTTTATTTCCGTACCGCAACTCCAGTGCCATGGGTGTGGCCAGTGACTTGGATGAGAAAGTGTTGCGGTGGAGATACGGGCCCTTGGAGAACTCCAAGAAGTGGTTTGACATGGTTCAACATTGTATGGGCTGGTGTCTATCAATATTGTTTCATTCGAGTTACCATGACTATTTTGGCTGTTGTTACCCAATACTTTGGTAAATATTGTGATTCTTCGGACTCTCCAGTATTTGCTCATATCTGGGTAAGGATCGCTTTCTCTTTTACGTCATAATTTCACTAACCCTTCCTAGATTCTTGTGATCGAAGGTGCTGCTGTGACAATCGCCATGTTTTGCCTAATCCAATTTTACATTCAACTTCGGTCCGATCTGGCTCCACATAGACCTTTCCTCAAAGTTGTTGCTATCAAAGCAGTCATCTTTCTGTCCTTCTGGCAAAGCTTTGCCATTAGTATTCTGATGTCATCTTCCGTCGGCATTGTTAAGCCAACCAAGTATATAGCGTACCCTGACCTCAAGGTTGGCATTCCGAACTTGTTACTTTGTATTGAAATGGCCATCTTCTCGATCTTGCACTTGTTCGCATTTCCTTGGAGGCCATATGCATCAAATGCGACTCCAGTCAAATATCCAACCGCACCAGATGGTGGTATAGAGCCTATCGGGCCTAAGCAAGGTGGTCCTCTCGGTCTAATGGCTTTTGCAGATGCTATGAACCCATGGGATTTGGTCAAGGCGTTTGCTCGTAGTATGCGTTGGTTATTTGTAGGTGTTAAGCATCGCGAGGCAGACTCTTCATATAAGCCGGCATCTTATACCAACGATAATGACATGTCACTCGAATCCACAAACTCGGAAGGGGAGACATCATACAAAGCAAGGGATGAGGGTTTGCCAATTGCCAACGAATTCAGGAAGAGCACCTTCGGTAGTAACAAAGGGGCTATGGAAGGTGAGGAAAGAGTTGGTTTAATTAATAATGCACAACCGGACCCTACAAACCTCAATCATTCGGGCTACATCCCAGCAGCTCAACGTTATGCACCTGAAGGACTAGATATCACTACAAATAGATTGCGATATAACGACGACCCGGACCGCCTCGTTGGCCATCATCCAACTCCCGGCTCGATAAGAAGACAAGAGAATCCAATTGGGATGGCAGTAACTGGAGAACCAACACCATATTTAAGCCAGGTAGCACAGCAACCGTATCTAGCACGGCCGGTATCACCATACAGTGTACGACAATTATCCGAACCAGAATTGTTCCTTGAACAAAAACGGGCCAAACGAGCTGCGGAGAATGCCGCACGCGATCGAGCTGAAAGGGAAGAACGTGAACGAAACGCGGCACGATCAGATCCATCAGCTAATGCGAGACATGTCCATAACGCTTTGTGGGGATCACAAGCGCAATCACCTCCAAGGTAAACAATGGTTGGGGGAAGAATTACGGCCTCTTGTATAAAACCCTTTTCTTTCACAAATAAATACAACATGCCCCTGGCCGAATTGGAACTTTAATCGATGCTTATAGCATGTAGCATTGGGAATGGGAAAACACTTTCATGGAAAAGGCGTTAATTGGTGTTTTTTGATGAGGGGAATTTACGATTTGATGCGCTTGCGCCAATATACATTCGTGTGGCATCTGCCTGACTTTCTTCGGGGGGAGAATGGGTAGGATTTGGCTATTAGGCCGGTTGCGTTAGGTAGCTGTATTTTAAGTGCCAGCGCAACGTTCATTTGTTATATGTTCATTTGTGAATAGCCAAAATGGCTGGAGGGGGGATATTGGGATATGGTAATTATTGAGCTGGATTCATGTGGAATACCAGGTTATGGCGTTTTCGAGATTGAAGGTTACTTTGGATTCCAGGCCCAATACTCGGGGAAAGAAATATGGATTGGGGGGGAAACTTTGTGTGTGTGTGATAGTTAAATACTAAACTGCTTGATGATGAGTTTACAAGAGACACATTTCAACTGCTATATATATTGTGATTCTTAGCTGGCAAGTGCCATGGATTGATAGATTGCACTGCACCAAGCACTGATTCCCAGATCTCTGAAATAAAGCATTCCATAGTGTGAGGATTAGTAACATATTAGCTACCTATGTAAGACTTACTAGATCTGCAAACTCGGCAAAATACAGCACTATACGTCACTACCTAGGTACTGTACGTCACAACAAGGCTAGACGAAAAAACTACCGAGCGACTAAAGGATGGGGGAAGTCCTTTTGATTGGGTGTTGGGCGACGCGAATTCCGTTTTGGGTATGGTGTCAGGTACCAGGCGGGAGTAGCGATTGGTGCTAAAATGGACGTTGGTGAGTGTGTTCAGCCCTATGTGGTGAGCCGTATGCGGAGTGATGGTGATTTTTTTTAGTTTGGATGGGTGGGATTTTGTGATATTTGTGATGTCTGTGGATGATTGATTGATTATTTTGGTGGGGATTGGGGGTTGTGGTTGGGGGCTTGGGGTTTTTTTCATGCAAGTTTGTCGGGTGGAGATATATTGTTCGTAAATATATATATCTATATATATAAATATGAAAAAGTGAGTATATTGAATTTTTGAAAATACGATCTTGAAACGTATCAGAAATCACTTGGGGCACTGATTAATTGTTCCTCGTTAAGGTATTTATTTCAATTATACCTATTCCAATCACCAGACTCGAAAGAGCTCTGTACCTATCAGTATCCGTATTTCTGGTCAACTGCGTATAATACCACCCCGCGTCGGGATGGGGGGAAATTCTTGCGCGC
>NGKI01000027.1:98030-116239 GCA_002162615.1 Myriosclerotinia duriaeana
GGGAGGCGAAGGGGAAGGGAGTCGAAGCCTCGAAGGGGAAAGTGGGATGATAAGATCATAAGTTATGTTGTGCAACTTGGGTTGGATCAATTTGAATGGTGATGGGATGATATCATTAAGCCCCCTATTCATTTTTGTAAATCAAGGATATGAGAGTCATAATGAGACTCATAATGAGAGAGATATGTAGATACAGAAAGACAGTTTCATCGAACCATAATTCTTTTCATTGGTCGAATCGATGCGTGGAATGTATCTTAGGAATGAGCGTGAACATTCCTAAATCCTCCCCATAGAGTCGACTTTGCCTTTCGTTTTTGTATCTTTACGATAGGATACTGCGAATACACCACGTTATTGACAATTTGACATCTATCATTCATATGTTGCATACAGTCGAAATTACTACAATTCAGCCAAAAGTTAAACAAGATTGAATTTTAAAACAAACTCATCAATTCGATATTCTGAACTATGCATCTCGTTCAATCTACTCTCGGTATCCTCCTCGCCTTCTCCTTTTTAAACGGCGTCTTTGCAAATGAAGGAGTTCTTACTGTATGTCCTCTGATCCGTCCCCTAATCCCCCTAATATCCTCATCTTCAGCTCCTACTCCCCTTTTCTCCCCTTCCCGTCCCATTCCATCCCTTCCCAACCACAAACCACAACCACAATCTTCAATCTCCAAAACCCAACAACTAACCCCCTGTCCCACAAAAAATAGCCTCGCAAACTCTGCATATCAAAAGGCGACGTGTGTCACATTCCCGGCACCTCATGTTGCGATGGGTCCAAGTGTGCGCTTGCGCATGGGGGGAAGGCGGCCGTGGGGTATTGTACGGAGAGTGGGAGGTTGTTGCAGGATTGGTATCGGGTGGGGTTGCCTTGATTGTGGATTTGATGGGACAGAGGGGGTGAAGGGGGAGGCGGATGGGTATGGGTATGGGCATGGGCATGGGCTTTTGGGTGGTTGGAGAAATGGGGGGAGGGAGGGGGTGTTGGAATTAATGGGGATAGATGGGCAAAAGGGATTGGTATTTTATGTGGAGGGAGTCGGTGTCATGGTTCATGGGAGGTTTAGGGTTTAAGGGTTAGGGTGTGGTTTGATATCATTATTTGGATTCACACGAGTGATAGGGGAAAGGGAGCTCATCACATCATTTTGCTATTGCAGAATTCACCTCGGGTATGGCACGTCAGGAAAAATTTGGTTTATAAAAATTGATTAATACATTTGAACACATCGAAATGAGATATACTTACAGTCTAATTGATAAATTGGGTTCTCCTATGGGGAATGGAAGAAATGAAATGAAATGGAAACCCACTTACAGTCTGATTATAACTCTAGCGAGGAGACGGAATCACTGGAAGATGACTGATTATTCGAAGAGTCACTTGACTTATTGTCTGAACCATCTTCCTCCTTTTTCTTTCTTTCCTCCTCTTTCTTTCTTTCCTCCTCTTTTTCTCTTTCCTCCTCTTTCTTTCTTTCCTCTTCTTCCCTCTTTCGTTTTTCGTTCCAGACCCTTATTTTTTCCTTCTTTCTTTCCTCCTCTTCCCTCTTTTGTTTTTCGTCCAAGACCCTAATTCCATAGTAATAAGCTTGCACTGGGCAATTGATAGCCATGAGAACTTCAGTTATCGTGAACTCATCTACTGTCTTATTTATGTGTTCCTTACAAAACTCGACTAAAATTTCTTGGTCCACGATACTTGCTAAATGGACCAGAGATCTGCAGACCGTGACCCAATGATATATTTCCTCGTCATCTAGAGTTGACTTGTGCTGTCTGAACTCGATTGTTTTCTTGACCTTCTCGAAATCCGTTTCGAGGTTGCAGATGGAATATGTAAGTCGTTGAGTGAGGCGGTTATCATTCAACTCGGGATTTGAAAGGGCAAACACGATATCGTCAACGTTTTTGAAGTCCATGATCTGATCTATGACAAAATTCGTGTCGAAGTTTTGAATCTCTTCTTCGGTTCCTTTTTCTGCGACTCGGGCTCGCCATAAATTTCTCGACTCCGCAAGAAGACTATGTGTCCTCAATGGTTTGGAGAACGCCCTCTCCGTCATGTAATGGGCGGGATGGATAGTTGCGATTTGGTTTTCGAAAGTATAAACAAACGCCATGAAGTTTCGAACAGTAGGGACATCGAATCCCTTGTCTCCGTTACCTATATGGACATGAATGTCTGCGGTTAAACCACACCAGGTCCTGTAAGTTTCATCAATACATCGTAGCACTCCTTTTACCTTCTGTTTGTTTTCTTCGTTGTAGATATATGCCGGGCTTTGAATTTCTATTGGCCAATAATAATACTGGTTATCTTCCAACCACTCACCGGTGATAGGGTCGTGCAAGTAGCGACCGTGGGCGATGGTTGGATCCCAATCGACCACCCAGTATTTTAAATCTTCGATCTTAGTATTCTTCTCGTCATCAGAATCTTCTTCTTCGCACTTTGCAATTGCCGGGAATCCATTACTAGTCAAGACATTGGCAATGCGTCTTTTCAGAGTATTCAGTTGCACCTCCCACTCCAGAGGCCATGCGTAATCCTCTTCACCGTTTTCCAATATCACAATATCTGGCGTAACTATGAGAGGAAGCCATTGTCCTGGATCGTAGTCGTCTGGTCGAGTGAGGCCGTATACCTTACGGGGATCTTCGGGGTGGGGGTCGATAAACTGATCTGGCACTGATTTTACGGCGAATTCAACCTCAAAGCCAAATGTAAGTTCGAGTGGGATTGTCTCCAGGAGACTCTTCTGGTTTTCCATTATCTAGTTCTTTTATGATTAATTTCATTGATAATCTTCAATCAGCGGGCAAAAGAATACCCATTGTTATATATTAATTACAAGTCCTTTGTATAGACTATGATTTTATCAATGTCTTTGTTTGATTGTTACATGTGAACAAAGAGAAGCGATTGAAAAGGGGTTGAACGGGAATTGTTCACTAGCATACCAATAACAGAGTTTCTCTTTGTTCTGGCGCCATTCGAATAATGATAATCTAAGGGGTCAAAAAGAGCCTGATATTTCGCACCCGAAGATCTGGTATGATCTACCAGAGCTAATGTTATTGAAAGGTCATATACTATCGAGATTTCCCAGTAGCATTTATCTCATGTATACGTTGGTGCCACACCTCAATGTGACAATAACATCCTCCAAATTTTCTGTTGTTTTGTTGTGGAGGGAGCCCAACTCGAAATAGAGAGACTCCTGTCATTTCGAAGCCTAATACGGAAAGCCCCGGGAGTCCACCGCTCTTTGGTTCTTCATGTTTTCATCACGTAGTACATTCAGTTGCCCTATCTTATGTTGAGTTTGCGTCTTTCGATATGGCTTCCATCATATTTTCCAGCTTTCACACGATATGAGAGGCTCTTGTCCAGATATCCGTGATACTTATGTGGTATGCACCTCAAGAATTAGTAATTTTAATACCATCTAACGTTCCAAGAAAAAATAAGAAATTTGATCTTGATGCAGATCCGATCACCCAAGAGCATCAAGGTAGAATTACTGATTTCAAACAAGAAATTCCATCATTCTAGGCACGCTAGAAACCCAGATAAAAGTCCTACATGATGCTCGGAATGCACTATTACGACCGAACTTTCAGAATGGAAAAGTGAACCGAGATCCCGTATCTAATTGTGAATACCAACCTTTGTTGAACTTGCCTAGGTAGTGTCAGAAATAACATGAGTTATGAGTGACCGGGCCACTACCGCGATAGCTACGAATGGGATTTAGACGCTAAGACCCCAAATCCTCTTATAAATTAGTTATCCCCCGATAATTCTCATGGGGTACAAGGCCTCCTCTTTCGAGGAAACCTCGCGCTTATCGAATAGGAGATGCATCCAGTTACCCGAGGACTATACAAGGGTTGAAGCGAGGATGGGGTTGAGTCTGCCGGTTAGATCAAATGGTAATTATACGGGGTCTTATCCTCCGCCGCCTGGACCGCTTCCGGTTTTTAGGGATGGGGATTATGTCTCTGGGGGGTATTGGATTGATGTTCTGCTTGACTGCAAGATCCTTTGGTTGTTCTCTATATCCAAGCATTTGGACAGTTGCTTACTTATATACTGTGTCGTTCTTGCCTACTCTTTATCGTCTTCAACAGGGTGTCTAATATTCCACCCGACGATCCAATTTGACATATTTTTAATTTTTTGAAAAGTTATGGATCTTCGACGAAGATTCAGCTAACAGTAAATTTGTTGCTCCAAATGACTTCAATATATGAAATGAATCCAAGAATTAAGAATCTCTCATTATCGGATTACCTTGGTAATTATTAAAACTCCCTAGACTTCGACAAAACTCCTCATCTCACTGTTCAATAAGCAATCGAATGGTGATTTTGATTTTCATAATTGTGATGATTTTCGCTTCAAGTAAAATGCTTCCTTCATATGAGCATTCTGAGCTACCACACTAACAATCGTAAAACGATTATGAGAACAAATTCGCTTCTGTAGATCCTTTCATCCCAAGCCGAGACTTGAGACTGAGACGTCATCATATCATAACCCAACCTATTGAACAATCAACACCGTTCCCAAAATCAAATACTTTCTTACAACGCCATATCCGTCTTAGTATGCTTCCAGTTCCCAATTCGTGACGCCGTAAAACCCATCCAAATGTATATCCAAAAGAAGTAGAAGTAGACATGTTCCCCCAACTCCACATAAAATGCCCATTTTCATATCCTATCCCTCGCTTGTTTGAATCTCCGCTGTATCTTTATCAACCCCAGATATCTTCCTCGCCTCCTCCTCCGCCTCCTTCGCCACGATACCGCCCCAATGATTCCTCAGCCCCTCACAAACCCCCGGACTCCAATTCTCTAAACTATCTCCACATTCACAGCCCACCCACAAAACTTCATCCCAAACAGTACTTTCCAAATCCAGCCCTTTAAATCTATCCATCGTATCTTTTTTGTCCCCCCACATCCTACTGCCCTCATTCTCTTGTATCCAGACTATCATTTCAACTGGCGATAATTTAATAAGATTATGATGCATAAATACCACTTCGGCATTTTCCTCATTCCTATACAACGGATGCTCTTTCTTTTCCTTTTTTTCTTGTAGATATGTAGAATAATCATCTTGGGGATTATGTTGCATCATACTTGCGCTCTTATATCCATCGTCGGAATGATGACCTATAATTCCAATTTTCTGCCGGACTTGATAATAATCTTTCTGAAGTGCGATGGCGGCGTATAACCATGTTTCCTTATCGCCTTGGCCGGCATCGCACTGTGTTAAGAGTGGGTAGTAGAAAGAGGGACCGAACATGTTGTAGTAGAGGACTAGGAGGAGGACGTCGCTATGGGTGCGTTTGGATATGATTATTTGGCCGGATTCGGTAGTGCCGAGGGAGAGGAGGGAAGGGGTGGGAACGTTGAGGACCTGGAAGTAGTGCGGAGATGTGGAAGCCCACCAGAAATCTGGCCACTGTGTGGTTGTTAGTTATGTTGTTTCTCATGAAGGTCATTTTTAAAGACAGGAAAGTCCCCACCAAAACATAACCCGTATCTTTATAAACCTTGGCCTCTATCCACTCAACCGGATCAACAATAGGAAAATTATCCGCATCCAGAAACAGGACATCCTCAAAAGTACTCAATATAACCGCAAATATTTTATATTGATAATTCGCAATGGTGAGATTTTCGTATTGCGGAATCATAACGCAACGGGCATTGAGGGATGGGAATACTACTTCGCAAGTATGTTCATTGTAATCTTCCGCATTCGGCATGAAAACCTCCACAGGTAGTGTCGAATTTGTTCTCCTAAGCATGCGAAGGGAAACAAGTAATGCACCGGTATATCTTCCGCCTGCTACAGTGACGATACCTTTCGATTTAGGTGTGTATGGTACTAGATTGGAGAAATGCGGTATGATGTCCATCACATTCTCGTGCGCTATTCTTGCGGCGTGGACCTGATCGTCGGAAACAGGTGTACCATTTCGACGTTCGGTATCGTGTGTGACATCTTCGACGCTGAGGGTTCGGCCTATACATGCGGCGGGTTCGGTAAGCTTTGGAGGTGCGGCTTCGTGCAACTTGCGGATGAGATTTGCGACTTGGGTTCGCGATTCTGCGGATTCAATGGTGTTGAGGTTGGTCGGATCGTTTGGTGTAGTGTTAGTAGTATGAGTAGCGCTGATAGTAAAGCTAGTGAGGGGCTGTTTAAGAAAGACGGGGGTCTCTAAAGACCATAGTTGGTCTCGAAAAGCAAGATACAAAATGAAAATCGCGATGAGTATTCCGATAATTTTCTTGGAGAGAGTACTGGCCAACATCTTGAAGAACTAAAGAATCACTTTGTAGAAGAGGTTTCCGAAGTTTCAAATGTTCTGATGAACTTATTAATACATTTGCAAATGCGCTTTAAGTGAATATACATTAGGAAAAAAGACTACACCGGTAAGGTGAATAGAAACAAGAATCTAAGAAGGTTTTCAAGGTATACGTCTAAGCAGGCTATCTAAGCAGGCTATAGACAGATTGGAGGAATGTGGGCTGAACTAGAATAAAGGAATCACAATCTTTTGATAGCCCCGGCAGTCGTAGTTGAGGAAATGCATTAATAAATTAGGTTCGGATTGACAAACTAACAGTTCTAGCCAAAAGTTCTCTATCATATCGTCGGATATGATCATACTGGTTATGATAGTAATAATGATTATGATTTTGCATCAAGCAAGGGGTTTGTTTGCACAATCACTTGATGAGCCAATCATAACGGCACCACAGTCGGTGATAGTTCATAACAGTGAAGCTCACTAGAGCTATTCACCACTGCTGAAACAAGGTTCTCATGATTCGAAGATTTGGGTACGGAGTATAAGGTATGAGGTATTGCATTGATGACGAAGATGTTGATGTTAGATGATGATGAAAGCGCACTAAAAAAAGGAAAGAAAGGGAAGGGAACACGAGAAATCAAACCCTTTCTGGCATAACGTTAATCTCAAGTTTTGCCTACCGCTGATCATATATCTTGACAGGACGACGTCTAATGATAAAGATGACAAGATTGGATGGAGATGGAAGCATGCTGAATCATTCCAGAACGTCTCGACAAGCTTTTTCATCAGAACTTTGATTGGCAGATCTTCGGCTTGTTCCGGGCTCTGTGAGACATACAAAATTGCGGCGAATATCCCCTGGAATATGAATAACGACCATCAAAGTAGTCGATGCTTTTTTCTTTGAATAATGAAACCTGATTAGTTGAAATAGATTGCGAAATCCGAAACTTATTCTTTCTAATAAAACATCCGCAGATGAAAACAGTCAAAATTAGTTTGAATGTGTCATTTTAGCCGCTTTACTGTACTCACCTTCGGAAGCTGTTATCAGAATGCCCCTCCCCCTTTCTCTTCCCCTTCCCCTTTTTCATCTTGAGGGAACAAATTATCTGCGGGTCTAATCAATCCAGCTATTTTATGAAGAAAAGGGGGTGATCTAACCTTATTGATCCAATACGCAAATGCTTCGTGATTGAGTGTAGAGTTACAATTATTCTACCTTTGTACGGAGTGATTTCCTGTAAAAGCATACTCGAGTATTAACAAACAAAATCACATCTTTACCGATTTTGAGTGACTCCTCTTCGTTCTTCCTTTTCCATAACAATCAAAGTGGGAGATGCACTTGCATTTGGCGATATTTATGAGGTTATCTTCTGGCGCAGTTCATTTCTTTCTTGTTGTTGGTGCGGATTGGAAGAAGTATTGGCCAAGTGGTCAGATTTCTCGAGAGATCATGAAATTTGCAAGTAAAAGGTCGATGGTGAACAAGATACGCCTTTTCCCTCACATTTCTTGTTTAGTATGCCATCAAACGTAGTGGTAATGATTGGTATGGAGTGGGAAGTAGTCTACCACGTCCCTAGAGTCCTAGACATCTGCTTTTAAAATCCTCAAGAAACAAGTTATGACTGTTTCAAACGACCGACCACCACAACTTTCTCAACAATCAACCAATCAGCCTGCTCAAAAAAACCCTCGGAGAAATACGCCCCTCAGGAAATCCTTCATTGACTCCAAATTTAGTTCTCCGCAGTTTTGAAATCAATCATTCATGTACCCCGCCGCCGTGGTGGTTTCAATATCCCTCTTAAGGCTGGTGCTGCACCTAGGGCGAGAGCGGGAGTGTGAACATTAGGCGGGGGCTGAGGAGCTCGCGGGGAGTTAGGAGGAGATACCGGAGGTTGACGCGATGGTGGAGATTGCGCCTGCGGTAGATTAGCATGTATTCCATCAGGTCGACGATGTGGATGAGGTGGAAATACTCCAGGCGAGACAGGAATTTGAGGCAGAAGAGGAGAAATAGGTCGCAGATTTGGCTGATTTTGAGCTGCAGGCGATCTATTTGGCCGTGCTGGTATTGGGACACGGATATTCCCGAGTGGTATCCCATGAACAATACCATTGGCATTGTTCGAAGCGTGCGGATAGCGGGATGAAGATCTTCTAGTCGAGCGCCGAGAACGCTGTCTAGGACCCGGCCATGTACTGTCCCGATTTCTACAGTAGTAGATACTGGCCACAATGCCAACAAAGCCTACAACTGCAACTACGAGTATGATATCAGTTTTTGTACTTGATGGCATTTTAAGGTATGTTTGAATTGGATATTTGCTCGATCTTTATGATTCACGATGAGGAAAGCTGATTGATTATATAGCACACCTCTATAAATCTGACAATGAATCCGAAATTTGCATGTACACTAGGCCTTCCATTTGGAGTTATAAACTGCTCGTGCTGTTCGTGACAAACTCTTTCTTTCCAGACACAGATTATATGCTCAGGACAAACTTTCTGCAGATTTCGTGTCATTTGTTCTTTGGGAGATGTGTACTACTAGGTACACAATGATTCATAAATTGCTGGTCTGTAGACAACAGTCTTAGCAAACATCCAGAATGTTTTTGACTGACCAAACTTTTGAAGAAAGCCCAAGCAGATGTTCAAGAAAATGTTCGAATGTGACCTTCTGAGTATTCTTTTTGAACTCTATGAAGGTTTTCTATAATAGAGATATGATGAACTAAAAGTAGTCTATCTGTGTCTGTATATTATACCCTACCCCTAGTAGACAGTTCAAAGCTCATTTCTAACCATAAAGCATCCCCATATCAACACCCTTCTCTCCTTTATCATTATACCACAAACAGGCAACTGGTCATGATGATAGTATATGCATGTGTCAAATTACACACCGGTTTTATCAGCAGCACACAACCCCGACACAACTCAGACTCCAAACTATTAGATAAATATCAGAAAATTTATTTCATCATTCCATAAAAGCCAAACCCACAAACTTAAAATTCCGATGAGAATAGCACCACAATGAGATGATATTCTAAACTCCAGGACTTCTCTGTTTGGCCGGCATAGAATCGATTTGTCGGCGAAGTGAGACAATTTTCACTTCTTGTATCAGGGCGATGATGCATGCCAAAACGAGACCTCCCGACAAAAAGAGCTTCTTATAGTCCACCATTTGAGATGTGGTTGGAATAGTGTTGGTTGTTTTTCGGGTGAGGTGGTTGATTTCGAGGGGTGCTTGTGGTTGAGATTTTTTGTTTTTATGTGAAGATTTGGTTTCTGATTTTTGAGAAGATGCTTGCTGTGAGTACTTGTTGTTGTGTTGTGGAAGGTGCGGGTGCTGATTCCTGAGGAGAAGGTGTGGTCATTTGACTTGTGCTGTGGAAGAATCGTGCTTTCCCATTGTGTTTTGAAGTTGGTGATATGGATTCAAAAGATGACGTAAAATTCCCGTCAACTGTAGATATACGTTACGCTTTCTGAGGACTATCAGCTCACCAATATCTTTTTAAGATTCATGTTTTGGGAGACTATTTGCACATTGCATTATTTGGGCTCAATTATTTTGCCACTAAGTAATAGACTACTTCTGAGCTCAACTCGAAAACCCCCTTTTCTCCTCCACCAACCTACCATGGAAAATATACATCACAAAACACTATCCATAGCCCCACGCCAAATATCATCAACATCACAATACAGCGCTTAGCGTCCAGAAAATACTATAATAACATTATTCGTACCATTCCAACAGATTCGATATCACCCAAACCCACAAACCTGAAGTGAAAATCGAAATCTGACCAATAAACCCGCCGATCCCGACCCATTTATTTTCCCATCAAGCGAGCGATTTGTCTTCGAAGTTTGGGATTGTCTTTGGAGAGGGAGACGGTGAGATTGATGATTGATAGGGCGAGGTAGAGGCTGATGAGCATATATATTGTGAGAAGAGTTATTAGTGAATAATCTTACATTTTTGAGATTTTGAAAAATGGCTTGGATGTGGTATTGATGCGTGACTATTGGTTGGGGGAGATAGTGTTGTATTCAACATCTAGAGGTGGATGGCACTTATAACTCTAGGAATATCAGATGAGTTGGCTTGATGTGCAGTCACAGCTCAGCTATTCTGTAAAGAAGAGAGGTAATACACAGATCAAGTTCAAATCAAAACCGGAGACTTGATGGAGATTGATGTTTATCCAGAAGTCGTTTGAGTAAAAGAAAGATGGATGTAGCTCGATCAATGATCATATGAGACCTTTTATCATCATCATTTTGGGTGCGGTCGCTAATGCGATTAGTATCGGCTAGTGGTCAAGTTAGCCTATTATATTCTTACTTAGCGAGGACTCTTTTGTAATGCTCACTATATGGTTCATTTTTCAGATTTGCTGCAACGAGTCAAATTATACAAAATTAGTGGTATTGCTGGGGGAGGGGAGGGGAGTGAATGCGGTGTGCGGGGGGATTCTCCCAATTTGAAGAGACAAGAGATAGTCAAAAGTTCAATATCGTGGATATCCAACACACTGCAACCCTCCATGACTTTGTAAGTTACTTGGATGCATCTGACTCTCGGGTTAAGGAACCTTTGTTATTGTTTCTCCATCACATTGTTATGATGTTATCACTCTGATTACGCCTATAGAAATCCTAGGGTATTTGCTTGTGTTAAACAGACAAGACTGAAAGACTTATACTCCATTACCGGCTCTCCCATTCGCATACAACCCGCCAGTGAGTGTCTCGCAATTCTTAAATGCCCGTCTCTCCCAATCGCCAAACATACCATCCTTATCCAACCCTTATTTTCCCGCTCCATATCCCTTTCCATAATTCTTTGCGCCAAAATTGAAAATACATCCCAATCAACCCCATAACATAGCATCCCCAGTCCTAGCAGTGCTTGCAGCAACACCCCCAAAGCACGACACAGACCTAATACGCATCAGCAGCAGATCTCAGAATTTCAAGCAGAACTACATACCTTAGGAAATTGTGCCTCCCGATCAATACCCCATGATATAACTAAGAATCATCAAAAGAAGAAAAGCCGTAATACCAATCAAACAAATCCAGATGGCGAGAAACTCGAAGTATAGGCTTGGGGTACTTCTAATGGCTATCATGTTGTCGGTTTAGTTTATGAAGTTGACAAATGTCAAGACCTTTCTTTTTAATGCTTAATCAGTGATTTTGCGTGTTGTGGAATCTTGGCCGTTTAATGTGATTTGAGATGTGATGTGGTGGTAATTTTTGTGATCCAGAGAATAGTGTGATGAGATGGGAATCGAATTGTTGGTTTTGTGTAGACTTGTCGGTCTTGATAGTGGCGCAAAGTAGAAAATTCTCGCGGAGATAAAGACATGGTCGATTTAATATAGTAACTGTATGTACGGCAGAATTCGGCTAGCTACGCTAAGGCGTCGTATTTCTTACAAAGCGGTTCTCCTATTCACTTCGAATCTAAAGAAGCGGGCTTAATACCATAGCCTTAGGGTACTACGTGTTCTCAATTGCCTATGTAGTATTCGAATATGAGCCGCTGAATTCACTTGATGATTTTTCAAAAGGAGTAGAATAGTGTTTGTGTCGTTCCAAGACTATTCTCGGTGGTCTATATTATGAGATGTTAGGATAGATGAGAGGATGGAATGGGATGACTGGATGAAAAAGTAGGATTTTATTTCCTCTTAGCTTTTTAAAATGGGATGGGAGGAGAGGTAAATATGAGATACAGATAGATGATTATGATTTCAGAAACGTAGGAGGAAGCCGGGTATTGTTTACATGAGTAAAGTAATGGTATAATTGAGAAGAGAAAACAATCTTTGGCGAGGTGATTGATCGCCCTTTTATTGGGGTTTTCAAATCTACTATATATTATTCATAGACATGAGATTCGATCTCACATTAAGCTGCAGTCGTTCCTCATACATATTACATACATACTCAAGGCTCTTCATACCCCCAATCCGGTACTACTGAACATTACTGATATAACAATTGCACATGAATGTATAAATTCAATTTACC
Organism: Myriosclerotinia duriaeana; assembly: GCA_002162615.1. Lineage (NCBI taxonomy): Eukaryota > Fungi > Ascomycota > Leotiomycetes > Helotiales > Sclerotiniaceae > Myriosclerotinia > Myriosclerotinia duriaeana. The sequence continues at coordinate 110,471 of NGKI01000027.1, forward strand.
GAGCCTTTACTCATCTTATTCATTATAAGAACTCATATTTATATATGTAACTATTCTACTGTAGTAGAAAAGAATAACTGTATTCAGCAATCAAAAGTATACACGATAGCCTCACAAATTTTGGCGGTGTTAACGTCTAAGACGAAGTACAGCCTTCCCATAAGCAAATCCGCACTATGCAAAGGGAACACTATCTTCGATGTTTTATTTAAACAAAACATTATTCCATGTTAGACACTATCAGCAAGACTTTGTATGTATATCAAGGGATATAAGGGGTATAACAGCTAGCGTTCTCACAAGCGTGATGGAATTCATGCAATTGCGAACTTGCATCAGAAGATTGTTCATACTAAGGTTCCATTCCCGAGGCATTGAGATCATGCAAGCAAAATCGGGCAGAGACATCTATGAGGCAGTGCAATGCATTGATCGAAAAGTCGTTGGATGACTTCTCTACCCGCTGGCCACTATAAGATTCATGCAGTACCGATTACCGCCCATGCTTGAGAAGGTGAATTAGAAATGGGTATCCTGAGTCTGTATCACACGGGCTGGTGGACAGAAATGCTCAGAGGGATCAGACTGGCCTCTTCATATGACAGGGTATTCCGAAAATATTGTGAACGAGTGATAGCATATCGAAGGTCGTCTTATCAATGTAATTCCATTGATTGATATGATTCCGCCCTGCCACACTTTGCATGAAATTATCAGCTAGTCATACAGGACTTTGATACGAACCACTTCCTGAACGAATCTCTGACACTGGATGAATCGCTTCATTGTCATACTTGACTCGCTAGTGCATGAATCTGCCAGCCTCGAGGCCCATGACTGAGTAGATAGAATTTTGGTATAATCCTTCGGTGTTATTCACTTCGCTGCATGAATTGGAAGATCCCTTTCATCAGTGCAACTTTCCCTCGTATGGCTTCCATATAACACTCCTGTTTTTTCAAGCCTAGCTTAGCGTGGGTCGGTCTACTGTACCCAGATCCATATGGGATTATTTAATCTTCAACTCTCTTTGGATGTATTTTATGATTCACTAGCAACTTCCCCCTGCTAAAAACGGGAGGCTTGATCCCTCGCAACTAGCGTGTGGAGATGGAGAATAGACACATAAGAAAACTTCTCGGGAATCTTCATTGATGGCACAGACATCAAAAAATTGACACAATCTCCATCAAGAAACGAGGATGAGTTTCGATTGAGGATCGACAGAGATGTGGAGTTGTGGAGCTTGGCTGCTACGAACTTCAAACGATTGAGGAAGATTGAGGAAGATTTTGTTAGGATACGCGATGGTGGATACATGTGTTGATCGGTGATAAATAAGAGGGAAGTTTCGACAATGGTAGAACTGGATTGAGATTTGTGAATGTTATGGCAGTGAAGATGGGGGTAGTGAACTATATAATTAGCTCTTGATACTGACTCGAGAAAGAGCTAAAGTGCTCGGTCTTCCTTGGCTTCTATCTACTTCGAGGAAGCAGTATCAAGAACACAAAATATTTCCCTTGATCGTTCATTTTGACTGTATGAGTTTATATTTGTTGGAGTCCCACGCAAAAGGACAAAGTGATGATCTTTTATATGGCAATATTACGAAATGAATATATACCCGGAGAGTTGAAGTCCTTTGCGTCTGTATCCTCGGAGAGTGTACATTGTGAGAAGAGGGGCAACACTCTGTGCTCTGTGTTGGTTCTTTTTTGCAATATAAAAGGATTGTTCGGGATGGCAAGTGTTGTATCAAACAATACCACATGCGAACAAGGAAAGGATTTCAAGTGTGTGAACTTTGGACTACTAAAGGAAAACGGAGCGATGTTTGTAGATGATATCTTAGTTTGTCTGTTTGGCTCAAGTTGAGAGCATTGGTGTAGTTACCTTGAGCGTGAGTTGCAGTTGTTACCGACAATGAATGGCCTCCGCCTGTAACTTGTGTGATGGTCAATATTACAGATGCTAGTGTATGGTATTGTTGATAGTGAACATGAAAGAGTATACGTACAGGCTGCGATATTTGACGGGTATAAATGAGTGAATAGGGACATATTTGCATATTTTACAACTAAGTGTCGTGACAACAAAATTCTCTTGAAAATCCATAGCTCTGGTCCGAGCAAACTTGACTTTATTTCATTCCATACTTTAGGTCATTCCATAGCTAGGCAGTGCAAAAGAGATGCAATGCAGACTTGGGGGGTTGTTCCTCGGGATGATCTCAACTTCGATATTGAGGAGAAAAATGAGGAGCTTCGTTTTTATAGAACACATCTAAAAGTTTCTTATCAGTGAGTGAGAACTATTCCCCGCCTCTCTTCGTCTCTTACCAGGAGAGAAATTAGGTAGGTAGGTAGCACGTGGGTAGTACCTTAGCGTGTAAACCACGCTAGTCATCATGGAATTTTAGCTCTGTGAATATGAAGGCTTAGGGTAAGGTTTCGAGGATGAAGCCATAAAAAATGGTTACAGCAATTTGTGGGCGATGAGGGGGGAGGGCCGGGGAGGGGAGGGTTGATCAGTTCATGTGGATATTGATACCGTCGTCTGTCGGTCACCATGCGCTTTGGGTGCCATCGACAGACGAGTCATGACAGCCAAAGCGCATGGTGACGGTAATGACGGTTGAAACAGCTGACTTCACTACAACTTTTTAGAAATGTTACTAAAATTACTAGAGTTAATAGCCGGCTCTCCATGGACCGGCCGCCTGGTTCCCGTTGTTCCTAGTCGGGGAAAGCAAGTGTCCCCGGAAAGCAAGTGTCCCTTGGTGGAGAATACACTAAAAAGATAAATTACTAGTAGAAATTTTTATTTCTAGCACCAATCCATCAAGATTCAACTTTGATATTATTCAATAAATCTTATATGATTAGATTTCTACGAGAATACCGAATCCATCAATATAATAATTATTATACTAACCTATAAATAGTTAAGTTATTCAAAGGTTAATAGTAAAAGGAACACTTGCTTTCCAGGGACACTTACTAAGTAACATTGCCGAATACAAAAGGGATCTACCGATCCGAGTCGCTTGGCATTTCTAGCTTCCTACCGGCATTAGCATATACGAATGTTGAGCTGAACTGACCTTATCCAATCATAAGACATTATCGGCACGTTCCTATTTGATTTATCTTTAAGTGTGAAATAAAAGTCTGGGTTTCCTTGTGAATCCGTCTTAGCGAGATGCTTCTTGCAAGACGGCAATTACCAAATGACAAAATGCTCCATGTGTAGATGTGGAGAAATTGTCTAGGATTCCGGGCATTTTTGACTCGCGTATTATAGATTGAGGATGAAATTGGATTGAAACTGGTAGCTTTCGGTACTTTCGATCGGCGTACATATATTACTATTACCAAAATTGAAGATGTAGTACTAGAACAAAAAGAAGAGAGTAGAATAGGGAAGAAAGCGAGTGGAAAAAGCAAAGAAAACTTACTTATTAGTGTATTGAAAAGTTGAAACAATATGTCATTTACCTTTGATATTACTTACTTTTGAAAAGTTGAAAGGTTGAAATCACATATCACTTACCTTTGGAAAGTTGAAAAGACTAAAGTTGAGTGGAAGTGAAGTGAAAAAAGAGAGGAAAGCTCCTCGATCCTTCGAAAAGGGGCTAAGCTTCTAACCAATTATCAGGTTTTTTAGTATATTATTGCCACTCCAATATCGATAAAATCTGAAATCAAAATTTCAGTTATAGTACATTTTCGTGATTAGAACAGGATAATCCTGTTACTTCACGTCCGTAGGGTGTTTAGTGCAATCATCTATCCATCCCGTCTCTTAGATGGGTTTTGGAATAATGCATGTAAATGGCAGTTCTTCCCACGAACGATGTGTCTGTGAGTGCCACAGTTGTCGCGGACATTCTATGTCTTCAAGCATATTCAACTGTCATACCTGAGGTCGTATCATTGTTTGAACTATGGCGGGAGATAGAGGTCCGGAGATTGGTGAGATTTTATATGCTCCTGTTATGGATGTTCTCAAAGCTAAGAAATGTTTCAGCGGTCACTCTTGGGGTGTTTTTAGGGCTCTCATGGTTGTTCGTTGGTCTCAGGATTTTCGTTCGATCGTTCATCACGAAATCTTGGAAATTGGATGATTCTTTGCTCGTGGTATCGCTCGTGAGTTCATTTCTCGAAATGATACATTCAATGATCTAATAACCTCAGGCTTTATACACTTCCTATGTTGCAGTAATACTATGGTCTGTGAGTTTCGGTGATGGTAAACATTTCGATCAGGTTCCACTGGCAAATATACCCAAAATCGCGCGGGCATGGTGGTTTGCCGAGTGAGTCGACTTCCAATTTCTTGCCTCGTAAGGGCCTGCCATTTTTGGCTATGATAATGTAGCATACTAGCCGGTCCCTCTCATCGCTAATTCTAATATCTAGAATCTTATACGCCCTCGCAGCCCTCTTCACCCGTCTTTCAATCTCCGTCCTCCTCCTTACACTATCCAGTCGCGCACTCCACAAACATATCATCTATGCAACCGAACTTTCCGTCACTCTTTTCACCATAGCTTTCATTCTTCTCGTCGTCTTTCAATGCTCCCCCGTTTACTACTTCTGGGAGCAATATGAAGGCGCAAACCGCGCAACAGGCTCCTGCATCGGGAGTACTATAATTCTAGAGGCCAGTGTAGGATATTCCGTCGTGGGATTTACTGTAGATTGGATTTTGGGACTTTTACCTTTTTGGCTTTTGTGGAATGTGAAGATGAGTACTAGGGTTAAATTCTCTGTGGCTGGTGTTCTATCGCTGGGCCTACTGTAAGCCGCTCATGCCATAAGTTCTGGGGACAACATATTAATGTACAAGTTTAGGGCAGGAATCGCAACACTCATACGTATTCCTTTTATCAGGAAGCTGGAAACCTCACCTGATTTCCTCTACGCAACTCCAGATATAGCAATTGTACGTGCACATCCCTGAGCCAAACTCGGCACCTCTATACTAACCTATATCCTAGTGGTCAGCCATCGAACCCGGTCTAGGCATAATTGCCTTCAGCGGTGCAACCCTCCGTCCTCTCGTCCGCTACTTCTTTCCCCACGGTTTCTCCACCATTCCCCCAGATGACTCTCCCGGCCACCGAATCAAACAAATCAACACAAACAACCAAAATCAATTCCCATAGAACCACCTATACCGAACTTCCAAAGTATCTATCAAGAATTTCATAGCCAATAAACCAATATTCAGATGTAGAGATTCAAATTCGACATATTCGGCTTGTGATAAAGACCTGAGGGTTTCGAGTTATACATCTTTTAAGAGTATTACTTTTGACAGTGTAAATTGTTCGAGAAGTGTGGTGCGGGTGGGAGTGGGAGTGGTAATGGAGAGGCTTGGGAGTATGAGTATGGCGATGGGAGTTGGGCTATCGCATTTTCAGATTCGGAAGGAAGATGAGAAGACGAATTTTGGGGAAACCTCGATCAAGAATTCAAAACGAAAGATGGGGAAAAAAGTAACGGTCAAAGAAATACACGAGGAATCAGAAGAGTCTAGAATTGGTAAACACAGCGGGTAACGAGTGGACAACACAATCAAAAATCGATGGTACGCGAACGATGACGAAATTCGATAATTTCGAATGCCGAGTGGCCGCTGAGCATTAGGAGCGATAGTGTGAGGATTTTGGTTGATACCATCTAGGGTTTTGATGGGGGGTTCGGTTGGGGATGTGAAGGATATGGTTTGACTTGTTCTCAGGTTGTGGGGGGGGATGGG
>NGKI01000027.1:116244-144377 GCA_002162615.1 Myriosclerotinia duriaeana
TTTGGCAGGGAAGGTGGAGGGGGAGGGGGACAAAGAGAGTTAGTTGTATTTATAGGTATGAGCTTTTAATTGTATAGGATTGTATGTAGAAGAAGAAAAAGACGAAGGAGGAAATGAATGAAAGAAGGAAGGAAATGAAATTAAGATTCTCTCTAATTATATTCAAAATTATCACATCCTCTTTTGCTCTCATACTATATAAATAAAATTTGAACTTCCTGCGAATTTCGAATACGTTCTTTAGAAGCTCACACCCCAAACCTCTATTTCAAAGTAAGTATAAGATTTAATACATTGATTTTAAAGTTTCCCCTTCACTCACTTACTTTGCCTTCCAAGGTTGCGGCTGCCCTCTAACAAACAAGCTCTGATCAAATATCGCACATCTCGATTCATCCCCCTTAATAAGTCTCACCGCAAAGCCTATGTACCTATGTATCCTGTATCCTACGCCCAGATTCTGGGCTGAGATATAATTTTAAATTTCAAACTCCAAACTCCAAACTTCAAACTCTCTCGACTTCTAGTCTTTCCAAAAAAGAAACAGCACATCAACTCCAATCCTCAATCCCCAATTCCCGGTTCCCATCTCTGGGTGTTGATATGATATTTGTGAGAAAGGTTTAACAAAAGGAAGGTGGACAAATAGATGACTAATTGGAAACATAAATGAATAGATAGATCAAAGGTAAATGTAAGTTGAGTGAGTACGAGCGAGATTATGTCATGCAAATGATATAGGCGGCCGGTTGTTGATTTAAGGTTTCCAGATCTCGAAAGAAGACAGAAGGAAACATATCATGAAGTTTCGCGGGATCGAGAGGCGATGTATTATACATCACAAACAACCCAGGTACCAAGACCCCAACATCCTTACATCTCTCTACATCTCTTCGCCGGTCAAATACCTGATATAAAGACAGATCAAAGCCAATAAATTTATAAATTATACACCCCTGACTACCTATACGCAAAGCAGGCAACTGGCTATTTATTATCCGATCCTCCAAATCCGCAAAAAGACCACTTCTCCTCCCATTATTGTAATTATTAGGTACCTATGTAGGTAGGCTTGCGCCGGGTATGATGGTATATCGTCAATGTCTTCAACGCCAAAAACTCCACGTTTCATCTTTCTTTCCACCCATATTAACAACATCTTTAGTAAGATCTCCTATCGAAAAAGATATTCATCCCCTTAAAGTGCAAACGCCAAAGCTACACCCATAGCCGCCATCAAACTTCCTTGAACGCTCAACTTTCCAGCAGCACCAAGACCAGTATATTGTAATGGTCCTCCCGTACCAGTAGCCGTGCCATTCGCCCCATCCCTCGTACTATTCGCGGTACCCCCCACAACCCCTTGCAGCAAGGTAAAATTGGCGCAGGTAATCCTCGTTTTATTCCCAAAATGCAATGTCAACGAGCGGTTTCCGAAGAAAGATCCCAAGCCCGGGAGTGTCGATGCGAATTCATCGACATAAGCTGCTTGGAAGGGATCGGAAGTGATTTTGCCGTGTTTGCCGGAGAGATCGCCGACTTGACAGGTTTGGGGGAGGGAAGAGTTGCAGGCTGGGGCTTCGCCGCGGAGGAAGGGGTCTAGGTGGCCGAGGGTTCCGGTGCAGTTTCCGTCTGTGGGGACGGGGAAGTCGTGAAGGTGGTAGACTGGGAGAGGTTAGTGAAAGGGATGAAAGTGTGGAAGGTAGGACTTACCGAATGGCCCACCACTGGTGGGGAGGTTGGAAAATTGGATTTGGAATTGAACACCGATACCATTTGGGTTTGCAGTGGCAGACACGGAACCTTTGATGTTACCGCGTGGGTCATTTGGATTGAAGAATTCCGTCTCTGGGAGCGTGGCTGTATAGATTGGACCAACGGGATTGTTTTCAGGGATGGTCGCGTTGCCCAAAGTACCGGTTATTGGAACGGTTGTGGTTTGCGCATGGACAAGACCGAGGAGTGTTGCCGCGAGGACTGATGAGATCATATTTGAATACATCTTGGTGGAGCGTAGAGATTTGAATATGTGTGAGGGTTATAAAATCCAGCAAGCGTTCTTAACGAAATTTGTTGAACTGAAGAGCAAATGTCAGCCTTTAAAGTCGTATAAACATTCGCATATAAACAAAGACTTACATTAAAAGGGAATTGTCGTTAGATGTGAATGGTATCCAAGCGAACACTTGTAACAACCACAGAGAAGATTGAAATTATTTGAAGAACTATTATTTGAAAGAACGAGTGTGGATAGGTAACCATCCATTAAGAGAGGAAGTGAACAAAGATATATGAACCAAAGATTGTGGATCGTCCCATCCCAAGGATTCACTTACACAACGGATCGGATATGGATAGTGGGATATCTTGTCATACCTAGGTACCGTGTCACAAGACTTTTAAAGGTCCAGATGCCTTGCAGCAAACTTGCAGCGCTATTCTTTATCTAGGCATATCTCTAGATGCAAGCTATGAATGAAGTGGGCTGAAGTTGTAAGCACTCCAAGCACTTTGCCGTTCCCCTTACTTCTACTGTGGTGGGCAAAAGACGAACGGGCTGGTATCAATGATCAATCATCAAGGCTGTTTCAAATTCGGCGAAGGTAATGAATACTGCAGATACTTCGGATATCGCGGCCCGCAGGTTCTGCTTGTTTCATCAATTCATCGCTACGACCCCCTCGCCATCAGATTGAAGTTCACGAGAATATCAAGTGAAGGCGTGCTGGGTGGTAGAGAAGAGGCTGGAAAGGGTCAACTTGTTGGTGATACATATGCCCAACACCTGCAGACAAGTATCCTCATTGAGGTGAAATTGAAACTTAATGTTGGAATTGAAGTTGTTGGTATCCAATAGCATCGTGATATGTTGAAAGAAGATTTGAGACATGGATTGATAATGTGCGGGATTTGGGGTAGGTTAACGTTAACTGGACAAGCTTTTCGCTTGGTTGAAACCCCTGAACTTCCGAGCGTCTAGAAGATTGAAACCTTGCGTCAATCATTGAAGAACGCTTTGATGGTTGGCAGGATGCTAACTTTGAAGCCAGATTAGATTACTCGTTGATCCTAATGACCTGGAAAATAACCTAGAATAACTTGTATTTGCAAGAACCGCGCGCTAGATATCCTTTTGAATTTCCATACGCACCGTGAGTCTGTGTTTCACATAATTGTGTAGTGGTGAAGTCTGTGGCTGTCTGTACCCGCGTTGGTACTATAGTAAAGCGGATATGCAAGATGAAGAGGCGCAGTGGTGAGTATATTACTATCCCCCCCCCTAAATAAAGGTTAAATTTTTTGCCCTACTCCAAGCCCAGAATTTAACCTTTATTTAGGGGGGGGGATAGTAATAGTAGATGACCGCCTACGCTGCCGCCAACAACCTTACCAAAGTTCGATCCGCGGAAAATTCTAAAGATACTGGCTAGGCTACTGTCGATTCCACCCAACAATTAGCTTTTCGATACAACGAGACAGAGGCAGAGTTTCATGAATAACCCTTCTATCTGAGCGAATTGCAGGATACGAGTGATGTACACAATGATGTACACAATATCCTTAGCATTCGTTCGTTCGAACAACGTTTTGCGATTTAAGCCTTTGCCAAGCCCGTGTCCCTCGATTTGGATCTTTTGACAGAAAGCTTGGCTATGATCTATATGTTGGCAAATCAGGCCGTTCATGCACAGGTAAGTGGCCGGTAATATTGATTGAATATAAAACAACAATTGGGGCCGTTCACATCATCAATATAAAATGAGGAAAGGGGCAACTGAATCGCTTTTGAAGTGCATCATATTAATGGATTCTTCTCACAAGTCCATGCGACGGGACTTCGTCTCACCAGTTTCTGGTAGAGCGATTAGGGCCTGAACTGTATGAAACTAAGCATATAATATATTAACGACGACACTATGATTGAACTCTGAAATGATAATGCGTGATTTCCTCGTATCTGGTTGGTATTATCTTCGTCTTCTGGTCTGAGTCTCCATTCTGGTACGTTGACTGCCGCTGCTACAGCCTCAGTGCTCAAGATTTCAAGGGAAATCCGGCTAGATTGGCGAGCTTGTATGCCCTGGATAGTGTTCTTAAAAACTCGCCCGTCTGTTGAATGTTCAAAAACAGAATGGAGATTGGGGTCGAATTTGTGAGCCTCCTCATACTCGAGTAGAGGAACAATGCTTTAGTATAGGCTAACTTAGAGAAGACAAAGAAACACTGATAGAATACTTGAAATATAAGACAACGCAGAAATTCATTTTCCCCGTGGAATATGTCACGAGGAAGGAGATATAAAAAGAGTATTTGGATGCTTCGGAGTTGGGGGATGCAAACAGAAATCGCAACCGCATTTAGGTATTCCGTGCCCTCGTGATGAATCACGTCTTTCTATCCACCAATAATATCATAAAACGCCGTCATCTAGGGTTTGAGGTTATATCATGATGAACAGGAAAGATAAAAGCATAAGTGTTGTTGTTGTTGTTGTTGTCATTGTATCATGAACATTGAATGTAGTGCCAAGCCTCTCTTCTAAGCTCCGACTCGCCGACTTTCAACCACAGCTGAAGCTTCCAAGCTTCAATTCTATCTTCATCCAACCACCAACCACAACACCTCACAACTTTGAACTTATCGAAAACTCCTCAGAGCTCACTCACCTACATTCGCTCATATTCGCTCATACCCGGCCCCTCACCAACAAGATGAAACCCGTCGTAGGAGTAATGCAAGCTTGGTCTTGGTTCGTTCTCTCATTTGCTGCCTAGCTTTTGATATCCATCAATCTCTGACCTCCTCGCAGTATTGTCATCTCCGTATTTGCCATTGTCATCCTCTCCATCATCGGCGCTCTCTTCCAAAGTAATAATCACGCACTCTTGGGTGGAAAGGAGGATCCGGAAGACGGAGCTGCGGTTGCCGCTACGGTCTTTTCGGCTGTAGTTGTTTATGCGGTATGTTTGATTGAATCTCTCAATGATTCCGATTCAGATAGACATTCATCTATTTCACTTTCTTCCCAGCATTTAAGCTAATTTATCTGCCAATCGATAGGTTTTTATTGTCGGCTGCGGTTTCCAAGCGTACCTACATTTCCGCGACAATCGAAGAGGAGCTATTTCTCTTTCTTAACGGACGACTGGTGACTACCGAGAATATATATGAGATAGGCATAGAATTCTGGGATGAGGGGTGGGCGTATGGTGTTCTTAATTTGGACCATTTGATGGGTTGAACGTGTATGAAGGAGTGGTATGAAATGGAATGATAATTCTGCTCATTGAGCCTATGAACTTCCTATGGATCACTCAGGCAAGGACCAAATATCGGCAACTCAATTATACCCCTGAACTGCCTTATTCTGCTGGGTCTGATCAGAGTGACGTCCGGCAATTGCGACTGAGGCCGTTGATTGTCCTATTCTGCCGCATCATTGAGACGCACAGTTTATGATTGGCATAAAATTCTTTGATACTGCTGCAAGCAATTCTATGATCTCGTTGAGGCTTCTAGACACTTTTACGTTTTTGTTGTGCATTTCACAAGACATTCGCTCTGTTGTCGCCACTATATTGCCGGTGCCTCTTTCTAGCTGCCGCCATTGATAGTTCTTCCAGAGTATTTAGCTACACTCTTGACTATCATTATGTATCTCAATCATGTCAATGCTTCATTTTCGGAGCATATGTACACTCTACTCGAGTACTCTCATATGTTATAGCTTTAGTTTTAAACACACAGCTGGCTGCTTGAAACGCCGCTCTATTTAACCATGGCATATTTGCAATCTGATATCACCTTCAAATGTTGCACCATACGTATGTATAGTCATGTTCATCTGAAGTGCTCTTAACTGGTGGCAAGATGTTTCTAAATGTCACAAAGAAACTCAAAGAGCTGTCAACATGCTAGCTGCAAAAGCAGATAGCTTTGAAAATTTATGCTCACTGTCAAAGGGGTTCCTGTGCCTGTTCCATGCAAAAAACATTGGAAGACATTTGTGTGAAGGGATTGATTGCCTGTTGTATTGACCGACACTCGTGAAATTTACTTCCAGGCGCTGATGGTGAACTGATACTCCTGCCATTGGCCATTGGATAGAGGGCAGATTGATTTTAAAGAGTGAATCTTGTTGATATGACCACTTCTTGGGATCTAGTTGTATTCTCATCTGTCACTTCTCAGCTCAACAGCAGACAATGATGAGATGGGAGCAATCTCTCCAGATACTCATTGGCCGATTCACTCCCTCAAACGAACCTCAGGCCATTCTTTGAGACTATTCTCAAACAACAATCATCATCATTCCCATCACCATTGACTCCTCTCTCACCTTCTCTAGCCGACAAGTCTCAACATACACCTTGTTGGCCTATCTCAGCCCACATTCGCTCTCAATTGGTTACCATTCAGATTGTCGGAAGATAAACAACTTTGCAACTTCTCGACCTCTATAAAACCCTCTTCTCAAACCTTTCGATCTCTGTTTTCTTTCTTTCAAAAATAACAAACAACAAACAACCTGACCTCAACCTTTCTTCTTCTACTTCAACTTCCAGTCTCGATAATAACAACAATAACAATACTAGCTCTAAAAATACTTGCACTTTACTACATTCAAAATCTCCTTGTCTTACCATCAAGATGCACACCTCAACAATCATCAAGCTTTCCCTCCTCACATTCGCTACCCTCAGCTTCGCAGCCCCAACTCCTGTCACTGTTCCAATGGGTGCAGCCATGGCTGTTCAGTATGCTCGTGCTGCTCAGGATTCTCCAATTAATCTTGTTCAGCTTCCGGAGAAGCGTGACGGTCCCATTGATTTGGTTCAACTTCCGTAAGTTTGATTTATGACTGGCTCTTTTATTTCACTCCCAATCTCTGAATTGTTGCTTCGTAAGGTAATGAAGATCACGCAGGAGATGATAGGTGGAGACTTTCCGAAAAAGATAAGGAAGAGAGATCTTTTGTTGCGCAATGGCTGACTTTGTGATGGTTTAGTGAGAAGCGTGATGCTCCTATCAATCTCGTTCAGCTCCCTGAGCAGAGTCAAGATTCCCCCATCAACCTCGTTCAACTTCCCTCCAAGCGCCAAGTCCAAGATGTCCAGCTCGATCTCACGCAAATTCCCAAGCGCGACGGTCCAATTGACTTGGTTCAACTTCCCAAGCGCGATGGTCCCATCAATCTCGTCGAGCTCAGCAACCGCGCCACCCCCAAATACAAGACCATCCGCTCTCGCTATGCTGGTATCCAAGATGCTCCTATTAACTTGGTCGAGTTGAGCAACCGTCAAGATGCTCCCATCAACTTGGTCGAATTGAGCAACCGTCAAGATGCTCCCATCAACCTAGTCGAACTCAGCAACCGTGCCGAAAGCGAAATCCTAGAACCCCGTCAAAATGACTGCGGTTCTTCACCCTACCAAAATCCTTGCAGTGCGGGTACTGCCTTGACTATTCCTGCATTTGCTGTCATGGCCATTGCTCTAGGTGCTATTATCATGGTTTAAATGGGCATAGCATGGGACGAGAGATGTTTGTGGGATTCTTTGGGTCTATTATGGATGGAGACTTTAGCGGATATCATGATTCTTCACGGATGAATGGTTTTTAACTTCGAGATCTGGGACATGATATGCTAGGGGTTTATTTCACGGATTTTTTACTTGTGAGCTTTGCTTTTACACATTTTCGTATGGGCATGATTATAATGGTTTACTTTATCTCATTTCATGGTGGTTCTTCTACTTCAAATGGTTTTTAGCATTTGGGGGAATGGTTCTCAGTAAGATCTAGATTAGATTAGACTTCTACAACGACCGAGAATGAAATGAATGCATGATTTGAGTTGCACAGTCTAAGCTTTAAAGAACGTGATAGCAATGTACCTAGGTAATCAACCATGATTACATAATTATTAGTACTACTCTCATGCATCTAAAATCATACATGCTAATAAGTATAGAGGAATAGATTATTAATTCCCAGTGTTACACAAACATGAATAGGCAAAATAAAGGTGACAAAATGCGGGGTTAACTCTAGCCTAACCTAACCCAACCCAACCCAACGCATCACTGCCTCACTGACCCCCGTCATCAATCCATCCATTCATCCATTCATCCATCCATCCACCCTTACCATCCATCCCCCCCCCCNNCAAAAATTCTATCACAAATCACAAACCGTCTATCTACATTCTCAGCGCCCCTCGATTCCCGTCCCGCGCACGGCCTACATCGGAGAAAACGCCCAATACCTTTTTCCAAATTGGGGTAAACTGCACCCGTATTCGGAAGTACCTAGTAGGTAAGATAAGCGTCGGTTTCGGGATGTGGTTTTCCAAGATATGATTGCATCAATCCATCCAATCCGAGTTCATCCCATACCTCCATCATCCAGATACCAAGCCCATCGAATCATGGTTGTTGATGGACCGATGAAGCGATTCGTATCCGGGGTTCCAGCATTGTGATCTGGAGAAAAATCGTATGTTTTGGATCGTGATGTTCCCATGGAGTCGTGGAGTTATGGAGTTATGGGGTCATGGAGTTGTGGAAGTAAGTGCCAGGGGTAGGTTTTCGTATGCTTGGGTCAATGTGGTAAGCTTACAGTCGCATCCACATATATTGGAAACCGAATCCACGAGTATCAGCGGCAAATCAAGTGGTAGCGCCGCCACCCAATCGCTCGGGCGTGGTGATACCAGATTGGGAAAGAGGCACATGGCTGGGCAATACATGATGCCGTGGGAAATACATGAAAATGTAGGAACGCATAAGAATGCAGAAGTGCATGAGGTGGACTGTTATTTCAATAATCTGGATGAAGTAATGCTTGCTCTAAACTCCAAGTTTGCCATTGCATTTCTTGCCATCTTTCTGCAGGTGCGTTTGGTAGATGGATGGATTAACTGGATTAAATCGGAAGACCAAGATGGTTAATATACAAGAAACCCGAGGGCGTTACTACCGGTTCTTTGATGACCTCACGAGACGATGAGTGAGGTGTGAGAATGGGCACTGCCGAAAGCTCTCGGACCTTTGCGTCGTATGGATGCTTATGGATATAGATATAAATATGAAAATCAACAAGAATGGAACCGTAATCGCGAAAACAATCATCAACACATGATGAATTTCTGAGATGAACCGATGAATTCGGCCTTACCACGCAATCTACTAAGGGTTATCAATTGCTCAACCATTAGTCGGGTGACGAAAGAACTTTCCGCTTGGCTTTGAAATCCGAAAATTGTCGGCGTCCTGGAGAAGTGAGATTCAAAAAGAGAAATCAGATCCCCGTGTGTGGGATAGGATATCGGAAACTAAGTCCTATGTACATATCGCATGAAGTAAATTGCAAGCAATATACATACCTCCCATGCAGTTCTGCTAAGCTCAATGCTTCCCTTATAGTACTAACTGTATCAAACCAATAAACTCTAGTAGGAAGATACATATTCTTATATAGGTATACATACTTGAGTAAGTAACTCACATTATATGTATTACCAACACTGACCAACAAATAGCCGAGACGAAACCTGGTAGTAGGGGCAAAGCTACGAAAAATCGGCGTGTAGATGTATATCAAGACCAATACCCGGGAAACTGAATCTGGAAACATGTGCAGGACATGACGTATCTAGTATGTTTATATGTCTGAAGGTATGCATATTTACATGTATGAAGATATGCATGTTTATATGTATGAAGATATGCATGTAAATACGCATGCAGATATGCACCTATGTAAAATGATTGGTTCCCCCTCCTCT
The DNA here is from genome assembly GCA_002162615.1 of Myriosclerotinia duriaeana. Lineage (NCBI taxonomy): Eukaryota > Fungi > Ascomycota > Leotiomycetes > Helotiales > Sclerotiniaceae > Myriosclerotinia > Myriosclerotinia duriaeana. The sequence goes on from NGKI01000027.1 coordinate 126,035, forward strand.
AATTTCCACACCCAGTACGACAAAGATCCCGTTACACATACACGCTCTCCAAAGAACAGACGATACATCTGGAGACCAAAAATATCTAGGCATCGCTTATTGCTGAAAGATACGCTTTGAATGAGTACAACGGTATATGCTAAATCCAACCAGCATGATCATGCATATGCAGAATTCGCCTTCAACCACACAACAGCTTCAACGCACGCACGACCATGTGCATGATAATGTATCAACATATCGTCTCATCTATAACCATACTCCTAAGCGGCTGCTCCATCGCCACACCCCTGTCCCCACCAAAACTTTCAAATGATCGTTCCAAGCATTCGGAACCGACCCGGAAATGCAATGTAACCAAACACGGTGATCACCCCTTGTTCCTGCCCTTGACAACCCTATTTAACCCCCAAAAACTTTTGGCTTTCGATAACGTCTTTTCCGGTTTCTTTCCCTTTTCCTCCGTCAGCCGTAACTCCGATTTTGCTTCTTCGTTTTCGTTTTCGTTCTCGAGCCTTCTTTCCCATTTTTCTGGCCAATTTTCATGGCCCCCTCTTTTTTGAACATCATCCCAGTATTTCACTTCCTTTGCCGACATCACTATCGCGCTATCATTTGACCCGGTTGAAAGATGATGGACTGGGGAATGATACGTTGCCGAATGACTTGTCCGTGGTCTGTCGCGATTGATCTCATGGTCGTACATTTCGTGTCGTCTTAGCGTCCGAACCCTCGGGTCCCGTTTCAGCTCTGTGTTGATGGGAAGAAGTTCCTTCATAGGCCAATTTCTGGGCACCTTTACGATAACCGGACTAGCGACCCCCTGACTTTCTATTGTTGGTGATTTGTTTCGCGCCTGCGCTGTGATGAAGACTGCTTGCCCACCCAGACTCAAATCCAGGTCTTCAACAAAGGTTTCCAACATGAAAGCGAGAAATATGTCGACATCGGAAAGGATCGACATGGCTCCTAAACTGGCTCGTACCACGCCCGTAGGCTTACCATTGATTATCTCCGTATTGTCAGATTCGCTGCAGCGATGACCGGCTGACCAAGCTCGCTTGAAATGCCAGGGCGCCACCTTCAGATAACTTGCAATGCCTCCAGGATTGCAAAGACCCCCAGCTCTTACGTATATGTTTTTCTGGTTGGCCAACTGTTCTACTTTCGAATACGAGACGTAACTACCATCTGGGCGTAGAATATTGAATGCTATAGTAGCACCTTGAATAGTGGCGTCTGTATAAGGGAGGGTATTTGTTGCGTCATGGTAAATTTCGCAAACGGGCCGGCCGTTAGAGTGACAAATATTTGATAGGCCCTCATAGAGGCGCCGAGTGAGAAACATTGTGTGCTTAGATATGTTGGCCATTGAACCATAAAGATCAAGGTGCACATCTATGGCACAGCCAAGTGCAATGATTGAATGGAATGGTAATGTGCCATCTTCTAAACCGTCATGAATCGTGGCATCTTTTCTGTGGTAAGATGCTTCGTGAAGTACTGTCAGAGATGACACGGTACCGCCGCCAAAATATTTACGCCAAGTCAAGATATGCGCCGATTTTCTGCGAACTATCAGAGCTCCCAGATCAGGGAAGCCAAAGATTTTGTAGAATGAGAGAACAGTAAAGTCAGGAGCCGCTTCTGGATCACTGAAGTCAAGCTGAGAAGTTGTCGCGAGACCTGCAGCATCCATGAGGGAGTAGGTATTCTGGTGTGAAATGTGAGTAGATCTTCGTAGTTTCTTACTCCAAGAGAGTGGCAATCGTCGACCGGTCATATTTGATTGCCCAGGAAATGCAAAGATTCCCGGTGTTTCATCATCTTCTCTTCTCCCCGGAAGACATCGGTAACCGAACAACCAGTCTTCCACTTCTTGATCGCTAGTAAAGCAGTGATGTTGCCCATTGGTATGCTCCCGTGGACCAACGAGACTTGTATGAGCGTCTTTATGATAGCCGTACCAAAATGATCCTGATGTCGAACTCTCTAGTGCAAGATCTCTAAAGCTTTCTGCGACTAATTTGATCGCTGCGGTAGCATTTGCGGTGAAGACGAGATCAAAATGCGCAGGATCGGCTCCAAGAAACTTCAATGCTTTCTCACGTACAGAGTCCACCACAAGCCCAGAGAGTTGTGCTGGTGCTGAGGCCGAGTGTGGATTGCCAAAGAGATTGCCTATCATCTCACCGGAAAATTTGTCAATCAAAGACTTTGCGTAGATAGCTACACGTATCATGATTAGCACTCCGTAATGTAGATAGCCCCCTAAACCACGAGAATGAGTCTAGCCATCTGATCAACAGAAAGCTCGAATATTGGGACTCATGGCTTAGAAACGATGGAACAACAGGAGTGGGTGATGTGGTAACGTCTTACTTGTGCCCGCATGGTCAAGATATGTTTTCCCTGCCTAGATTTAGCGATTGGAAGTCCTATCAGCTCGAAATTCTTGTGTTAACTAACCTCTCATCATAGGATATTCTTCTTCTCTGAAGGCCTCGACCTGCCGATTGTATGCCATAGTGCTTAAATTCTGGGAATTCGGTTTTATGTTGAGACAGCTACTATGAAACAGAAGGTAATTGTCCAATTCTATATGTACAATTTCGAAGGACTCGGAACAAGACAGGTTAAACGGGAAAAAAGCGCTCAGGCTAATGGTAGCCTGTGACTCAGTAAAGCTTTAAGTGAGCTGGTTTTGGCAATTCACTAACTCGGAGGTACATGTGTGAACATTCAAGATGATTGGCAGAAAGAGAGAATGATGGCCATGTTAGGGCAGGCCCAGCGTCTCATTGAGCTTCTGGAGCGAGCCTGTAGGGCTAGTATTAGTCATATAACGTACTGTTTAATCCCATCGTTTTGAGTCTGTAAGCAGCTGGGGCGTTGTCTTCAGTAGAACTCTAAATTCTTACTGTGTGAAAGGGAATAAGCCCATAACCGTGGTAGAAAACGCTGACGTGCCGTGTGGAAGTAGACCAGATAGCAATTAGATGTCCCAAAAGGGTAGTCCACCGATCATGGAATGGCTGTGCACCAGCTCTGGAGGGTGCCTATCACAAAGTGGCTTCTTTAGCGGATATACCCGCTACCACAAAAATTCTGGGCGGCACCCGTCCATGGCTGCCATTTGTCCAATTGACATGTTTCTTGCGAGTACCAACTGTAGTGTTGACCAGCGCAATCAATATTTAACAGACCGTGATCTCGTACTCCAACCTGATGATCTTGATTTTCAACGGGTGACATTCCATTTTGGTTTGTCCGGTTGTTAATCGCATGAATACACTGGACGAACCAAGCGCAAAAGATCTGACCGACTGAAGGAAATAATTCCAGTTTATTTTGTGAACAATGGCACCTTAGCAATCTCTAGTGAACATCGTGATCGATACATAATTCAATACCCTAGTCGTTGAGTAATATTTGTTGATTACCCATGAACAAACTATTGATCCCAAGGATCGAGATATAGATTGGATGTATGACAACTTCGAAACGTCAATATTACACACCAAAAAGCACCTTTGTTGAAGATCAGAACGCCTTTGCGAGCTAATGGTTCCACAACGCTGAAGAACCTCCTCTGAGCCGTGCATTCTTCCACGATGATTGATGACGTTTCAGATATATCTCAGCTTGCATGCAGTGCCGAAATCCTAGTAGATGTTAGGCCAGGGACAGATTCATAATGATGAAATCTCAGCCTTGCTGGGTTGGTCATCAATAGCGTAGTACAAGGGTGTACAGGTGAGAGATAAACGAAACGAGTTCGAGGCTCACGATATCATCAAAAGAGTACTAGAGTACTATCTTTGCTGCGTTTGATCGTTGATTTAAGCATAAGCGCTTATCAGTGGGGGGGATTTGCTATAGTGCCGTGGTCTTCGAGTTCAAGAACGCTTCGCCGCAAAGGAAGCGCTTGGGACAAGCGTCAGTTGATGGCCGAATGATGTTGATTGGTCGAAATGTGATCTTTGCGCGAGGTCGGCGACCATATCGTGAGGTCCCCGGTTCATATATTGTTATCGTATACAAGAGCCTCTAGGAATATGAAAGGAAAGAAATATGTTGTGACTGTCGAGTGTGAATTAAAGTTTAGGTGTTACGCGCCTTAAGCTTTGTGTCGCAACATCGAATCTGTGGCGATGTCAATCACGTGGATCTGCGAGCCCCAAAGAAGGTTTAAGTATATCGTCGTCTGAATGAAAGTGCTACAGTGTGGGTAAGTCTTTCACAGCTTTCAAAATGTCTGACTTTGATTTTTATGTTTCCTCCTTTGGGAATTCAATACCGGTGGAGCAATTTCCAACCAACACGGGAATGGAGAGATGTGGTGAGAGTCTCGCCATGTGACAAAAACCTGTGGTGATCATTTCCACTAGTTCAATTCGCATTAGACGTTGATTCTCGATGTCAATCCGTATGGTGAACCAATATCAAATATCACCATAAAGGGCAGTACGAGCAGTCAGGCGTGCTCTCTGACTGGTGATGGATTTCTTCTGTCTCTGTAATTAGTGACCAAGACCTTTGCCCGCCCGAATCTTACCACCTCTTCAGACAAGCCATAACCAGTTACGCTAGCTCCAAGTCGTTTCCATAAACGGAGTTCGTGGAGCACGGGATAGTCTATGTGGAAGTCTGCATACCCAAGATAGGCAATGGGGATGAGACTCTTCCACAAGTCTTTTGAACAGGGGAAATCATGATGTTTTCGTAACGTTTCTAGTCCGTATTCCAAATAAGTGTAGGATCTCCGTGCTCATACATCGGTCGAATATTGAAAGATCTTTCATCTTCCGAACTTCAGACAGAATCCCAGGAGACTCGTCGACGTCGAAATTTCGCCTATCCGATAGTTACTGACGTATGCACATGACGTGATATCTTTCACTGTAAAACATTTAGTCTCGATGTCATACGTCTACCTAAATCGAATGTTGCCATACTCATCTTACTCAGTCAAAGCCCTCTTTCTTCTGCTTTGCTCTGTGGAGCTTCAACAATCTTTGAATGTGATTTTTGAGACCAAGGAGAGATATCTCCATTACGAAGAAATCTTAAGAGAATATATTTAGTACAAGGTGGAATTGTCAAGTCGACTGCCGACGTCCTTGCTATATGAGAAAAATGCTCCAGCAGACACTCGGTCTGCATAATATACTCTCGGCGATTGAGTTCGGGGACTCTGATATTGTCGGAAGAATCCTTGATGGTCAAGATGCGTCGTAGCCATCTACGGACTCAGGACAGCATGCAGGATGCAGTCTGCGAGAGTGACAACCTGACAGTGAGTTGTTACTTCTGCTGTGTAACAATCATGCAAGAATTTGAGTCTCGGCCTGAGAAGGCCGCAAGGGCGGCAAGAATATGCTTCAACCGGCCACCAACGAAAGAGAAGGAAGATGAATTTGATACTGCAATTCCAAATGAGCAAAGTATCGGCTACGATCATGCACTTAGATTGGCGCAGTGCGGCAGTGGTCCATCTTGGACAGGGACGGGCATATATGCCTTGCTAGACCCGACAAGTGCGAATAAGATGGCTCTGGATGTTCTAGCAAGTAAATTGGGTAGAGCTAATGTGAACAAGATTTTTCGATATACAAAGTAGAGAGATACCCGTCTGAATATTATATTGTTGTTTATTTTGAGGTACTTGCAAAGCACAAGAACGATACAGGTAAGAACATGATATACATCCAGATATGCAGGCATCTCGAGATTGCTGCTGCAGCATACATGACGGGACAGACCGATTACACCNCCTTTTCCAGCGTTTGAGTAATTTAATATGCATGAAAACTTGCATGAAGTTTGTATTCCACACATCATTCAGAAGATATTCAAAAGTTTTTTGGCCAGTACTTCCAGTCCATGCTGCCACCACGACTTATGATCGTGAATCGTCAACGTGAATGATTGTCTCATATTCATGTCTCGATGTCTATAAGTTACGGAAGCGAGCTCTGTGTAAGTTTCGCATGAGTTATCGTGCGTTAGTTTGTGTACCGTATCCTCGTGCTTGTAAATAAAGTACAGCCACCCGATTGTGATGGTTGCCAAGTATTGTCATCTCAGAATAATGACATTATGCGACATATTTCAGTCCCCAATGCGAACATTACGTCAAAACGGCCCTGGCATACATACATCTATCCTGGTTCTGTACGTGACGACAGATTTCAATAAGGATGAAACAAATAGTAGCTCAGGGCCCAATTTTGGCGTCTCACTAATATTTCCGGTCCTCCGGCTTTGTAGAGACTAATAAGTTAACTCGGAAATATACGAAAAGAGCCGTGAGGGCTAGGTGAGGATCGTAGCCTGACCGAAGAATACCCCAAGAGATATGTCGAATGAGAAGTAAGGGAGTGGATTTAACGATGATTCGCATGGATTCTCACAAGATATGGAATCCCATCGACACTATCGTGCATGCAAGCTCCAAGTTCATGTTTGTGTTTAGTGCGGTCAGATATCAGCATCGTTCTGGCGCTATTCCACTTAATTTCCTCGCAAACGAAGATGATCCAGGAACAACAATTGTACAGTCGAGAAAATCAGGTACTGAGTGACAGTGAGTGTGCACGATGTGGCTGTCACCTCTCTGATTTTCAGTGAGACCTGCTAGATGCTGACGCGTGCTTGTTCCTAGAGAGTTTTTCCAAAGCTCCTAATTCAGCGGTCAAAGACTGAGCCTAGTGATAGATATTCCCGCCACTAATAGCAACTAAGGATGACTCCCGACTGGCGCACTAGTAATTTCACCCCCGTTAAAGACTTCATGCATCAAGATTACGTGGAAAAATGTCGAAGGACAATGACTTAGATATGATCGTCCGAAAATCAATTCTTGACATAAGTCCCCTGGACCTGGACTCAAGACTATCTTATCAGATTGAAGATTCGCTAGATACGATTGTGTGCTTCCGAAAATGGTATTGTGACGATCATAAGCGGAACAATTATTGTTTGTCTGATCGTATTCGCAACAAGCTATTCGGCAGATTTACCCTCAATACGCCCAACACGGACATTTCGAGGCGATGTAGATGACCGACCACCTTCTCGGAAGATCGAAAGGTGCCATCAATGTATGAGTCAAGATTAAAGAGGTATGTCGCATCTGCTCCAGACGCCAGTTCTTTAAAAATAGTCGTAAACAATGCCGAATCTTCATCGGCCTTCTGCATCCCCTTAGCCCTTCGTCTGTCATCCTATCCGCGGCCCTGCTATAGATCGTCTCGTCCCCAAATCCCAAAACGGCCGCTGTGCCGTCCGGAATATATGTTCCATTAGTTATCCCGCTCATGTAGTCAGCCCGTCCAGGGGTTTCAGGTCTCGAGCCTTATGGTCAATGTAATCAGTAAAACATAAGCCACAAGACTCAGCGTCGTCAAAACAACCACGGCATTCCCACTGGTCCTAAATTTCTTCCTTCCCATGCCATCCACATCGATTTCGCTGAAAAATTGTCTGTTTCCCTCATACCTCCTATACAAGCTGACCATCAAAACCCCAGCTCCGTATGTCGCAAACAATGCCCCAATACTATAAAACTCGGCCGAAAAGATCTTTAACACCACCAGTGCGAAACTAAATTGTCCCAAAGCGGTCCGTATGTATGCTCCCTCAAAGGTTCTCTGCGCGGCTCGGATTTCCACAAGTCTGTTCAGTTTCCAGAATCTGTCAGCCAGTACCTAAACACACACACACGATCCGCATCTCGCATTTCAAAGCTGGGGGAGGAACAAAAGGACACGAACTCTTGCGCCGTTAGAATGACGGATCTCGCTCGATGTAAGCGGAGATGCAATCTATCTTCCGGATGGGGCTCCAGGGCATTTAGTAGGGAATTCATGGTGAAAATAGAAGTCGTAAGGAATGCTCTAGCACCGGCAGAGGTAGATGAGACTGGAGAAATACCTCGAACATACCGACAAATCGGCCCAATCCGTCAGAAGACATACTGTATATATATATACACTTACAAGGCTTTTCGGTGGAGGATTTGTCTGTGTTACAGTTGATTGATATGTCTATCTAAGAAGAACTTCAGAGTGAATAAGGGAAGAGATTAGATTAGAGTACCGATCTGTTTGGTGGTTGGTGGCAGAATGAAGGCGGTGAGACATTATTTTGCTTACCTACCTACCTAGTACCTACTCCGTAATACACTTTACATATACATCCGTGGACATACAAAAATACATTTTTAACGACTATTTTTAAATATTTTTCGTTCTTCTAATATTTTAATAAAGCAGTGGTATAATGACTTCAGCCATATAATATATCGGCGGCTCCCTCATCGAAAAATGTGCAGAGATGAAGCTCTTTTTGATGTCTTTTCCTGTTCGTTCACCCCCGCCGCCGCCAATACCTAGGTGAGTTTACCTAGATGCATCAACCCACTTTGATATCTCCAAAATGAAACAAATAAGCAAATCGCTGTCTCTTTTTCCTCCCAATAAATTATAGAAAATCCAATCTCCAATCCATTCCATTCGTTTCGTTCCGCATCATGATGTCCCCCGTTGTTCCGAGTGAAGGAACTCCTATACTTTCTGTGTTCAGTATATACACAAAAGCTTGTTGATGTGGCCTTCGGCGAGGTTACATTTACAATCATGCTAGCGAAAAGCCTTTATCGCCCTCGCTTTTCCCCCGCTCACATTCCGCTCCAGTCACAGAATCCAAAAGTTTCGATGTATGCCAGAAGAATAACCCATTTTCCTTGCGCCAATAGTCCAGAATCATAACCGTGATCCGTGATGTAATGTTGTTCAATTGAAATGTATTCCTTGTTCCGCTAACGGCCTGCTGCATGTGGCTGGCCAGCATAATAGACCCCGCCTCCAGAACTGCCGTATCCGCCGTATCCTCCGGAACTTTCTTCTTCTTCCACGATACGCTGTCCTCCTTGAGCGCCGTTCCATGCAGCGTATGTTTCGACTCCAGGTGAGACCTTCGCATAACCACTAGCATATGGTTGATTCCAACCCGTGTAAGGTCCGGCGGACATTGGTGTTGCAGAATGGGTGTAGGCTGTTCCGATTGATGATGCGGATGAAATTTCTACAGCTGTGTGCGGATGCGTAGTTGTAATATTAGGTGGGTACATGGCACCGTTGTGAGCACGAGTTCTCGCAGAAGTATATGATTCCGTTGGGTGCGGGAGGCCATAAGCGGAGTGCTGGTTGCTGGTCTGCATACCTTCTAAGTTGCTATACGAAACAGATCGCTGTGGTGCTGGCCATTCCGGCTCTCTTGTATTGGCTTCGGGTTGACCATGATGGCCTCTGTTTTGCCAATTTGGCACAGTAGCCATGTGCATGTTAGGGGTGGTATAAGGCGAGAAACCTGGTGTCATTGGAGATTCTTGAGAGTTGGCGGACCAATAATTTCCAGACATGTCCCCAGAGCTTTTGGTACCTGGAGAAACTTCTGGAGCCACCCAAGCGGGGTGCCCACCATTGTAGTCAAAGTTGCGCGATGAAGTTACCACTAGAGTGCTGTTAGTAGAAAACTCCATGGAAGTCGCTACTACATACCCTTGTTCTCAGGAGAAAAGCTGTCATTCCTCTCCGTTTTAACCTGAGCTCCTCCTAGGTTCTGGATCGATGGCATGTTTAGATGATAAGGAAGGTTAGGCTGCATATCGGGTATTTGACCGGATGAAATCGATGGGGAAGTCGACTGAGAGGCTCCTCCAGTTCCGCTTTGGGCTTTGGAACCTCGGCGCTTGGGTTCTGGCTGAGGTTGCTGATCAACGGGGAAAAAATTGCATTCCTTCTTTAATCTAATGCAATTCGAGCATCGATTCTGAGGATCTGCTGGAGCTGGTATGCATCTGATTTTGCGACGACGACAGTGACCTATGAGTGTAAGTTAGTATATTCACCAACATCATTGTCATCACAGATCGCCTCCGTTTTCAACAGACGAGAGCACCGCTTACCACAAGCTACCGAAGTTCTGTGATAACCCAACTTATTTCTTCTCTTATCATTAACCAAAGCCAAGGCGGCCGCGTCAGTATTGGTAGAAGTTCTGATGTTTGGAGACGACATTGATCGTTTAGCTTTGGAATCTTTTAATGACTTTGACAAAGAGGAAGCTTCAAGGTCTCTGTTAGATGGAGATGGCTCTTGCCCATGCAAAGGTGAGTGAGATCGAATTGGTTCCATATGATGATCGTAGCTAGGCATCATATTTTGGTCGAGACCTGGATTTATGGTATGATACTGGTAGGCCATCGAGGATATTTGATTTGGATTTTCTCTTGAAAAGTTGTGGTGTGGTAGATCGGCCATGCTCCAGAGACTGGACTTGGAGGAGTGAAATGGACCTTGGACAGAGACTGCCATCAATTTGAGGCTATATGTTCGTATGTAATATTTGAGTACCAGGGAATATCTCTTGCAAACCTCTTTTGTCACCAAACCTTTCCACAATTCCAAAGATTGATACGAAAAATCAAAACTTATATTTCTCCACAATCAGAGAATAAATATTCAGAACATTCACTACTTGATGCTTTTTCAAATCCAGTCAAAAGATACTCCAAAGGTGAATGGAATCCGATGCATTGAAGAAGCGAGCTGACGGCGGAACTGTCTTTGGTGGTGAGGTCGAATTGGCCCGTAGACTGCGGCACTTTTTATTGGCGTCGAAGGGTGTTATTAGAGAGACAATCGAGCGGCAAGAAATTCATTGAACTCAGTTGCGCATCGATTCCAGGGACTTCACGAGCCCATTATTATTGATCTTCAAGTATGTAAGATGCAGGAGGATAGGTAAAGCGAAGGGAATCTGTGGCTTGAGGTGTGGTAGAAAGGACTGATTTTGTGCTAGGTAATTCCAAGCGGAGAGAAACAATGCTTCTTGGGAGGGATAAGCAGCCCGTGGGAGTTCAACAGCCTCGACGACGAATGAGAGAAGAGGGCTTCACGCCACAGCAGGAAGGACAGTCTAAAAATCCTATTTATCGGGGGTTGGACGTTGAGATATCGGAAGTTATAAACGATGATTTCGATTTTTCAACAGCAAATTTGTGACCAAGAAGAAGATGGCTAAGAAATGATGGAAAAGGGAAGAGAAAATATGATGAGTCTAATCAATTGATTGACGTTGGTTCTTCAAGAACGATTTGAGGTGTGTGGCAAAGGAAGATGGGGAAGCTTTCTTCAGGAAGCATACCTATACAAAGGGGATCAACAAATCTATCTTTCTGAAGACATGCGACGACACCAACCAGCTCCACCCCCTGGGTATTGGCAACCCGGATCAAAGTAAAGGCCTGTCAGCTACAGCTTCATCTACAGCCCTAGCATGCCTGACTATGTACCTGGTATCCTGGTACCCTTGTTCTTCTGGCGCCATTGTTTCTATTCTGATGTCCTACCTAGTCCACATTCTACTGAACACTGGTAGTTATCTTAGTCCGCTAAACCATATGGCATATTCATGGCCCATTGGTGGGACATTATCATACTGGGACTAATAGTGCCAAAGAGAGACAATGCTGACTGTGGCTCGATAGAAAAACAATGCCATCCATGATGGGGGTCAGTTCCGGTGAGATTTGGATCATTTTGGGGAGTTCAACGAGACTCGGAAGCAATTGCGAGCCTCAGCAAGCAAAGAGGAATGATCCATTTATTATTCGGTAATTATTTTGGGGATCTACCATGCGTAGATTGGCTATATATTGGTATAATGTAGAAAGTGGGCTTTCGCTGGTTCATGAATCATTGGGGATGAATTGGAAGTTCATCAATAGGATTTGTTGTGCATACCAAAGTGTTTCTCGCATATTCATTGAACAAGGTATTTTCCTGCTTTGCCTAGTTCACTAACTGCAAAACTGGTCATCCTTATAACTAAAATCGATCAGGGACTGTTCTTGAAGTTGTTAAGGGCTAACAGTTGTCGGGTACCGCCGCTCAATACCCTGACATATCTGTCAACCAGTGTGCCCGAGTAGTCCATATTTGGTGCTGACGACTCGTGCGAATCGGCGAGCTCATACAGTAGCCCTTTTGTTCGAATAGTATTGCATTATCAAACGTTAGTATGCAGCCACACCAATATATTTGAATTGGCTCTAACAGGCGTAACGAGCCTAAGTTGTAAAACTAAAACCATGTAGGTCCCAACTACTATTTCCCTCAAGCGAAAAAAAAAGCTTGATAGTAGTGGGTTGCATTCCTTCTCCGTGGTTGATCTTCTATATCGCCGAGTGACGATGATTTGCAAGATGCATCGATCCTCCTTCTAAAATGATTAAATGAAATCCAGATCCCAGGAATGGCTGAGTCTCTAAGATGCACGTTTAGTTCCGCACTATCGTGGATTTACCTCTCCACACATACGCATCAAACCCTCTATACACCTCCCTTGAACCTCGAAATGCTATGCACAGTAGTACCAAGATCCATATGAAGTAATACCTAGGATACCTAGGTATCATTCGGAAGTTTTTGTGTATTTTAAAATATTTCCTTTTGCCTTTCCTTACATCTTTGCATACCCAGTTTTTAACTTTCTTAACTTTCTTCTAGATCCAATACTAAAACAACAGCCCAACTCACAAACTTCACATCCGGTGTTACGAAATTTGAAAAGCATGAAATGGTTAAAGGATTCTTGGCATTTATACCCTCCCTCTAAGCTCCATCACAAAGATTATCTCCTAGTGCTCGTCAATTTATCTAGTCTTGTGTTTCTCTTCTCAGTTCCAACGAAATGCTATGAGGGAAACACCCCCGGTTCTAGTCCCCAAGGGTATCAGCGGTTGGGCGTTCTTGGACATTAAAAGGTTCTGCATGGATCGTAGATACCCCTAACCTCGTCAGACATTTCAATAGGATCTTCAAATTCCCCATAAAGGCCGAACGAAGCCTTGACCATTCGTCGCTGTCGATCAATCATGATCTCCTAATTTTCTGGGTTCTTTTACCCAGGGTTCATGGTATGAAGTTGGGTCGTTTTTTTATGGTGGTCGTATGGGATTGCCCGGTGTGGTAGTACATCCGCGAATTTTCTAGTAGAAGAACACCTTCACACGTGGGATTTTTCATTTTCTGGTTCACATTTCATGCAATACACCTGTACTGTACATCATTCAGCCTGCATTCGGTATGGCCATGTTGCACTTCATTCCTGCACACAATACACAATTGTTGTATGATAAAATGGAACATGCCTGACCATGAATGCTGGGAATCAAAAATGGGCTTCTACCATGAATCCATGATCCATCATTCTGAAGCCTGTACGAACCAACAGAACCCTCCAATCTACGAGTATTATTTATACATGCATCACAAGCGAGCACTTTTTAAGCTACGGGGGGACTGTGTTTCTATTATTTTCCTTGATACTCCGATCCCTCATCCAAGCTCTCGGATCCCCACACCCGGAAACTATCACCTACTCCGTATTATTATAACAACTTGCGGGTATTACTTTACTCGTACTCTTCGTATTTTTCCTGCACTGATAATGGACTGCGAACAATCACACTTGTATGTACAGTAATATCTTTCTGTAAGTTCATTTAATTGTCCCCGGAATTGAATATTGCTACAATAGCTATACTTCATCTGATCGCCGATGATTTGAAGACCTGCTCAATCAAAAGAGTGCAAATGGTTTATTTATAGGAAATTCCAAGTGTTACAGGCAGGCACATGCAGAAAGCCACGGCGACCACCACACACACACACACACGTGACACACCTCGGCCATTGAACCGCTTTATGGGGTTGCATGAAGCATGGAAAGCGTGGTTTGCTCGTGGGTATCTTTCTTCAGGAACAATCTGAACGGGAGATACCTATGTCTTGGAGGGGAAAAGTTATCAAAACCGTTGAGTATCGTATTTGAATCCATCACATTTCTAGATGCGATGCATGACGAACCCATATGAAGAAAAGCGTTGTGATTATTACTTTTCAAGCCCGTATAAGTCTTTCTAAGTTGTCACTAAACTCGACTGGTTCAACGGCACCAAAACGCCATTCTCAGAAGGGTAACTTCGGCTTTTTACAACTCAGCTCAAAAATACTAGGTAAATAATAGCAATAATCGATATTATCCAATTACCAAATTATCAAAATCAGCGAGATTCAGCGATTTTTTCCCCAATAATATTGAATAGATGCGAGGACCGGATCGTCGCCCATTCGTGGGGTTTGGGTGGACTGAAGGGGGCTTTGACTGGACTGTGTGGATCTCAGTTGAATAGATTGAAAAGTGGGAGAAGATGCAGCTTTTCTCATTTTCCTACTGGTTCATCCACTATATATGGAGAAATTCGTCACAGTCAGCAGTAAAAGTTCCGCAAAAAGAAGAAAAATGCAACATCAATAATTTTACAACATACAGCATACCACACCGCCGACTATATCTACAGAGCCATATCAGCAGACACGATTAGCAAATTGTCACTGGACGTATGTGATCGATATGTTTGACGATGACAATATCTTGGTGAGGACAAAATATCCAATTAGCCGACTATTACTTCTAGTTTGTCCACATGGCATGCATGCTACAGGCTTAGGCCTCCGAAGCCACGATGATGACACACTATTACAATAGCAATCTAATAATTAATCTACTTAGACATCAACTAATCTTCGGCTTTTGGTGGTAATACTCGTAGTCTCATACTAAAAAGTGCAATCTAGAAGTTTCAAGCGATAATTCCAAGGCTTTTTGGCCTTTCCCATCATCAAAATGGTTACAAGTTACAACGACCGAGAAAATCTCCGACCACATGGACAAGAACAACAAGCCTGAACAGGCAAGGAGAACAAGGACCCCAAGAAATAATTCAATTTCATCTCAGCCTCCAAGAAAGCTGTCGTTTTTACTTATTGAATTAAACTAATAAATTCTAGCATATTTCTTGCGCTCAAAAGAGACACACAAGTCTTCTCTTTTCATTGGATTTCAGCTCCTGTTGAAACAAAAGGCGTGGGAGATCATGCCCATTTGTAGAAGGTCTAGATGAACCTTCCTTCGAAGCCCTCATAGACTAATGTATATGGCCTGTCTTCTCTGCCTCCCTGGCTTGTTAGCACCGCAATATCCTTGACTGCCATGAGACTGCAATAACTAGGCATGAATGAAATCTAGAAACTGTGTCTAATCGCGGATCTTTCATGATTCCGCAGGCTAAAACCTATAAAGGATTTTTACGATGCTGAATCCAATACAATACACCCCCGGAGATATCCAACATCCTACTTTTCTCGATACCTTTTAAGACGATCTCTCCGTGTTCATAGGATTTCAATACAAAACCGGCAATCTTGTGGCTTCTAGAGGCTCCTTCGTCTCCATTCCGGTATTTTTTTATCTCAACCCAGCTGCTGTTCCTCACCTCGGTCCGATCTTACTTGGCTTACGTGACAGGCCGAGAAATAATTATTAAACAAAAAGCTTATACCCATGGATAAGTATTGAGTGTTGCAGTAGAAGGGATTTAGTCAATAATGGAAAGCCAATCTTGAACTGCTTCAAACATCCAAGAATTCTATCCGATCTCTCGCTGGCACATCGTGACATCCAAATTGGCCAATGATCAACTCTTTCTACGGATCATACAAACCTCGACTTTCGACCTGAAGTGTTTCAACATTAACGGGGATATCATTGGTGAGGGACATATGGAGCTTGCTGTGCAAGGCCTAGATTGAATGCTTTTAAACTGCTGCCTGAATGCGAGGTCAAGGATTACAAGGTTCTATCACACCCAACTATCACCAGCTACTCCCCTCCGAAATATTTGACACGCTACTTTAATGTATTCTGACCAGTCTTGAAGTCACGACGACCTGGTTTCCCGTCACAGGACATACGGTGATAATTGCCAATCTTCTTACATACTATATATAGACTCAAAAATTGGGGCGAAAGCGTTGTTCAGCCTGCCTCGGAATCAAGCCGAGGAAGCAAAAGAGGCTCCTCAAGCCATGGTCTGGTATATCGCGACATTCGAGGCGCGGATCGTTCCACTTCATAACCATTTCAATACGTCTAACTTGTCATCTGATAGTTTACGAATATTAGATGAAGGATCCAGCTTGAACTGTAGGCCCTGTCACAACACCTACGAACGATGAGTCCGCAGACAAGATGACGGCTGGAAAAGAATAGTGGAGGAAAATACTAGGTGATGAAGTTCTTCAATGATGCGGAGATGTGAACATGCGCAAACGTCACTGTTTCAATGGAAGTACATCTGTTGGTGAGGTCTCAAGCCCCTCAAGACGCCATGCAATTTCATGGCACAAAGTAGTTCTTTTGTGCGATTAATTCTTCTCGAGTAATACTCTCTCATCATACCCTGACAGGGAAGGCTCGAAAGTCCAACAGCGAGGTTTTAGACAATTTAAACCCCATAAGGTCATTCTAGTGTTGTAAGACAACGGCGTCAAAACACTGTCTCGATCGTCATTGCGCTTGTGACGACTTTATCAATAACATTCACCTCGAGATTCCGAATGTCTGGAAATTCTGTCTCGGCACCAGTCGAAAAGGAGCCATCAGTCGCACGAAGATTGGCTGCGACACGAGGAAAATGGCTGCCCACCGTCTATGTGCGAAGCGATCGATGTAAGGGAGATAGCAGCTCGGGGTTTATACTCTTCCACTACTTGTAACACATAATTCTATTTGACCAGACGTTGCGTTGCGTTGCGGAGATGCGGAGATACGCCTCTGATCTGAAAGAGCTCACAGGTCGGCAAATACTTTGAGCATCTTCGTTCCTCCCCCTTTTCATCAAATTTCCTTCTACACCCTATCGGTCGTCTCGATGAATGATCTCATTACCTTCTCTGGACATCCAAATCAAAGACTCTGCTATTCAAGATCCATTATTCGAAAGTAAATGCAGGTAAGTCGAAGGCTGAGTTAGGTTATCATTTCATTAATATTTTCTTTCATTGTCATCGACACTTTCCTTCTACTACGGCATGAGTTCTTTGAGAAACCATCTTACCATACCGCAGCAAAACTCAAACGCGCAACTCAAACGACAATGACAAAGGCAGAAGATCGCGCCAATTAGACGTCATCTTGACTTATCCCATTGAAAGCTTAGCGACTTGAAAACAGCTTTCCACCCACCGAGAACATCTTGCTACGATCAATCTATCAACTTCAACTCACGCGAACGAGATCACGTCAAGCGCGAGCATTTCGCATAGTCTCCGGTGGGGCAAATGTTGAGTGAGGAGATGGGAAAGAAGAGAGGAGCATGATTACTTGAGGTGTGGAGAGGAGGGCGTGTGCATTCCATATGTGCTCGAAAGGTCGAGCTTTAACATTTGCGAGCTCGGGGTTAAGACTCAAGACTCAAGAGGTTGTTTCGAGATTTCAAGGAGAGGATGGTTTGATTGTATCAATACAAGGGAGATATTATGTGCTTCTCCGAGAGAGTTGAATGGGTTATGGTGATGTTCATTTCACAGTGATATTTATCTACTTTGTTGCATATATGGCTTTGTTGCATATATGACTTTGTTGCATATATGTATTTATAAACAACATTCATATCACTCAATATTTACTCCTAGACCGCTCTACTACACATATCAACTTTAGTCTTTTAATGCTTCTCCAATCGTCAAAGGAATCCTCATCACCACATCTTTGTCGTATATCACTCTCACTTATTCAAAAAGATGCGAGTTTCCGTTCTACCTTCCGGATCCATTGTAATTCTGCGGCGTCTTCATCATCCATTGATAGGTTTGTGATGTATAAGTTCATGCACTGAGTTTATTGCTATACAAGACTTGCAATCATCAGTGAAGCTCGGGGGTTCAGGATGATAGATGCTGGGTGGAGTGGATTGCGAGATGGTATCATTTGAGGTGGGAAATGAGGAAGGGGAGAAGATAGAAGAGAGGAGGGAAAATGGGGAATGAAATATATATATATTTTCTTCCAATTTTATTCTATGGCGTTTCGAGTAATACACAGTGAATCTGATATCTTCATGCAATGGATATACATGATAATATACAAAGGAGGCTAGAAGTTTAGAAGTTACATCCCCTCAGTCCATCCCTCACATTCGAAAGTCTTGAGTGGGAAAACCAGCTCTGGATATTGAGGAATGTTATAGTATGTGAAATCTCATAATTCATCTCTAGCGCTTGATTATTTTATCCCCCAAACTATATGACATATACATACATACATAAATACATACATAAAGCACTCATACACCATGATAACCTAACCCATCCTATTCTATGCACCTTGCGCTTTTAACCCCTTTTACCCCTGTTGTCTTCCCCGCCTT
>NGKI01000027.1:144393-170463 GCA_002162615.1 Myriosclerotinia duriaeana
CGAGAATCCTTCCTCTAGAATATGCATCCAGCAACCTCCACTCCGCTGCCAGCTCCCAACTCCATATTAAACACTAATTAAAATAGAAGCTTGTACCAGACGGATATATGATATCAAATCCAACACGTTAAGAAAACAGCCCAAAATCACGATTGTCTATTGTTAATTTTTCAAGGGCACCGATTGCCACTACTCGGATTCCCTAGATCCTCTTTTCTCAACCATCTGATCCTTTTCCTGTGCCTTGACAGCACTGTTCTGGGTTTGATTACTCTGTGGCCTCTGTGACATTTCTCCCCGACCGGCCTCAACATTCGCTCCACTAGCAGCCGCAACCGCTCTTCCATCCCTAGAAAACTTGGAGCTGTGCCTGGGGTTCTTTCCTACCTGGTCCGCACACATACGATCAATTTGTTCCAGAGACAATCCCTTAGTTTCATAGATAAAGAAGTATGCAAACGCAGTCGAAAGCGCACACGTAGCTCCAAAGATATAAAACACCTTGGCCTTCAGATTCGCATTATCCTCACCCACCAAATATGGGGTTACGAAGGCGATGACGAAATTCCAAAACCAGTTGGATGCGGTACTGAGAGCGATACCGCGACCACGGATGGCCAAGGGGAACATTTCGCCGGAGACAGCCCAGCCGCAAGGTCCCCAGGTACTGGCGAATGAGACGATGTGAAGACAGACGAAGATGAACAGGACCCATTGAGCAGCCTTGTTTTCCGAGAGCACGGTACCGACGATGGCGATGATAAATTCACAGACGGACATGAATGCGGCGCCGTAGATAAGGAGGGGGCGTCTACCGAAGCGCTCAATGGTCCAGAAGGAGATAGGGGTGGAGACAACGTTGACTGGGTTATGTTAGCGCGTGGCAGATGTGCTGATCAAATGGCCATTACTTACCGACGTTCGTGATGGTAGACAAGAGGAAGACGCTGGTCAATCCAACTTGCGCGAAATATGTAGTGCCATAGTAGAAAATGAAATTAACACCGGCTGGAACAACGGTTAGTGACATTGTTCCCATCGTGTGTGAGTTTGAATGACTTACTCAATTGTTGCATCATTTGCACTGTCGTAGCGATGAAAGTTCTGTAAAGATTGCTTCCACAGTGGAAACCTCCAGTGAAACAATCCTTCCATCCACCATTTGCGGCTTCCATCTCTTCCCTGGTCTGTTCAAGCATAAGATCAAACTCGTATTCCAAATATGGATCGCCTTCGAAGCGTCCACGCAACCTACACAAAGCGTCCTTGGCATCTTCAGTTCTACCCTTGGAGATATACCATCTTGGGGATTCAGGAAGCATCACTAGTAAGCCGACAGCCAAGAAAACCGCAAAGATAAATTGTAACCCGATTGGAATCTGGAAAGAAGCATTGCTCCTGATCTCTTTGGTGCCTTGGTTGACTCCCGAGGCAATGAGCAGACCAATCGTGATACCGAATTGATACACACTGATACAAGGACCTCTAATCTTCTTTGCGCAAATTTCGGTTTGAAAAGCAACGATATTGGCAGACACGAAACCAATACCGAAACCAGCGATAGTACGACCGGCGGCTAGGAGACCAATATGTGGATAAACAACTTGCAGGACAACACCAATACAGTAGATCACGCAGCCAATGAGGATCGTATTGCGGCGACCGTAACGGTCAGATGAGTATCCAGAAATGAGGGCACCGAGGAAGGTACCGACGGAAAGCAGAGAAACTATGAGGGATTTTCCCCAGGTGGGATACATACGACCCATGAAACCCATGGGGTCATCCGAGGGCTCGCCGTAGGCATATTTAAAATAGTCCACTGTTGTTGCGAGGTGGTTAGTATATATATAATACATACACGAGAAAGGATAGGGCACGGGGAGAAGATGAGGTGCTTGAGCGAAGGAACATGATACTCAGTTACACGGGCGAGAGGGGACGAAGGAACTTACTTCCAAGGCATCCGTTAATGTAACCAGCATCGTAGCCAAAGAGAAGGCCACCACTGGCAGGAAAGGAACATTTGATGATTTCCGTCCAAGAAAGAGGAGCTTTTGCATGCTCATGGGGGTCAGGAGCGATTTCACGCCCATTGTTCTGGATATTAGACATGTTTGGTATATCGTTATGTTGTTATGAAAGAGTTGATACAAAAAAGTGGGTACTTGTCAATTCGAGGGGGAAAGCTGGGGATTTATATACTTATGATCTGCGGAGATACACTAGAGGGTACCAAGTCATCTAGTCTACAATAAGTGACTTTGTCCACGTAACGGAATGAAGGTTGACGTTGAAGCCAAAGAAGTTCGCTCCACTAAGAGTATACCTCATCATGACAGCCTAGCTCTACCTTTGTCAATACCAAGGTTGAAAGTGCCAAGTAACAGCTCTCTTTTTTGAACTCAATCATGAATAATATCAATTTTTTGGTCCCCAAACCTAAGAAACAGCCCAAGGTTCCCCTTGGGGTTCAAGGTTCTAGGCCGGAAAGGATATAAATTTTAGCCCAAGTCGGCGTGTGTTAGCTCGGGTGGTAGCCAATCAAATATCAAATTTACCTTGATTTCTCCCATATTCCAATCCAACAACATTGAAACCTTCTTCAGAATCCTACCTATACCTCCCACAATACATTCGTTATACGCTTTCATGCCCATCCCAATGTTCGCAAAGCCAATCAAGCATCACACACTTCATACAAAATGCCCAATGCAGTTCATCAACAAGTAGGTTAGGAGGTTATCTGAAAGTTTGAAAGATGTGCCACAAGCGTCGGCATATCGCAAAAGCGGGGGACGTTTAGCGCGAGCAACCAAGACGACGGACTCCCATCAACCAAGTCGAGACCCTGACCTAGCCCGCACCGTTGAATTGCCAAGGATTTTAGGTGAACCTTAGAAGCAGAAATGTCACTCGACTCGACTCAGAAATACATCATATGTCGGCTGGTGGCAAGTTAAACCGAATTTCGTATTGCCAGTTCATGTGGCGAATGATTAAAACGGACTAGAAAAGCACCAAAATTCATAATGAACGCACCATAAACAATATTCGATTGGTCCTATAAGTATCGAGGAGATAATACACTATCTATTTGTAGCAATTGAGCGAATCAACACCAAAGCAACACCAATTCCCACCTCAATAAGTAGCAGCCAAGAGAAAGAAAAAAAAGACTTGTATTTCGTGGTATCTATCGACAAAAAGAAAATGCGTATGTAATTAACAATGCATGAAGAGATATTGTCGCCCCAGATCCCAAAATCCCAAACCCAAAAATTCAAAAACTCCGTTAAGTTAAGACGTTGTACATATCTAAAATTCCAATCATCATTGGTGGCCGTAATACTGCATATTCTGAGGAGAATGTTGCATGTTTTGAGGAGATTGCACATAAGAAGAAGAGCTACCATGAGCACGACTCATCGGTACTTGTTGGAAGCTGGTCATGGGGCCGACGCTCAAAGCATCGAAGTCAAAGGTATTGGGATCCGTCATACCTAGCATAACTGGAGCTTGGTATGCTGACACCTGAGGAGAGGTCGTGACAAAAGGTTGAGTCACTGAGAAGTCAATGGCGGAGTGGGATGTATGGTTGAAGCTCTGACTGGGTTGCATTTGGAAGGAATTCGATCCAATCGAGCCAAAAGCAGATCGAGGTTGGTCAAGCTTGTTTTGGTTAAAGCTAGTATCAATAGTCCCAAACGTGGAGCGGGGTTGATTGACTTTATTACTGACGAAGCCTGTATCCATAGAAGTGTAGGACGGCGTATGATGCATATTTCCAAGGTTGGAGGAGTCTATCGAACTAAATTGCCGCGGTTGATGCATCTGCTGAACACTATACGTATTTGAAAACACAGGAAATTGGTCACTTGGGACTTCTTGTGTTAATGGCGTGTGTGTCATCGAGTTTTGCATGCCGTATGTTGTCGAAGCGCCCGACGTAGCATAAAATGCAGGTTGGTGAAAGCCTGCACTGAACTGAGGAACCATGGGGGCATTGGGTGAAATATTTCCCATGCCATAGGGACTGGATTCTTCCAGTTTGGTTCTGCCAATTGGAGTTACCGGAGTAAGATTTGGTTCAACCGGGCTGATGATTGTATCGGCATCAACCATCTTCTGTTCAACGAGTTGAAGAACAGGCAAACTAATATGCTCCATGTGTTTTGCCAGATGAACAGTAAGCTTTTTCCAAGTAGTGAAGGACTTTCCGCAAAACTTGCATGGTTCGTCCTGTGGTTTGTTTTCTGTTTCGTGATGGCATCTTTCCAGCATCTCCCAGGCTTGCTCAGTTTGTTTCGCCTTCTTGATAGCTGCTTTTGTCTTTTGCTTGGGCTCTGGTAACTTATGCTCACGAACTAGATGCTGCAAAAAATTGTCCTTTCGAAAGCAAGCATGTGTGCAATCATCAATTCGACAAATCCACCACTCCAGATGTCTGTGTCGTTCATTCTCATGGCGAACCCAATCAGCCTTCCGTTTAAATGACTTTGGTTCCCTGCACTTGTCATAAGTACAGGTAAAAGGTTGAACATCTTCATGGACATGCTTAGTCCAGTCTGAAGGTTTGTGAAACTTCTTTGCTTTAAAACACAACGGACATTCAAATTCAGCGGGAAGATTCCGAGTCGGCGGTAATGGAACACCTTTAGGAAATGTTTCGCTTGAAAGTGCACCATCGCCAGGATTTGAGTCATCGGAAAAGTCTGTTACAAGCTGCAACCCACCAGCACCGCGCTCATTCTCCCGAGATTTTCCCTTGGTCTCAAATACTGTGGCACTTCCGCCCAAAGCAATGCAATGCGGTCTCGCCAAACAGTTGTGATTCCTGACAGCTTGCATGTGCTTGACCCGTTGATCGAGTAGATTCTTATATCGGATTTCTTGCTGATGGGCAATGCGACTGACAAGCCAATTGAACTTTGAATTCATGTCTGGATTCAGCCGCCGTACGTGCTCCTTGAATCCTTCATAGGTAGGTACTATTGGTTCTGATTGTGCAGGTTCCATCTTCATCTCACCTTCATCGCCTTGCTCATCCTCTTCATCATCCTCTTCGTCCTGATCAATCGTCTCTGGGAAGTGTCTGGTGGTGGAAATGGCCGACTCAAGCTCAACTGACGATTGAGGAGCCAAAGTTGGAACAGGTGGGCCACCTTGCCTTTTCCATAGTTCACCAATAGCAGACACAGGAGTCGCAGACCCGCCTTCTCTAATTGATAGATCGCTCTTGCTTCTACCCCGCTTCGGTCCAAGGAAAGGTAAACTTAGTAGAAGAGGGCTTTTCGGAGACGCTGCACTCGAAGAGCCATTGCGGGTATGCGGCTGATGTGCGCGGGTACCGACGGCAGCAACCGTTCCAGTCATTGCCGCTATTGCGGTGTTGATACTAGGCGCTGGCTTCTTTGATTTACCAAAGCTGGATGTTCTCGGGGGTGGCGCTAGATTGTTCGAGTTGTTGTGTTTTGAGTCCATTTCGGTCGAAGCATCTTGCAAGTTTGAGGAACTGCGGCTTCTCTTGTTTAAATTACTATTACTCCTCACACGCGTCACTGCGCGTTGTCCCAGATTTGAAAGATTAGACCAACGCCCTGATCCCTTCTTCTCATGCTTGATGGATAACTTCTTGAAGATGCTACCATCGTCAACAGCCGCAAAATCTTTCAAACTTGGCTCACTTCTTCGTCGCGTTCCCCAAGTCGCTGCACGTGATATTATTGAGAACGTATCTGCATTCCCATTCCACTTTTGGATGGCATCGTTGGCCGTTTCTGGTGCTTGGAAGTCGGTAATTGTCATATATGGTAGTGCGGGTGCATCGTTGAAATGACGGGGCTGGCTCATTAATTTCAGATCCACATCAGTGGGTAATTCGCCTTTGATGTTGTAATAAACTTGCCCATCGAGAAACCTGTTTTCTCTGATGCTTGCGGCATCGTCCACTGGTGCTAAACCAACTTCAGCCTGCTCAACTTCTACAGCATAAGTTGATTCTCTAGATCTCGGCACATTTGGATCACTGGTTGAATTGCCTCTCTGGCGCCACAAGTGAACCTGTCTATTCGTGTCGTTGATGTGTCGCTGCTCTTCTTGTTCCTTCAAATTAGGAATTTCGGCATTGGGGATCATTTTTCGGCTCTCAGGATCCAAACCAGTCAGGCCCGTTATGTCATTTGGTCTCCACAATCCTTCGTCATCACGCGATGTGGTCGGGTTCAAACCCTGGCCAAAATTTTGGGATGGATACTGATAGTTATTGAAGTCTGTACCCATCTGCTCCCCATATTGATTCATTTCCGGCGCAAAAGCGCGCCGAGTTGATGATTGTTCTTCAGCCCGGTGCGAAGCGGGCGCATGTGGCCCATGGGCACGGAAGGCCATGCTGGTTGGCTCAACACCTTCACCACTCGTGTGACTGCTGCCGCTGTTGTCTGGCGTCAATTGCAATGTATTGAGTGTCGACGTCAACTCGGGGAAAGGAAATCCGGATTGATTTACGTCGTCGTCGGTTTCTATTTCGTTGTGTGTGATAACTGAGTAGACTTTATCATTTACTTCGCTTCTGGAAGACGGAGTGTTTGATATGCTTGTATTCTTTGGGCTGAGGGGATACGTTGAAGCTGTGGGAGCTTCTGAGGACTTTTGGCTTTCGAGTTTTGTAGATGTCCCTTCTATAACGTTGGTATATGTCTCTGTCGGGTATGTTGTGAGGGTCGAGGGAAGGGAGTCTATTCGCTGTACGCCAGCGTCGAAATCTACTCCAAAGAATTCGTCCTCGATTTCGCTATAGTCACTACCAAAATTGCTGTATTCGGAAAGACTTTCGACAGGTGTACTACCGATGTTGTATGGACTCGTAGAATTACTGAATGTATGCGATTGATTGTATGGGGACAGGAGATTTGGGTCAAATTGTGCGTTGTATGTGTGGTGTGTATTCAAGGAGAGCGAGTCGGCCTCTTCTCGCGAACGTTGAACTTGAGTGTCGACTGAATGCGATGAGACGAAAGTGTATGAAGACATAACGAGTGAGAATGTAGGAGGCTATGCAGTGCTTGGGGGTACAATTTTTATAAAAGGCTGTGGTCTTTTGTTTGTAGGTCTAAGATATCAGCTACAGGTGTAATGAACAGGCAATGAGCAAGGTATTGGTCATGTTGCAGCCTCGGGGATCGGTCTTGCAGGTCTTATATGCAGGTCACTAATCTGCAATTGAGATGAACAGGTTCGGTGGATGATACAAGTGTCGTAGCGATATGAAAGAGGAAGAAATGGATTCAGAGTGTTGGAAGTTTGGGGGTATATGATGTTCGTATGGGTGAAATGAACTTGGAATATGAAGGTGAGCTGACAGAAAATAAATGCAGGCCCTGTAAGATGGGATGAGATGAAAAGGATGGGGGTGAACGATTGAAAAGAGGAGTTGGAGGGGTGAGGGAAACCTTTCTTCGGGAACGGGGGGGTGGTACCCAATCGACAGGACAGGCTTCAAAGCTCGAGGAGGTGGGCACTGGGCAGTGATTAAAGTTTAGGCGCTAAGACTAAGATAAGCAGTGCAGTTATTTGGTACATCAGTGCTGCAGCAAGCAGCGATGAAAAATCGAAAATCGATGAGAAGCGTGGTGTTGATAGTGGTGGTGGTAGTGGTGGGACAGTAGCTTTGTATATAATTGAGTCGGTATTGGATTTCCACAACAACCAACCCAAGATGTCATGGACGGAGGGGCAAGAGTCGTAAAAGGGCGAAATCAAAAGAGCTGAAGTTATTCGTTGTTGGTGTTGGTGTTTTAGAGAGATGGGGAATAACGGCAGAAAGCCTTATTATTCTTTAACTTTATCTACCTAGGTACCTAGGTCCTAGGTAGGGTATGAAATGTCCTAGTTTCCGAGCTCAAGCAAGGTGACAGAGACTTAGTAAACGGGAACCACAGATCAGATACAGGGGCGGCGGCGATTAAATTTTGGTGATTGACCAATGACGACCAAACGGAAAAATTGACGCTGGCGCAATAATGATAACAAGAGAGATATGATATTAGAAAAAAAGGGTATAGGTTGGAAGAGACGAGCTGGTGGAGTAAAGAGTTAAAGTTGTTTACTGAATACATGGGAGAGGAGGAAGCACAACTAAACGAACGAATTTTCTGACTGCGATCATCTTAATACTACGGAGCACAAGACAACTACTTAAGTAGGTAGGTAGAGAGAGGTAGGCGATCTTGTACTTCGTACGGAGGTTGTAGGTCGTAGGTAGGCACACTTCCTTGGCTGACCAAATAACCTTACAATAATACCATAAATTTTCCCATTAAAAACCTACAAGGAATTCACCAGTTCTACAAGGTATGAAAGGCAGAAGAAGCTTCATCAAAGATTGAAGAAACAAGAGCCGCACATGATTCTTCAAATTTTGGTGGATTTAGAAGCTAATTTTATGAACCACCATTTTCTTACCCACATCTAACTACACATCTACACATCTACTCATCTACAACACAGCTGCGAGAAAACAAACACCATAAACCGTTTACTGGGACAAGGCAGATCAAGCATTTTTTCCCCCTATCTAAGACTCAAGCTTCAAATCAGCCCAAGCTTTTTTAGTTCTTGGTCTTCACAACATAACATGGCAAGTGGGTAGGTATGACTGGGAACGCGGCTGTGTATACTAGGTATTTCTCGATGTAAGAAATACTACTCTGTAGCTGTACGGTACGGAGTAGCAATCCAGTCATTTTTTGCACTCTCTGCACAGCCAACAATCATACCAAGGATACCGCCGCCGACCGGTAGTTCATCTCGACGTTCTTCTTCCTTCGAAGCCCCCCTCATCTCTCCGAGCATGAGGTCCCGAGTTCCTGCATCCATCGAGATTCGAAAGTACGATATAGATTAAGAGACTTTCAATTTTCATATACATAGGTTTATCTCCTCAAGGAAGGTTTATTTTGGTAGAAAATAGTTGGCTTTATGTTTCAAGAAGCTTGAATCTCGATGATAACAATGCATTGATTGGTTTTTCTCAAGCGAAAGGAATGTTATTGACATGGGCTTCAAGATGGGGCCAAAAGCAATGTCAGGGCGCTTACAAGACGAAAATACTCAAGAGAAAATGTTGAATGCCCAATCTCTACTATTAAAAGTATATTTAAAATAGATATAGAAAAAAATTTAATAATATTAAATTTAATTTAAATAATAAGAATAACGAATTCTAATTTATAAAATAGTAAAAAGTTTTTTTTAATATTTATTAATTATAATATAATATTATCTCAATAATATAATATAAAATACAGTATTGTTTTATATAAATTTATATATTTTTAACATTTTTAATTTAAAATTTTGTAATAAATATAATATAATTTTAAAACTAATATTTATATTTATTAATATTTATTAATATTTATTAATATTTATTAATATTTATTAATATTTATTAATACACATATTTTTTTTTCAATTAAAGCTTTAATCAAATCTCAGATTGAGTACCTATGTATACCTAGGTACCTACCTACCTATCTAGTATCTACAACCTGCATTTGTAAGCAGAAAACAATCCGAGGCTGAAAACCCCATAGACAGTCAAGCCACATAACGCACAATATAAAAATAATACCTACCTAGTACCTACCCCTAGCTACCTAGTACCTAGGTAAGATTATACTAGTAAGATTAAATGTCTTCTTCACAAAGGCCTCATCTAAAGCTACCTACCTAGTACCTACCTAGTACCTACCTACCTATCCTTTCTTATCTATCAATTCTACTCCCGGGTAGGGGATCAATAATAATATCCATAAGTGGTAATAATGCGGTGCTCCAACTACAGCCCGTAAGCAGCAGATCAAGAGCGATATTTATTCGTCCTCCAGCTCTGCTTGATATCTCTTTCTCTACTTCTCCTCGCCCGGGGCGCGGGTAAATCATGACCTGCTTGGCTTGCAGACTGGACCATAGGTACCTATCTTGAGATGAGGAGTAGTGATGAAATATTATTTTATATGGAGCTATTGAGCATTCAAGTGTTTTCATGGTTTTCATGTTAATTAACAACCTTGAATCTCTTCGCCGCACACCCAAAGGCCAAACCTCCCTTGAAGCCCTCATATTCCTATTCACAACCCTCAACCTTTCCTACTTCAAGCCTTCACTTCCATCTCTCTCAAATTATACACTCGGTACAACATGTGCCAACTTATCAAAAGAACACGCCTGTGCGGACATCCCGTCGGTATGTCATACTGGATTCCCGCTAATGTGTAACCCTGGTCATATGTAGTTGAATATATAGGGTCATAGGGGGTTATATGAATGTTGTCTAAAAGTTATAAATCACAAATATGGTTGGGGATAACCTCATTTTTGGACGACTATATCATATTACTAACTATCATTACATTCCCAAACTCTGATAAGGCTATTTATCTTCGACCCCTTTTCTGTGGCTTTCTGAATACTTCCTCCCCAATTTCCTGAGATAGTAAGGTATCAGGAGTAATATGTCCCGAACCAATAGAACTTGATTGACCATCAACTTCATTCAAAGATACAGCATCATCATAACTTGGTTCGGATTGCTGCGAGACCTCAAAATTTAAATCAGAGGGTAAGTTATCGATAACAGAACAAATTCTCTCCAAATGAGTCGGCATCCAGATATCGTAGACATTCTTGGTAAATTTGTATGCCGTCCATTTCTCTTTGCCATCTGATGCTGTAAGGCTGAATT
Organism: Myriosclerotinia duriaeana; assembly: GCA_002162615.1. Classification (NCBI taxonomy): domain Eukaryota; kingdom Fungi; phylum Ascomycota; class Leotiomycetes; order Helotiales; family Sclerotiniaceae; genus Myriosclerotinia; species Myriosclerotinia duriaeana. The sequence goes on from NGKI01000027.1 coordinate 155,141, forward strand.
CATGAATCGGATGACGATAAAAAGTGGTTTTTCTCTCATCGATTATAGGATAATGACCATAAATCCTTACAGTTCGATGATCATGCGAGACTGAAAATGCGAGTATCTCTCGATGAAGCTCTTTTTCTCGTTTTAAAAGTCTGAAGAGTTCGACTATCCCTCTCACTGCAAGCGTCATGCTGTGAGAATTTTGTCGATCGGCAATATCAAGAGCTGAAGCACCACACTTCACTTCCGATGTTAGGAACGGAAAGTACATCTGCAAAGTAGCCATAAAATAAGAAGTGTAATTATCCGTAATTTCGCCAACAAAAGGTATAAGCTTTTCCAATTGATCGTTTGTAAATGCAGATCGATCGAACCCTACTGAATAATCAGGTTGTGGGCGAGGACCGTAAAAAGGTATAGCGCTATTCCAACCTTCATTCACACTTTCAATCAAAAATTTGAGATGTTTGGCACCATATGTAGTTAAGGTTTCCGCAGAAGGAACGATCAGTCGAGCAATATCTTGAACTACTCTTGCCTCATTCTTATTTTGTATCTTTTCGCAGGCTTCGTCGAATATTTCATCGCGGAATAAAGAATCTTCAGGCACTGTCTGCTCTGTCTCCAGTAAAATTCGGCAGAGGTTCTTGCTTGCATCTGTAATGCCCAAATCGGACTTTTTCATAAAGCTACCCTTGGTTGCAAGAATAGTTGTGTAGCTTGAACGTATATAAGCAACACTTTTTACTTCTCTCGGCTTTTGATCGCTAGGTGTAATAGATGTAGATACAGTAAAGCCAGTTTCCGATTGTTTGCTCCGAAAAGATGAAGAAGATTTCTTCTTCGCAAGAAGATTCATGTCGCTCTCCGGCTCGAAGTATTTCTTTGGCCAACAGAATTCCCTTCTCCAATATTCAAGTGGATCGATATCTTTTTCGCCAACATCAACCGTTATGTTTTCGCTGATTGTATCTTCGATGGGAGATCTTGGAGGAGAAGTTCGTAATCGTTTTTGAAATGGAGCGATAATAAAAGGGGAAGTGTCTTCGTTTTCTTGTATTCGTTTACGTTTTTGATCTTTAGCCTGTAGAGGCTTGATTTGAATTAGTTTTGTAGTATATTAGAACAAGAATAACATACCTTTCTGTCGAGAGTATTACTGATTGGTGAGGGAAATGGCTGCTTTGATTCGGTATTCCTATCTTTGGATACGGATCGTTCTTGAGGAAGTAACATTTTTTCTAGATGAGAGGATGATTGCGGTTTTAAGGGTTGCTGCTCATGTGTAACCATATCGATTTGTAGATGAAGTGATGGACGGGTGGATGGACAAGAGGATATTCGGGGTAGGGGGAGGTAAATCGTCGGGCGGATATTCGGGCGCAGGGCCGGGTACAGGGCAAGCCTCGACAGTCTCAGGGTATTTGCTCTAATTACAAGCCGATTGCATTTGGAAGGTAGAAGAAAGGTGTGTGGTGTGTGGTGTGTGGTGTGTTTAGATGGAAGAGAGTGTAGATTGTAGAACAGAAGGCAAGGGTAGATAATCCACCTTTGCCACTAGTGTAACGCTAGGCTAGTGTATATATCACCTGATAAAAGCAGCTGAACGAGCTGGAGGCCTTGAACTTATCAGTATCCTTGCTGACACAAAGTCCGACGCAAAGTAAGCAGCCTCGGCGCTAAATAAGCTGGGCTAAACGGAAATCCGGTGTTGGGCATTAATATGGCAGGTGCGAGTCTAATGGAGCTAAGGACTATATAGCTCAGATCGTACACATCAATAATAAGACACCCTCTCCACCCCTACAACCTTGATCTCTTTACCGGCTACCAAAAGGAGCCCGTTTTACGAACATCCACACACCATATTTAGGATGTAGTATCGCCAAAGCAGTGTATTCCAGAACGCAATTTTGGAGTTCAAGTTCACTGATATTCAAGCAAGCAGCATTCCTGACAATTGTCAGGTTTGAATACTTGTGGTTTTATACCACAACATCTTCTCGCAGATGTTGTCGTCTTCAAGAGGTAGGTTCAGTCTTGGTTGAGCGCCTGAGTATATTGTGCAGCTAGCCATCGAGCATCATATCAAATTGACCCAGTCGCTAGTCCACCTTGGTGCTGAAGGCCAAGTCACCGACTGGAACATGATCACATTTTAGATCTGGATCGAAAAATCAATCAGGGCTTGGATGCATCATGTATAACAATAATCGCGGATACCTTGACGCAAGTATTAGCTTACCTATAATCTCGAATAATGATATTGTATCAGCATGGACATGGAACACCCTCTGACTTCGGGCTACTACTAGATTGTCAAGGCAGATGATGATTTGGTCTGTAAGATGCAGGTAAAAATTCTTCGGAAATTCCGTCCAGAAACAGAAGCTACCATTATAGACTACGCCCCATGGTTTATATACTGTTTCGCGTTACCTTACCAGATTTCTTTTGCACAACAAGGTCCAAATGTTTCAAAACCAAGGGGTTATGCTTTTTTAAAAAAGAGATATTGTGCTTCTTTAGAATCTGCTGAATGTAATCTTGAAGTTGGAAAATAGATACTATAAAATCCTTTTGTAATTAAGTTTTGATAAGGAAATACAAGTAATTAATATACAAGGGGATAGATTGTTTAGCTTTATAAATATAAGGAGAAGATTCAAAAAGTAGTAAATTATAGTAATTATTATATTGTATTTACTCTTTCAATTAACAATTAATAAATATTGTTTTTAATAAAAGTAAAATAAAAGGAAGTTATAATAAAAAGATATTAAATGCTATTAAAAATTCATTTTTGTTATTTTATTATTTATACAATAACTTATATTTAGATATATATTGCTATATTGAATATACAATCTCTAAATCAATAATCTTTTGTAGAAGATATTTGATAATTGCAACTTCTAATATTCATTTAAGCTTCTACGCTTTTTTGCCTTCAAATTATATTTGTTTACTATATGGAATTTCATATTTAATTCAAAAAATACAATTTGCCTTGTTAGAATTTGGTTTTAGTTTTTTATAAAATCAGTTAAACTTTAAGTATAAGCAACTTATAACAATTAACTCTTGCTTACAAGCAATAAATGAAATAATTGATTTTAACGATAATAATCAAAATAAATTGTTATTCAATTTTCAATTCCCTAGTAGTTATTATTATTAATCGATTTTAGCTTATTTACTCTATAGGATTATTAAATAAACAAATATATTCTTTTTTTTATTTTTATATTCTAATATTTTTCAAAATTTATTTAAATCTTTTTTTTATATATATATAATAAAAGAATCCTTTTGTTAATATTTGATATATATAATTGTAAATCTATTGATTGTAATCTACACTAGAAGCTACTTAAAAGGGCCTTAGCGCCCGCTGACGTCATCTAACGCTTAGTGGCGCCTAACAACGCTTATACCTTTTTTCACTTTTTCGACCTTTACTATTACTTTTGCTTTTCGATTATACATACTTTAAAACATTAAAAAAAAACCTCTACTAGAAAATATATAAGAATTAAAAAATATAAACACTTTTAGTTTAATAAAAAAAACTTTAGTAAAATAAAAACTTATAATTTGCAAGTTAATAAAACATAAACGAATAAATAACATCGATTTTGTTACTCCTAAAATCAGTTATTTCTAAAAATTTAAAATACATTTTAAAAAGTTTTTTAAAACAAATATAAAAGGATTACAAATATTATTAAATATAAAAAGTTATCAAACTAATCAAATTACTACTAAAAAGTTTTATTTAATTAATAATTGAAAATTTAATAACACTAATTATAATCTTCTAATCATTACTATTACAAATAATCCAATTAGAATTTGTTCTCTTTCTACAATTATTATAAATTAATTAAAACTATCGATTACCTCATTTTTATTTAAAACTATTCATTTACCCTTTTCCTATTTATATTATAAAAAAAACTATATATTCAACTACTTTAATTTTATTTTTTACATATCACTTTCAACTTTTTTATTTGACAATCTATATTTTATACAATATTAAAATTTATATAAAAAATATTAAAAAACTTATTAAACAAAATTATGTTTTATTGATTTATACTTTTTCAAATAAAATTATATATTTGGATTCGGATTTAGCTTATTATGTTAATATTGTTATTATTATTTTATTAGAATCTTTATATAATTTTTGAATAAAGAAATATAGGAAAGTATATATTTTCAATATATTTAAAATAGCTTAGTTTACAATTATATAATTATAAATTATATAATTATAAATTTATTATAAACTTATATTTATACTTAATAACTAATCGATTTTGAACTTGTATTTTTTGTTTATTTAACTTACTCTTAAACTATTTGTTAATAACTTTTTGTTGGTTTTTTATATATTACTATTAAATCTTTATTCTACAGTTATCTTTTTCCAGTGTACTATCAGGATACATGTATCTCGCATAACTCTTTCACAATATACGGAAATCAAATGGGCTCACAGAGGTATATATAAGTTAGGGATGAAATTCTTGATTACGAGTAGTCAAATTTGACAAACGCACCGAGACATTCCTTAGAGCATACCCCTCACTCAGTACACCAGTATCTAGACGGGCCCAACGGCTGCCATATGGCAACCCGCATGTTGAGGCGGTTTCACATTTCCAGCAAACGCGCGCTGATTTGCCGGGAGTGTAGGGCTTCCTAAAAACAACTATATGGATGATTTAGGTGGAAGATTATTAGGCGCATAGCTGTACTGCATGCCTACCATCCCATTCACCGTGTAGAAGTACTTTTTTAAGAGGCTTGAGAAATCGATGCTTGCATTACCGTTATTTGAGGATATTTCAATGGTTATATACCCTTTTGAGTTACCGTCAGCCTCATAAATAATTCAAGAAATCTTTTCAACTGAAAAGGAATCCATACCAAAATTCATTTTATCTCCACTTGCATTAACACTAGTCTCTTAGAAAACCATCACTACATGGTGGAAGGGATAAACTCGGACTTCAATCGGTCTAGAGTCCAGTTTAAAACAAAATCCCCCTAGAAATGAAGATCAAATCATACTTTGCAAAAGGGCAAAAACGAAAAAAAGTACCTCGCTATATTATTGCTTGATGTGATTCAACTATTTATCATATCTTAATCAAAGGGTATCCTCCTTAATCCTTCATTCCCCATCCTCTTCTTCATTTCTTGGCCCGCCGCAACACTACTCGGCACCTTGATTCCACAGCAATCACCCCAACTATTCATTTGATGAACATGTCTCATCCCATCATGCATAACCACTACTTCTCCGCCCTCCGCATCATCTTCTTCATTGGGAACTCCAAATTCTTCTTCTGTGCTCATACCATCCTCAGCCGGTATCAATGATCCAAATAGAAAATGTTGCATAACAGGTAATTTTTTGAGAACCTCGGCCACAAACATTCTTCTCATGCCATCTTCAACTTTTGTCCAGTTTTTCGCCGAGGATATATCATCTAACATCGGGCTGTGCCACCGTAGTCCCTCAACATTCTTCACGCTGTTAACAAAGTTGACTTGTCCCAGGTATAAGTATTCGTTGCCATATTCTTCCAGTATAAGATTTTGATGAATCGACAATGGACGGATGTAAGGGTGGTGTAGAAGTTGAGAAGCGCCAAATAGGAAAGGAAGAAATTGGTAATCATCGAGTCCCCATACTCCATGCGAACCTGCTGGTTCCAGATAATATGTTTTCTGTATAATCCTCATGAGATCCAAATATCGAGTAAAGACTTTTAAGACCAGCGGACGGAAATCTTGACGAGTCACTATACCAAGTTGATAGAGACACAATAACCATATCATAAAGTTCAATTCATGTCCCGAGCCATAATCTATTCTCGTACGGTTTCCGAAAGATTGTAGAAAGTATGTAGAGACTTCAGCGATGGCTTCTTCGGATGGAACGCCCAATTGTTTGTGCCATCCACTGTGCTCTTTTGTAGCTAAATCGAGGAAATCGCGGAAACCTTTATTTCCAAATCTTGAATCACCTTGTTCTTCCGGTGGACTTCTTTGTACCACATCTTCAACTCTGTCTAATATTTCGAGTATATTCGTAACGGTGGAGCTAAGGTCGCTATTGGTGATTGCTGAGACTGGTGTATCGATGACTGAATCTGTCAGACCAAAAACAAATGCTAACAGCAGTTTGTAAGTGGGAGAATTGAGAAAGAGATCATGATCTTGGGGTGATAGGATTCGTCTTGTAGGCTTGCAGAATTTTATGTTTGATTGATCAGGAGGAGATGGGAGATCTGGAGTTTCGGGAACGGGAAGAGGATTCGATGGTGGACTTCGTTTTTTTCGAGGTTCTAGTTTTGGAAGACGATCTCGAAGGTTTGGTATAGCTGCTGTAGGCTTAGTTTCTAATATTTGGATATTTTCCGTGGTTGAAGGCATATTTTGTGAATGCTTGATATTCGAGGTTGTTGTTGATCACAGAATAAAGGAAGTAAGAAGGAAGTTAATAATAAGAGTTGGCATCAATAATAATAGCATGGCACGACAAGACCGGACAGGTACCGGACACGAACCCCACGGTAAGGTTATGGTTAGGTAACTTCAGGCTATTCCCAAGTAGGGTTTAGCGCCTATTGCGATAACGATAACAAAAAATCCCTCCAAGTAGTACAAATGCAAATGCAAAGGCAAATGCAAGCGTATTGGTGAAGCTCGACTGTACTTATTACTCAAGCTCTACTCAAGCTGCTGCTGAAAGATTCCAATCGCAAGCAATAAAGCTCATCTTAACCTCTATATTCTTTCCTCCCCCCTCCCTCCCTCCTCCCCATAAACAGTACAAAATGGTCAGCTCAACTGAACCCACAGCTTTACTCTCACCTCTTCCTAGAGCAGATGGTTCTGCCAGTTTCTCACAGAATGGTTATACTGTTATTGGCGCTGTCAACGGACCTATCGAAGTTCAGAGACGCGATGAATTACCAGAAGAAGCGGCTATAGATGTTATAGTGAGACCAGCTGCTGGTGTTGGAGGCGCGTATATCTGATAGTAATACTGTTTGATTGACGTATTTGGAACTAATTTTGTCTTAGGTACCCGTGAGAGACATCTTGAAGCAATCCTTCAATCTTCTTTACGTCAAATAATTCTCATCCACAATTTTCCACGAACCCTTATTCAGGTCACTTTGCAAATCACAAGTACACCGGAGAACGATACTGCTTGGTCAAAACTTGTACAGGCCAGCTCAGTAAGCTTATCTTGATCTTATTCTATAATTAACTTATTAATGATCACTCAGAACCTTCCCCTGCTTCCAACCCTCCTTCAAACATCGGTTCTGACCTTATTATCCGCTTCTATACCGTTATCGATGACCATGACGTCGGTATTACTTGCCTTGAAGAATACTGAGACGGGCACAACTATAGTAGAAAATCCTACTCCTCTCCAATGCCAAGATGCGGCTTCAGTCCATGTATTAGCATTTACATCACATGGGGAACTGCTGGTCTCTGAGAGTGAAGGAAGCTTCGATATGGATGAGTGGGAGGACATATACGAGCATGCAAAGGGCTTATGCTGCAGAGGTCATGGATTGACTGAGGATGATATCATGCATGAAGATGGGCTTGAAAATGAGGCTAATTCAAGCCTCATGATGTTCGTAAAATCAACCGTTCAAGAAAAGGTCACTACCGACCTCCATTGGAAAGGTTGAAAACTTCCTATCGGGTTTACCGCTGTCATCCAAACGTGGTTGTCGTAATGGGGTTTCGTCCTGGGCACGGGAATACCCACATGTGAAGATGCATACGAAGACCGGGGCCGCATATCTCAAAGAATTATGAACGCAATCTGACATGGGACCAAAGGCATTTCTTCTGGGTACCAATTATGAGAGAGATATGGATAAACAATCTTGTCCGAGGCATGAAAAGGAGTTGTACATCGGGTATCTGATACAATATGTCTAGGTCCCCGAGTACCCATGGACGTTTCATCCTCCGCCGACCATCCCCGAAAGAGGTAGCAAATTCAAAATGTTTTCTGGAGACAATTATTACGATAAGGAAGCTTAAGAATTGCTCGATCGCGATTTCAACTGTTGCGGAGGCAAATTTGGACTTTTTTGGCGGTATTTTCCCAGCCGCAAGGTGATTAGATGAAATCTATTATATACCTACTCATACCTGGCAACATTGAGCAATTATCGCTAGGGAATTCAACAACAAATGGGACACGCCTTCAATCTCATCTTGCCACTGGCCCAAATATTTTGTGATATCAAACAACATGCTTGTATCTTCGTACCTTTGATGTTCCTAGTTTTGTGGGTTGATTATGCTTGACGCTGACTTTGGACCATGGCTGAAAACGCTAGCTTGATGATCCTTTTGAGATTCAAAACTCGCCTACATATTTGAAGATCATAGTGGAGAACGCTGTGGCAGCTGTGACGGACGGGAGAGTCTAGCATACCGATAGCATTGGGAAGGCAAAGCAGCAGAGATATTGTAAGATCGTGACCCGACTAACCAACTATCTTCATATAGAAAGGGATGTCCTGTCCGTGAGTATTCTTCTCTTCTCTCTCTAGTCTTCGCTATCAGACCAATCTATCATTTCTAATTCTCAACTTCTTTTGCAAAGCTCCGGTAGCTTCTGCTCTTTTTTTGTTTGCCTTGATTTTTCAGTCCTTTGTTTTTAGACCGTTGTATTTTTGCACTCACATTACTTAATATTGCATCGATTCATAACTCTTTCATTTCTCCAACCGATCGGCCCTGTACACTTAAGACGGACGGACGGCTTTTCTCACTACAGACACCTTAATCTTCATTCGTTGTCGTTTATCCTCATATTTTGATTTCGTTCTCCTGTCCCGCACACCGAATCACTATCACCTCCTGGAACAATATCACCAGACTTGAAATCTTACAACTTTCAACTCTTCCGTGAAAGAAGGTCACAACAAGCTGTCGAGACAAGGCTATAGTACGCGAACTGAAGGTTTCTGCGAGCTTCTTTTGTGGTATGTCCTACGTGAGTCTATTAATTCATTTGTGGAGATAAGACGGGATACACATCTAGATTGATATCCATGAATCTTCTGTGTGTGGGGTAGCACAATATTGAAGATTGAGGCAGTTCAGGATTGGTGGAAAGATTAACTGAGGGGTTAATATGGACTTTGTAATTGGAGAAGGCTGACCTTTGATCATAGTTGACGACCAAATATTGATCAATATCTTTACCCTTGGCAAGATTTGTGCTACTCGACATCACTTTGTGGCATCTTACTACTGCAGGAGCATATTTTGCATCTTCGATTGACCAATCGAAGGATTCAAGTTCGAATTCTGAAATCACACCGAGAGATATAAGTCTTGTAATATATCATCCCCCATCTTCAAGATACACCCACGTGTTACCTCCGCTGTATCCGAAATCAATTTCTTTACGAAAGACATCCATCCATCCACCAGTCAGTCAGTCTGTGCTACGGAAGGGACTCGAATCCACTGAAAGCAATCAATCAATTCCTTTATACTATATTTCAAACCCCTCCTCAGCCCCTCTTGTGCATTGTTCCCTCTTTTTAGAACGGAAAGACATCAGAAGGAGTATTTTATTATTCATCTACTCAAGGTCCCTCAAACTCCTTCAAGATAATCGATTATTCTATTATCGATTAACTTACTCATCCAATCGATAATAATAGTTCAATTTATATCCTTGTCTTGTCCATTCATTACTTTGGATATTTCTCGGATTTATGACAAATTAGTCCTAACTCCCGATCTCCGATTAGAAAAACAAAAGACTAAACCAAGAACAATTTGGCGCATCATCATCATCCGCAATGTCCGACCTTCGCTCTCCAACTTCGATTCATCCTGCTCTTACTAAGCCCCACCATCTCGAACCATCTCGAACCGCATTTGATGAAGCTGTTGCACCTTCAGCTACGACACAGTCCTTTTTGGGATCCAATGGCGTAATCCCGAAACTTAATACTGGGGACGATCTCCGGCGCGAACAGGGTCTACAGTTTGCTTCTCTGAATGCGATTAAAACCAGCTTTCCAGATAATGAATCAACCGAGTCATCTACTGAAGCATCTACCACTTTTTCTGCTGCCACAACTGTAGGAAGTGACTCTGCTTCTGTTCCGTCATCACCAGTTTTCCCTACTCGGGCTTCCCGGCCTCTTCATAATCATTGCAAGAACGCCCTATCCGTCGACGCTATTCCCCGCCAGACTATTTTGAAGGCATTGGCTTCTTCGAAAAGAGTACACAATCCACAGAACCTTTCTTTAGCAAACATGAAATCACCACCTGCGGATAGACCGGTGACTGCCTCATCGCAGAAACTCAGTGCGGCATTGTCGGATTTGGCACAACGAAATACCCCTTCCACGGCTCGATTCCCATCGTTACAATCCCCATGCTTCTACCATCAACGATTCGATGATGCTGTCAATATTGACAAGGTTCTTGAAGAGATTAACGGAGACGAATCAATGTCGCATTCTCGACTCATGGCAACGGCTACAGGTGTGCGAGAAGTTTCTAAGCAATTACAAAGACGTCCAATCAAGAGAGCCGTGCGCAATGTTATGATTGTTACAAAGGCTAGAGACAATCAGTTGGTACATTTGACCAAGGACTTGGCACTTTGGCTCATGAGCACTCCAAGATATGGTTCGGACCTCGGTGTTAATGTTTATGTTGATGCGAAATTGCGCAACTCGAAGCGTTTTGGGGCAGCAGCATTGATTGAAGCTCAACCTCGATTTCAACATCTCTTAAAATATTGGTCGCCAGATCTTTGCTGGAGTCAACCGGAGAAATTCGATCTTGTTCTCACTCTTGGTGGTGATGGTACTGTCTTATTTACTTCTTGGCTCTTCCAACGTGTCGTTCCACCTATTTTATCCTTCAGTCTCGGTAGTCTAGGATTTTTGACTGGATTCGAATATGATCGCTTCAAGGAACACTTAAACAAAGTTATGGGAGAGGAAGGTATGCGAGTTAACCTTCGTATGCGCTTCACTTGTACAATCTATCGGGATGGAAAAGAACAAGGCCATGATGCGGTAGAAGCCGAACAATTTGAGGTTCTTAACGAACTCGTCATCGACCGAGGACCATCTTCTTACATCTCTAACCTCGAGTTATATGGTGACAATGAGCTCTTAACCGTTGTTCAAGCCGATGGATGTATCTTCTCAACTCCTACAGGTTCAACCGCATACTCATTATCCGCCGGTGGATCACTTGTCCACCCCGATATCCCTGCCATCCTCCTCACACCAATCTGCCCCCATACTCTTTCCTTCCGCCCCATGATCCTCTCCGATACCCTTTTACTCCGCGTATCCATTCCACGCAACTCCAGAGCGACGGCCTATTGCTCCTTTGACGGCAAAGGACGTGTGGAGTTGAAGCAAGGTGATCATGTCACCATTGCCGCCTCCCAATATCCATTCCCCACCGTCGTCAGTTCCCCCTCGGAATGGTTCGACAGTGTATCCCGAACCCTTCGATGGAACACCCGTGGCGCCATGCAGAAAGCCTGGGACGGTAGCGAAGAGAGTGAAGAACAGGAAGTCGAATGGGATATCGATACCGATTCGGCCTGCTACGGTAGCGAAGATAGTAGTCTCAGCGCAAGTCCTCTGAGACGTCAGATGAGCATGCTCGGCATGTAATCTCCTGTGTCTTGTGGGTTGAGACGGGAATGGTTCTCTTGGTACGCACGGCTTGTATTTCGTGACAAGATCAATACTACATACATGTTTGTATTATTTAATACCTTTTTTTTTTCTTCTTATATCCCATCCGAGATCAAACAGATTTGATGCGGAGATTTTTTTACTATTAGACGGGTCGGGTCGTTCGGGGGTTCTACAGATTCGGCGCATTGGGGCGCGAATGGGCGTCGAAGATTTAGAGAGACTTGATATGGGTACGAAATGCTTGGGAATTTATTAGATGGGTAGTTGCTATGCTATGTTCGATAGCGATGCTTTAGATACGAATATCATGACTTTGCTGGCCAGTCTCATAGCTGATGAGTTACTACAAAAGTCAATCCATTTCATTCAACTTCCAATTCCCAACTTCCAACCTCACTAGATCCAAAGAGTTGAAAATACAATAAAAAATCCCTATATAATAGAAAATTCATAAAATCCCCCCCTCTCTCCCCTCCCAAATAAATTCATACAAATAGAAAGAAAGAAAGAAAGAAAGAAAGAAAGAAAGAAAGAAAAATTCATACTTCCATTCCATTCCATTCCATAGAGTAATAATAAATAGTCGACACGATATATAAAAGAAGGATTTCGCAAGAACCTACCTAAGAACCAAGTAGGTACCTAGGTATATATTCCCATCCTCCCATCCTCCAATTCCCATCCCACCCCATCCCACCCTTTCTTTTCAACTTCTTTTCAACTTCTTATCCTTAGGTACCACCATCTATTCACCAAAAATTCCACCCACCCACCATCCACCACCCTCCTATATACATACTATATACATACTACATACCAAGCTACCCTACCCTACCCTACAGAGTACCGCTCACTCACTCACTCTCACACACACGCACACTCGCGCGAGATGTCGGATCGAGCTTACCATAAACTTCATAAAACTTCATGGACAAAGTACAGTACTACCCCCGCCAGAGTTTCAACCCATAATGAACAATGCATGGAAAGGTCCACCTCCCCTCACACTCCCCTTCCACGATACCCACGCAAGACAAGCACTACAAACGCACTCATGGGGTAATTTTTTTATTTTTTAAACTCGACAAGTCGAAGAAACGCCCAGTCCTATTGATTTTCCTGCACCCTACGCTTTGATACATAATGCCCTTGTATGGCGGAAATGCCTGGCCATCCATTCCCCTCCCTCCTCATAAACATGCTGTTCCTATCAGGATCCAACTTCAAATTGCTGATCCATGCATCCACCCACCCAAAATATTATGTTATTTTTGTGCCTCGTTTCAAATATTTATTGAGAAGGTATATGAGTGGGACTTTGATGTGCCGGACATCTCTCACTCGTTATAATGGTAGACCTAAATGTTTATGTTAGAAACCTAGCTTGTGGAGTAACAAGAAAGAAAAAGAGAAAAAAGAAAACAAAGGATCAAAAATACCTTATAATTAGGTAAACCAAAAGCACTCCAGCCCAATCTCTTTGCCATCCTAGCAAACCCCTCCGTCTCAATCAAATGATAGAAAGCAAAAGGTGGGAACATAGCCCCATCTCGATGTACCTCTGCCTTAACCATCAACGCCGTTCCTCCTACTCCATCAAGCGGAATTTCTGTTTTGGAATCTCCGGAATCATTGGCAAGATATGCCATTAATGTTCGGTATGTAGCCATATCAGCATAACCCTCTAATAAAATATCATCAGGTCCCATTGATTCCCCAAGTTTTCGTGCAACATCACTATCCTGCCAGCTGTTGAAATCGTAAGGGCGCTCTGACATTCGTTTGTCCTTTGCATCGTAGTATCGTTGGAAGCAGTTTGGTACAATGATGGCTTTGTCGTGAGAAGCCAAATCTTGAATCAATGTTGGAGGCGTCTCGATGATATCCGAATCTAACCATAGAACCCAAGATACGGAAGGCCCAAGAGTAGTGAAGAGAAGAGAGTTCCTGGCTTTTGCCATTGCAGCTCTTCTTGCCTTTTGATTCTCCATCTTGTGTCTTTCGGTTTCGGATTGAGATGCAAGAGGTGGATCGAAATCTTGTCGTTCAATAATGATACTTGCGAATCGATTCTTTTCTGGTCCGAACTTTTGTGTTTTTGTAACCTGCTCCTGCAAAGCTGCGGTAGCGGCATTTCCTTCCTTATTCTTTGGGATGATGAAAGCGAGGGTAATGAGTTCATGCGGATATGAAAGCTTCAACAGATTATCCCAATACTCTTGATAAAATCTTGCCAAAGGTGTCAAGATGAGAATCTCTTCTTGATTTCCCATAGGATCGGAGGTACTGGTAACATTATTCATGTGGTAATGAACCACAGGCGGTGGTATCCGTACACCATTTTTTGATTGTGCTCGAAGTGGAGAGGTGGGTGGCGATAGAATATTCGAAACAGCCTTTGCTCTTCTTGTTTGCGAAGCTGCTGCGCCGGCGTCTGATGGTGAAAAGAGGAATATGAATACTATGATACATACGACCGCACCCACAATCAAAGTGAGCGGGCTCGTACGCCGTAAAGACCGGACTGGGCCCATGGCGCCGTTGTACTGAGAGAAGGGTTGTCCTCAATCGATAGTTTTGAAATTTTTAAGAGCGCATTTGTCGATTCTTGAGTTACGAAGGAAAAGGGTAGGTGGGTTGAGGTTTGTCGAAGGTAGTGAGTACCTAGGTAGGTGGTATAGGTATATGGATGTATTCGGTTTGTGTCGCAAAGATAGTGAAATTGAATTAAAGACCAATAATCTATTATTCCAAAGGAATTGATTGATTAGATATTGGTAGTACCTTTCCAATGTACCTATTCCTACTTGTAGAATATGTTGTGAGTAGAAAAAAAAAGACAGAGTGAGGTGTAAACCTTGAAGTGGTAGATGTTTGTGATTTGCAATTTCTATTGGTTGAATTTAGTTGAAGGATCACATAATGAAAGATATGGACACGATATAAGAATTAAAGTTAAGATCTTGGTTTGATTAGAAGATAAAATAAATAAATCATAAATCTATTCTTATTACAACCACTCAGAACATTAATAAAATTAAGAGGAGAATAACATGTTGAGAAGGAATAGAAATTATAGAAAATGGAATGTTGAATATTGATGCTGATACTGATACGAAGAAGTATTGATCATCTAATTAACGTCAATAGGGGTACTATTTAAAAGTAGGTACTAGGTAGATATATTCAAAGATGCATTCATTCATTCAGGAGTTTCTTCCTTCTATTTTATTTTATATCTCGTATTTTCTCCACGTTTGGCAATATTTAAGCTTGTTCTTTAGGTCCACATATTTCTTTTTTATAAGATGAAAGTACTATTCAATACATCTACTCTTCGTCGTTGAGGTTTGAAGAATACGAATGAATATAAGAATTGGGAACAGACGAGTCAAGGCCTCGTGATGAGATCAAATGGTTGGGACCTTACTTCGTAGAAGACTTATAATCCCAAGACGTGACCAGAGGATTCGATATGTATGGCAGGAGCAGGAGACAATACCACCAACCTTCAAGAACCGTCATGTTTCATATGAGCATATGATGTTTGTTGAGATTCTGCTCTTATCC